>JASDDO010000031.1:450075490-450675490 GCA_030015575.1 Agapanthus africanus | reverse complement strand
TTTAATAACCAATCCGAACACCCTTCGGAATTAACTCGTAAGCGCGAATCGGAAATTCACAAAATCCCTATGGACCGACCCGTACTCACCGGCTAGTTTCATGCGACGCCGTTCATGATTGCTGTTTAGAAATAGTTTTTGAGACCAATCAAATGACGCCATTGCCGGGAATGGCGTAGAATTTTCTTTTCGTAATTTCGGGTTAATCATAAAATTTAAAAAATCATAAAAATCTAAAAAATCCAAAAGATATATAAAATATATAATCTGTTATTTTTGGAAGGGATACTTTGTTGTTTGAATTTTTGCAGGATATACAAATTCGGATCTGGAAATTTTCAGAAAGCAAAACGGAAAACGGGGTATCGAAACAGAAGGGAAATTAAATAACAGAACAGTGAAAATTTTCTGCAGATCTAAATCCACCATCTCGCCGCGATTCCGTGGCCAAAACCGACCTTAGGCCGCGGAACCGCGGCCATCTAGTCGAATCAGAGCTTACAAAAATTTTTGTGGATCCGTTCTGTCCAGAGGGCCGCAGAACCGCGGTGTTAGTGCTCTATTGCCGCAGAAGGGCGGCGATCTAGTGGCATCTTCTTATGAAAATTTTTCTGTAAGCTTCTCTGTTCCTCCTCTGTAATTTTTGAAATATATTTTCTGGAAATTCCTGCATGATTCTGTGCACTTTAAAAATATATTCCCTTCCATATAACAGTCTTGTGCAGGATTTTTGGGCCCCGCTTGAACTAAATTGATTGCAAGTAATATTTTGCTGTTGCATATCTTTTCTCTAAAATCTTTTTGCAACAAAATTTTTCCAAATAAAGAGAAAGAATGAAAATAAAAAGGACAAATATTTTATAGAAACTTGCAAAATTTTTTAGCCGCAAATAAATCCTTGCACCACCAACCATCCTTCTTGTCACCTTTCTTCTTCTAACAAGGGTACCCCACATAAAAAATCTTATGCCGAACTTTGGTATCCTGAACCTAATTTTGCGTCGTATTTCAATGTGTTCGGTCAATTTAAAGACGATCCTTTCTTGCCTAAAAAATCTTTGAAAGATCAAATAGAGGCGTCTAGGAGAAACAGTTTGACTTTTCAACCCACTTTGTGTCAACCTAGTCAACCTTTACCACCTACATATGTTGACACCACTTTTCCAAGTCCTGCTGTAACTCCTAGGCCGATGTCCATTGCTGAGCATATTGCTCAATCTCGCAGTCGATCTTTCACCCCTCTCCACTCATCTAGTTCTAGGGATCCTCATGATTATTCACCTTTTTATCCATATGTTGACCCTACCCCTGCCCAACCACCCACTTCCTACAAGTCATACCCGACCTTCCCACCTTCACTAGTCTGTTTCGACACAGCCATTAGGGAGTTTCACATATCCAACCAATTTTGAATCTTTTACTGAAACCCCCTCACCACCTAAGTCTAGTTTGGAAGAATCGTTAGAAGCGTACATTGCAGCAACGAATAAAATGATGAGGAATGTGGAAGCGTCCATGGCCGCCCTTATGCAACCTACCGAACCGGTAGCTAGTTTCCCGCTAGCTCAAAATTTTTTAATGTATAAGGAGGCGGTTGGACAGAGTGAGAATGAGAGAGAATTTACAAATCAAACCTACCCTTACCCAATTGAAGCCCACAACTCCTGTTTGCCATCGATTGCCCTAAATGATTCACCAGTTGAAAATAAAAATGAGTTGTGTGATTTTGTAGTGCTTGATTTGCCAAATTGTGAGGAACCCCTTTCGAGTGAAACCGCACCTAATCCTTTATATCTTTACACCTCCACTCTAGAACCTAAATCGATACATATCCATGCTGATGAGGTGTCTAAAGAAATTGATTTTCACTTGATCGAGGATATAGACGTCGGGAATATTTCGGATGATGAACATGTCGATTTGCTTAAAATTTTATGTTCAAATCATCATCCTGAGTTATTAAATGTTTCTCCCGAACCTCATATGCGTCTAGATTTTGATGATAATGACATGGATGAGTTGAATATTGAGGATAGTATTGAGGAGAGTCTTGAGGATAATATTGAGGTTGAATCATTTTTATTTGATGTGTCTGATTTTCCAATTCATCCTCCTGAACCTTTGACTGTTATATCACCCTCCCTCCTTCCCATCGTTCCGACCCCGCTTGAAGACTGTGAGCTTGAAAATTTTTCCTTCGAATCTAACACAGTTCTCACAGATGATCACACCTACGAGTGTTTCACTTTTTCGGACGATGTTGATGACTCACCGCCCGAGTTTGAGTCCTTTACATTTTCAGATGAGTTAGTTGAACCATCAGACTCGGTTGATTATAGTAGTTTCGAACCATTAATGGAATCTTTCAAGTTCGAAACAGTTTACTAGGGTGAGAAAGATACTATCCCTAATTCACTCCATTTCGTCTCTCCTATTGTCCCGACCGTACAAATGACCGTTACGCTTTCATCTCCTGTACCAAGTTCGGCGTACCCATGTTTTCTTGCGAATCTTGAGGGATTTGACCCCATTTCCCGACGGGTTGATAGGTTAGCGCAATCGCTTATAACATATCGATCATCACATATTGCGCTAATTTATTCACTCGATTTACACCCTCAAGTTCGCGCGATCCTTCTTTCTCCTTTCCGCCCTTCTTTTCCCCCACCGAGACCATATTCTACCATTCTTCTTTCCACACGGTCTCGCGTGTTTCTCATTTTCTTGCACCAACTATACCATGACCACGATAAGATTTTTGAATGGTTGGTGCTCACCTTTGGCTTGTGTAAGGCCAAGCTTAAGTTTGGGGGGGGGACCTTTGTACGTATATTTTTGTTTTCTTTTTCTAAATAAAAAATAAATAAAAAAAATTCAAAACATTAAAAATAAAAAAAATTGTAAATAAATAAACAGGGGAGTGCCGACATTTTGACCCTCTTGGTTTAGCATGACAGTGAGGACACTGTCAAGTTCAAGTTTGGGGGTATGCTCGGTACGTCTTCTTCCTTCGCATTCATTTGTACATATTTTTGCATTTGCATATTTATTTGAAAAACCCATAAAAATTGAAAAATTTCAAAAATTATAAAAATTATTGTATTCAATTTTGGCCTAATTGACTTGAGTTTGACAGATAGGTTAACTGGCTAGGAACAACTAGATCTTAGACTTAGTGAATTAAAAACCCTAAAAATAATCTTCCTTAAAGTTTAACGGTAGAAAGTATATGCCTTGTAGTTTATTTAGAAATAGGCAAATTTTGGGTTCACTTCTTGGGCTAAGTCAAAACAAAGGAAAAATATTGAAGCTTTTATTAGAGTATAAGTTTGAAAAATAGTTCCTAGCTTAAGTCTAGATTCTGAAAACGTATACCCTACAATTTGCACAATCACGCACCTTGAAACTTGGAATAGTAGAAGAGACCTTGAAATGCTCTTGTCTAAAGTCCTTAGTACGAAGAAAATAAAAGAAAAAAAAAGTGAATAAAGAAAAAAAAATGGACACTCATTTTTGTGATTACTTAAGGCTGTAAAAATAGAAAAATATTTAGCGAGGGTGCTTCATCACCTAGTGCCTTAGACCAACTGGTTTGGGAGTCACTGCTAAAAGCCTTAGGTGTTGCAAGACTAGGAATTACGCTTTAAAGTGCTAACGCATCTTGTAATCGGTTGTTGGTACCTCAAGAAGTATTAACGGTCGCATGAAGGATGTGTAAGAAAATTTCATTTAAAAATTCACATATTAATAAGTACCTTGGACAACGGAAAAGGGCATGATTGCTTGATTTGAATTTCCAAGTGTAGGGGTGATCTATACACACACGTAGGGGTATGTGATTGGAATTTAGATAAGAGAGATGAATGAAGAATAGAACTTATATCTTTAGTAGAGTTGATAGAAATTTTCTAAGTGGAGATGGAACTTTAGAAGGAAGACTTAAGAGATGCCGAAAGCTAAGTAGGTCTACATAACATATATAATCTTAAGTTAAATAATGAGGAAGTGTGAAGAATGTGGGTGGATAATTTACAAGTAGAAGATAATAGAATTCCTTGTTGGGAAAACCTAATTGGAGAACAAAAGTCAATGGGCCAAGTTGAGAGGATTTTGTGGGTGTAATCCGCTGAAAATCTTCAGGAGACAACACTCCTCCTACTAGGGACACCTAAAGGTTTAACGGCTTGTTGCACGGGCTCAGTGCAATCGCGTTTCCCTGCGAAAGTGCGGTTAGGATTTTAGTGAATAAAAATAAGTTTGCTCGAGGACGAGCAAAAGATAAGTTTGGGGGTATTTATTCACACCATAATATTGCATTATTAAATTCCCCATTCTTATTCTTTTTATAAATAAACAGGTACTTTTGACGCATGTCTGCTACATGTTACAGGTTACAGGTTCTTGGACAGGAAACAGTGAAAACGATGTAAAGACGATGAAAATATGGACTTTTGACCAACAAATGGGAGGATCTTAGTCAAGCCTACATCGAAAGACAGTTCACAATTAACAAGGCAATGCAAGACCCCAAAATGTCAAGGCAAACGGTTAAAAAGCCATTGCAAATTGTTCACTGAAGATCTGGAACCAACCTAAAAGCTCAAATGGAAAAAGACATATAGAAACAGGAAGACAAAGTCACCAGGAGCCCAGCCCAGAAGTTGCAGAAGCCAAATCTTCCTTTTGGCCGCGGAACCGCGGCCAAATCATGCCTCGGGCCGCGGTTCCGCGGCAGTTTTAAAGAAATAAAAAATTAATTTTTTAGCGAAATAAAGTGGCGGCGTTGACCGGTCTTCCTAGAGGGCTATTTTTGTAAATGCAAATATGCGAGTCATTGTAACCCTAGGGTTTCCTATCTTCTATAAATAGGGACTCTAATTCATTGTAAACTTTATGCCTCCTTCATTAATAAATTTTAGAATTCTTTTGGAAAGCATCGGTGTTTCTTTTCCATTCAGAAATTCAGATCAGACAAACCTGCATGGATGATTGGAGGGATGTATCTGTAAGTAATTTAATTTCTTGCCCTAGTGTAGATTTCAATTCCTTGCCCTAAGTAGATTTAATTTCATGCCCTAGGAACTTGTTTAGGGTTTAGCTTTGAGGAAGCATTTTGAGAGATGAGATCTCTCATCCCTTTCTTACCCACCAAATATTTACAATAGGACTCCATGCATACACGCACATACTGCGCCCTACGGCATCTTACCCCTCGAGGTAACGATGACACCGTAGTGTAAACGCCCGGTTGTGATGTTTTCCATGGAGGTTAGGGTAAGGATCTCTAAAGGAAGGACAAGAACCTAGAGGAAGGAACACCTTCCCGAATGGATCTAATCCCCTTTATTGATAATTACCATAACTCCTCACAGATCTTCATTCGGGTATTGAAAGCGGTGAGATTTAATTACATTTCCAAACCATCCCTAAACCTAGCCCTAGCAAGAATAGATCTAGATAATTGCCCTAGGTTAATTAGATTTTTAGATTTAATAACCAATCCGAACACCCTTCGGAATTAACTCGTAAGCGCGAATCGGAAATTCACAAAATCCCTGTGGACCGACCCGTACTCACCGGCTAGCTTCATGCGACGCCGTTCATGATTGTGGTTTAGAAATAGTTTTTGAGACCAATCAATAACTCCCAAGAGCTCGCTCGATCTTACTCCGTGTCCAATGAACGGAGTCTTTGTCATCTTTCCTTTGAGACATGATTGACAAGCTGCATAAGACTGATATTTGAACGAATCTAAATATCTCTCCTTATGTAACTTCTTCAACCGTGTTTCATTGATGTGACCCAGCCTACAATTCCATAAGAAAGCCTGATTTAATTCTGGAGACTTTCTTTTAAGTGTGTTCTAGACGTTGAAAACCTGAGCTTGATTTAATACGTATATACTGTTATCTAGTGTACCCAACCCAATCAAAGCTTAATTTAGGTGGATATTTACAACATCGTTTACAAATATAAAATCATAACCATCTTTAAATAGTAAAGATACAGAAATGATATTACATATCAAACTAGGTACACACAAACAGTTACGCAAAATCAAAATCTGCCCACTTGTCAATCCTAGGTGATATTCCCCTACGGAAACGGCGTCCATGCTCATTCCGTTATCAACCCTGAGAGTCATATTACCTGCCTTGATAACTCTATGGTTTCTCAAAGCATGTGATGAATTACAGATATGAGATCCCGATCCGGTATCTGTTAGTGATATATGCCCTAGAGGACATTATTGTATAGTACTAGTTTGTATATTACATTTTGGAAGGTTGGGATATACACGAATTTTATGACAGTCTTTCTCAATATGGTAGTATGCTACTTATTTGTTTCTATCTTAATATGTGTATATATTTCTTTTAGCGTATCGCTAATACATATTGGTAGAGCTCTTAGGATCTTTGCTTGACTACCAACGTTGTGATGGCAGTCACACTAGTGGGGGCTAGGTAGTCTATAAGCACATCCTTATACAGGTCCCTAGTCATAGGATTATCGAGACAGGGCATCGATAATCCAGAGTAGAATAGTGTATACGCTTCTCATCCCAGTAGGGGAGATAGTCTGTCCCACAGCCATTAGTACGTCGTACTGGAGATATTATGCAGTTGCTCATTGGGTTATGAGTTACACTGGACGGACTTATGGGGTACTATTGGTTGGTACTATACCTATCATTAGGTAGCAGTTCCCAGGTAACATGAGTACAGCATAGTTCGTTGACTTGACATTGCTACTTCGCCTCGAGTGTGTTCCCACTGTTCTTAGATTACTACCCTACCACGGCTCGGATGAGTCATGCAAATAGGTAGTAGTTGGGTAATGTCCCGAAGCACTTGGAGGCAGTGGCGGATAGATAGGATTCGTCTCTCCCGGTATTGGGGGTTGATGTCACGCTGTGTTCGGAAAGCCATTACACAAAGTCCCCGGCCAGGGCAAGCGAGATTTACTTGTAGGTACTCCAGTAGTTTCTCAGAGAGTTTTTGGGCTCTACTCCGGCATGACTTATTGCACTATTAGGGGTCTGACGGCTACCGCCCCCTAGGCCCGAAATGCAATACTCTTAGACAAACGGATCGAACTGTACGGAGATTGTCATAGATAGGCTCAGTAGGAGTTCGGATGAGTTTGCTCATCGGCCTTCTTATCGACACATACCTGGAAAGCCGTTACGTGCAGCTAGTACCGCTGATGTGCTTGTGGTTAAACCAACTATCAGCGTACTGTCGAGTCTTTAGAGTCCCACACAGAGGGTTTCCCTGCTTCGGGCGAAACGATTTAGAGGTCGTATGGTTTTATGAAAGGGTTCGAACATATACGTGTACTTGTGCCCGAATCATATTCGGACGGATAATATTAGTAGGCTTTGGTTTAAGCCAGATCCTAATATTAGATTATTGGATTTGTTTCATCTCATTATATTCGTGTTTTTCGGAATACGGATACGGGTATGTATATATGGTGAAAGGTATTCTTGTAATTTATTCAAGAGTGTTTCTAGAAGAAGAAATCTCATTACTTGTATTACTATTTAGGTTAAATGGTTATTGAGGTGGAGGTATGAGGTGTTATTTTGTGATAAATGAAGCATGGCTACTTGGTGACTCATGGATGACTATTGAAGCAAGAGTGGACTTAAATATTTTATGATATTTTGTGAGATATTTTGGCATGCTTCATAGTCATCACAAGTAGCCATATTCATTTCATTATTATCTTAAACACTCTCTCTCCTCAAGCTCTTTCTTCTTTTTCCTCAAACCCTAATTGTCTCATGTGTTGAGAAACCTAGGGTTATTGAGACTAATATATCCATAATTACTCTCTACATCCTCTAGGCTACTTAAATTAGCACACTAGGTACCCTAGTTACCTCATCTTAGTAGACACTCTCGGGTGGATCTTCTTTGACTCGAGGAGACCGACGAGGAGGCGCGATCCATACATCCTTCAAGGAGCTCACGAAGAGGAGGAGGAGTGCAAGAAGAAGAAGGACTTGATTCTTGAGGTATAACTTTCTTAAATAGTAGTTAAACCTCATAGTTGTTTTGTCAGCTAGGATTTAGTATCGAACCTAGAGTTTAGTCGGTGTTGCGAAGCATATAAAAATCGTTTTTTGCAAATCCCGTCTCCCCGCAAACCTGCGGGGTGCGCGACATTGATATACAATGGTATCAGATCCAACAAAACCTTAAATAACAGATTAAATGACAGATAAAACGACGAAACCGAAATAACTCCGAAACATGAAACCATGATTCCATGTTTCTGTCGAGTTTTTCAGAGACTCAAATTTTTTTTTAAACAATTGCAGAGTGCTCTATTACTTGTATCTTGAACACCACCAGAACACGAAACCCTGAATCCATGTTTTGGCCGGCCAAAGTACCATTTTTCCCTGCCTGGCCGGCCCTATGGGGGATTTTTGTGTCTTGTTTTGTTCTGTGTTCAAGTCTCTTGGGATTAGGGTTTCAGGTTATGTTTGATTTTGCCAAGATTACTTATACTGTTATATTTCTGTTGTGGCAATACGGAGTATTTTGAAATCGCAGTTACAACGTCGTTTATAGTTTCAGGTTGTTATATGTGTTCGTAAAGTTCCGCTAATTGATATACATCGGTTAGTTGGGAGTTGCACATATCTGTGATGATTGGTTTGTGTATATGGAGTATTGGATCATCATGGATGAATAGCCGGGGTTGTGAGAAGAGAGTTTTCTTTCTTTCATTCGATGTAAATTGTAAAGTGATGTAATATTATTTTGCGGGGCACATCCGGGTTGAGATTGTAGCCACCATTGTATTATTTCATTTACTATTTTTTCTCTTAGGATAGACCCAAGGTGGGATGCACAAACTACTGGGTTCTTTAAAGTGCCGAGTGACCCACTCATGTTACTGAGGGAGGTTGCTTCACTTCGGGAATTTGTCGGGTAGTTTGTCACACCCGTAGGGATCTAGGGTGGGGTTTAGCTATTTATCACGACCGTGGAATCCGTCTTTCCTTACAGGCTTAAACGAAACACGGAATTCCTAGTATATCCAATATATTCATCTGTGATCTGGAATGCCTATTATTGCGTGAGATGAATGGATATATTATATATGTTATATAATAGAGGTTGCTTATGTTTTGCACCCGTGCTAGTCTAGCCCCTGCTCTGGCATTAGTTATTAACCTAACGGTATAAGAAGGGGCCCAGTGACGAATGCGGATGACATAAGCTTGCATGGTATTTTGGTTTCTTTCTGCAATGGTAGGTTAAATGATCGGTCTGCATTGATTAATGCAAAGTAAACAAACCAAAGCTGAATCGTTGGAACAATTTCAAAAACCGCTCGGTTTTTTCCAAAAAGCAAACTTTTAAATGCGGAGCCTAAATCACTTCTTTAAAAAGCTATCATGGTTTCTTCGATCATATCAAGTTCATTACGTTCACGCTTTAGCCAAAACCATTCGTAGCCCTCCATCATTTCAGATGGATATTTAGTAGTATTCAAGCTATGTATTTTGACCTTCGTCAAGGCATAGTGATTGGTAGCTGCTGAATATTCATTTGTTGCATAAATAGATGTGTCGGTTTGGGACAGTCGTACTACTATTTTGGCCTTCGTCAAGGGTATGTACGGGTGGGTTCAAATTAATCTGGATAATGACGGGTAGAACTTGACTTGTGACTTATGATATGTTGGCCTTCGTCAAGGTCATAAGAGCTTGGGGCAAAAATCCACATAGGGAGTTTCTAAAGAAACTGAAACTTGCTAGTGTTGCATACCATTTGAAGTGTGATAATTTTGGTAGGATTCCTTCAAGATTATCACACAATGATATTTGGATCCCGATCATACTGTGAGTATCCGCTACTCCTCAGGAGATTTTTTTCACTAAACGATCAATGCTAACCAAGTATGTGTCTAGAATGGTTGCAACATTTTAGAAAAATAAAATTTATTTTTTGGAATTTATCTAATTAAAATAATAAATATTAAGAATATTTTAATGAATGGTGATTTGTTGTAATGTTATGGTTTGATTATATACCAATAGATTGGAAAATTTCATCGAATGTTGAAATTTTAAAGAATTTGTGAGATTTAGATATTTTACAAATTATTATATAAGTTAATATATATAAGTTCATGTCTAAGCTTGTTTAATAATCACTAATCATGCATTGATTTGGTTTTGTGTATATGACATGCACCATAGCATGTTACAAACCTTATTACTTTTTTTAACCATGGTTTCATTTGGGTTTTCTTTTGTAAAATGAAAATAAAAGATAAGAAAAGATAAGAAAAGAAAAGAATAATAAAAGAATAAAGAATTGGGGACAAGGAGGTATGGGCAAGAGAGAGAGAGAGGGTGAGGGGCCAACCTTGGTCATGGTTCGTTCTCTCTTCACTCATTCACTCATTCTTCTCTCCTTCTCCTTCATCTTGGCTGCCATCTTCCTTCCACCTCCTATAAGTCCTCACAACACCATCATAAACACATCAAAACCATGCATCTCTTTCATTAAAAAACATGCACAAACTCACTACAAGCATGGGGAACCAAGAAAGTTTGGATTTTGAGCACTTGGGGCAACTCAAGAAAATTCTTGAGTTGCCAAATGAGGTAATTCTTTCACCATTAGAGTAGTAATCTATTTCCTATAGCATCCATGATGGTTTAAAAGTGATATTGTGTAGTTTAGTGATACTTGGAAATTCTTAGAGAATGGTTAGGGGATTTTGGGTAGTGAAGATGCAATTGAGGTGTTATTGGTGACCACAAACCCCCTTTAGTGTCTAAACCCAGATCAAACCTGAAACTGAACCCTAAAACTTGAATTTGAAACTTTCCATGTCGGTTTGTGATTAATTAGTGGGTGCAGGGAATCTGGAGTGACCTGGAGCATTTACGAGAAAAACAAACAACTCCTTTGACCTAGATTGGACACTAAGAGAACACTCTGCCAATACGAATCCATTCTGAGCATTTTTAGCCAAGGAGGACGGATTGTACATGTATGTGGCCGGCCATATTGAGGAATTTGGTGTCCAGGTTTCTTCCATAGCTCATATGTCCCCTATATAACACCCCAGTACTGTTTGCTTAACCCTATTTCACCTGAAACCAATTCTGGAGCAAGTTTTCATGGGTTGCTACTTTGTTTTATAACTTTCCATGACTTGAAATTTTGGTAATTGTGTTTTGTATCTGTCACTTGAAGTTTGTACGTCGATATCGGGTGTTATTTAGCTCTTTTGCGTGCGTAGACCATAGGTTTTAACCTATGTGTGATTCGTACGCTGTTTTGGTTTTCATGTGCGATTTCGATTTACGATACTTTGTGTGTATATATGTATGTACCCTCGAGTGGACTTGAACGACAAGGACGAGCGTGGCAACATCGACTTCGGCAAGCGAGGATCAAGGTGAGTAGATATATATCTACGGGGGAAGTCGGGTGGATGGCGTATAGCACCCCCGCAGTTTCGTAGTGTAAAATACGAATACGTTATATTATATATATAGATATGTGTATTGTGATACGCGGATGATTGTCAGATAGGTTTTAGATGTTCATTGGTTAGTTTTAGTGTGTTAGAAGTAACTTAGTGTAGCTTCTTAGTTGCGAACCCTAGAGTAAAGTTTTGCACACACGCACACACACACGCATACATTTGATTTACTTGTGCGTATATGAGGATATATGTGTGTGTGTGTGTGTGTGAGTATGTATATATGTATATATATATGTATGTATGTATGTATGTATACATATACATGGATAATGAGGATAGTATATGGTATTTGGAGATGATTCGATGCGATTGGGCATGATGCCACGAGATCGGTGACGTGACTTGGTTCGTATTATGAAATACGACATGATATTATAGCGGGTCCTTAGGCGATGTGTTTTCATACAAACACATGTATATATGTTGATGGTATCAGTATGTACTAAACTTTATATCAGTACCCCAGTTTATGATATGTGATGATGATACCACATGGATGTTGTGTTATATGTGATATTCGACCCGTACCCAGATTTGGGATGCCGTACGATGGATTTACCATACGAGCTATAATTATGATGATAGATCCGCACTCTTGACTCGAGGATGTAATATTATATATATTGTATCGTACGTGATACTATTGAGGCGGGATCATCGACTACTAGATGTATTTATATATCGACTCAGACTTAGGTGGTTTTCCTTACCCTTTCGATTAGTCTGTTAGTTTAGTCCTGTAGTTTACTTAGTAGATGTTAGACTAAGCGAGTCATACTTATTTCCAAAACTAACGAATCGTGAGTATTTTAAAGACATGCCAAGGGATACTACGGATATTTCAAAGAACGTACCTTTTCTTAAAAACACCGTAGCCCCCTATTTTCTAAACACCACAATTCGTGTTATTTAAAATGCCAAAACTGTATGAATCATATATATATATATATATTGTACATTCTTTATTATTGCATTATTATTCATGTTCCGCATATTCTTGTTGTTCGCATCGCATTGCATGCTTATTTGTGTTTTCATTAGTTATTATTAAAATCATGCTGTCAGGACACCAGCACCATTACCGATGATGCATATGCTCCACGTACACCTACTTGCCGGCTCACACACATCATCATCGGTAATTTCCATGTCACGTACATATTAGAAAACACTATTTCATTAGTATGAATTGCTAGCTGATAGTTTCGACATAGTACTAGTATGCTTGTTTTTATATGATAGCTTAAACATTGCACTTATTACTATGATATCTCATGCATGTGTATTTTCATTTGTCATGCAATATCATGGAACTTATTACCGGTATTTTATTGTTTATTTACCCTTGAGATTGGGATTTTGGATTTCCATGAGATTTCTGGATTTGGAGAAACCGCAAGAATTTTATAAACTTATTATCATTTTAAAGATAGAAAATTGCGGTTTTCTCATAATACGATTTGAGAGGAGTCCACCATGAGTTTTCTCGGCTCTTGAGTGATATCATACACCCGATTCGAGGAGGAGGAGGAACCGTCTGTGGGTGCATGGTGGACCCGGTGCGGTACCCCGGGGCAAGAAGGTCGCAGATGACGGCGTTGAGCCTGGCAGGGGAGCACTACCGACCGGTGCTTTTATTGTGACTCGACGGATATCCGGAGGATATCGATCAGAGTATAGGCCATTCTGGATAGACGGAGCCTGAAATATTGAAATTTGATGATACAGGCCAGTCCGGATAGCCGGAGCCTGAGATATTGAGATATTGGGATATATATTTTGTGTCGATGTTTGACACTGGTTCTCTGTTGATTTCATTGATGATACTTCGATTTTTATACAGAAATATCACTGAGATAAGAAAACAGTTTTCTCATTTAAATGTATTCCGTTTTCATGCATTCATACATCATATATATGATATGTTGTTACCTGAGGTACTGACACGAGCATTTGGTATTACACTTTTGGATAGATGTTTACCTTTGCCATTATTATATGCTTCAGGCTATATTTTTTTGAGGATATTATTATGGTATGACCTAGGATTGAGTCATACATGCGATTTCTGGTCGGTGATGTTTTCTACTCACGAGTTGGAAACTCACCCCCATTGTGCCACAGTTTCTTGCAGGTTTTGCCGTACAGGTTTCCTTAGCGACTTTGCAGGCACACTGCTTCTTTCCGGGTGATTACATTGGTAGGTGGGTTCACTCGCATCGTGACCACCATTGTACTTTATTTATATTCTGTTGTATCTAGAAACTGCATCAACCAAACTTGTATTAATTTATAGACTTAGAAGACCAGTGTATATTCTTTTGACCTTAGAGTCACTCTTGTATTATTATGGTTTTCTTGATGTTATTGGTTTACCTTTTGAGTTTTGATCCTTGCCCTTCGGCGTTGTATATTATATTGCTTACGTGGTTGTGACGCCAATTGGCGAAGAGCTAGCTCCCGCTTGGGGATGCATTTATTCATTATGCATATTATTCATGTTTGTACCCGTTTGGAGCTAGTATTTACAAAGGAGACTCTGCCAAATTTTTTGGAAAAGACTTGATGTTTTAAAAATGTTTACTACGACTTTCAAAGTGATTTACATGCAAACTTTTAAACAAGTTTTCTTTCACTTTCTTCTTTTAAATTGTTTAGATTTCTAGGATTTTGGCTTACTTGAATTAGATAGGGTCCTATAGACTTCAAATGATTCAAGTGCCAGTCACGTGCCATTTCGGGTCGTGACAACGGTGTTAGCGGGGCTACGCCTCCAGGGAAAAGAGGCTATGTAATTAAGGAACTTCGCGAAAGTATTGGAAAACCTCCCTCGAAGTACCAACACTAGCCTGGCTGAAAGGTTAAGAAAGTATTGTAGGGTGAGATTAATCCTGATTAATTTTTCTTTTATGGTTTGAGAAAGGATTCGAGAAACAATTGGAGCCATCCTGTTTAGATAAACTAAAAACCAATCTAAACTTGTAAGAGCATCATGCTAAAGTGTTTCTTCTCTCTCTCCTAATTGCAGCGACCACGAACTCTAGTAAGGATCACATGAAGAAATGAACAAGCTTGCTCGATGCCTTCGAAGCCGAAGATGATCTACGTCGAGACTCAAGCTCATGCTATCTCTTTACTAATGGTGAGATTAGTGAAGCAAACACCTTAAACTAAATGGCTAATAGTAGAGGATGATGAAGTAGGAATATTGCTCACTTTAGATTTGATTTTCTCATTTTATTTCATCACTTTGTCAAAAGCTAGAAAGCTTCAAGAGGAAGAAGAAGATGAAGTGATGAAGTGATGAAAGAATCATTCTCTCTGTTTCAAATGCAACCATGGGTGAGTATATCACATATACTAACCCATGTAGAGAGTTAACCATGGTATATGGTTAATGGTTAGGTCAACAATATCTTAAGTAAAAACAAAGAAGTGGACTTGGTCAAAGCTTATCCACAAGCTTCTCCAAGCTTCTAGCAAAGAGTCATTTCCACTAATTTGTAACTACTTAATGATAAATAAAACCATAACATTAACCTAGCATGGTGTGATTCTCATACATACATGTTGCATGTGTAACCTAGCATGACACACTAAAATATATCACATATATTCATGTGTGCAAAAACAATACAATTAACATATATCACATATATATTAATGTATCATAAATGAGAAAAATGAATACTTAAGTGAGCCAATATTAGTTAATGTAATTTAATATATCAAATATATAATTATACATTAAATTATTAAATCAACATTTGATTTAATAATCCGGTTATATAACATATAACCGACTAATATCAAATGTAACAACTTATCGAATCAACAGTTGATCCGATAACCCGGCTATATCTCATATAACCTGCTGATGTTACTTACCGTGAGAATAGAATGCGGAATGACATACGCGCACTAATCTCGGTCCCACACATATCTCATATGTGCTCCTATTCCGTATGAACCAGGAAACCTCTTTGTAGGACTCTAAAGACTCGTCAATACGCCGGCAGTAGGTGATGATCATATCAAACACCCATAAGCCGCAAGCGGTCTGCTAAACGTAACGGCCATCCGGGTATTGAGTGTTCAGAAGATCAACAAGCAAGCCTGCTATAACTCCTGCGAATCCAATCAGTAACACTACCGTACAGTCCGGTCTCTTCGTCAGATATGTCGCATATCAAAGCCTGGAGGTGGTATAACGTCAGACCCGAATAGCCTGATAAGTCATGCCGATGCAAGGTTCATAACGGTTCGAGAAACTACTGATAACACTTACCAGTAAATCTCGGCAACCCTGGCTAAGGATTTCCTGTTATGGCCAATCGAGCATAGCGCAACATCAACTCCTAATACCGGGAGAGACGAAACCCCTCCTATCGCTCATTGCCTCCATGTGACTCGAGACTGTACCCAAAAACCACCTTTTTGCACGATCTCTTGACCGTGGTATGGTGGAAATCAAAGCACAGTGGGAATCACACAAGACTCTATGACGATCTCGGGTCTACAGACTAACCTGTACCGGTGTCACCAGAGAACTGCTATCCGACGATATGTATAATACCACTTAGGAGTTCTCGGTGAGTTCGTTCAGTGTACCCAGTCTCCACTAAGCACCCGTATACCTTCTCTGATGTCAAAAACCAATGGATATGGGATCATCCATCGCCCATCATATGGGTCGAGAAGCGCATACGCTAGTCTACTCTGGAATATTGATGCCCTATCTCGATACTCCATCGACTAGGAACTATTATAGGGTGTACTTTTAGACTACCCTTGGCCCCACTAATATGATCTCCATCGTAGTCCTGGTAGTCAAGTACACATCCTAAGGGCTTTGTCAACATGTGGGATGAAGACAGTATTACGTATACTTGTCAACATGTTAAAACAAAGAGAAACCAGATAGCATACTATCATATCGAGCAAGAAAGTCCTCCCTATATATGTCCAAGCATCCACTACAATATACATCCCATGTGCAGTAATAGCCTCTAGGGCATACATATAACTAACAAAATGGTTAATGAGGTGGAGGTATGTGGTGTTATTTTGTGATAAATGAAGCATGGCTACTTGGTGACTCATGGATGACTATTGAAGCAAGGGTGGACTTAGATATTTTGTGAGATATTTTGGCATGCTTCATAGTCATCACAAGTAGCCATATTCATTTCATTATTATCTTAAACACTCTCTCTCTTCTCAAGCTCTCTCTTCTTCTTCCTCAAACCCTAATTGTCTCATGTATTGAGAAACCTAGGGTTATTGACACTGATCTATCCATAATCACTCTCTACATCCTCTAGGCTACTTAGATTAGCACACTAGGTACCCTAGTTATCTTATCATAGAGGTACGAGCTCTTAGCAGACACTCTCGGGTGGATCTTCTTTGAGTTGAGGAGGCCAATGAGGAGGCGTGATCTGTACATCCTTCAAGGAGCTCACAAAGAGGAGGAGTGGAAGAAGAAGAAGGAATTGATTCTTGCGGTATAACTTTCTTAAATAGTAGTTAAACCTCATAGTTGTTTTGTTAGCTAGGGTTTAGTATCGATCCTGGAGTTTAGTCGGTGTTGCGAAGCATATAAAAATCGTTTTTTGCAAACTATGCCTCCCCGTGAACCCACGGGGTGCGCGACATCGATGTACAGTATCTAGTACCCAGGAAGTAAAGTTAATTGACAGACAGTTTTCAATCATAAACACACCCGAAGCCGAAGCCATAACGTGCTTCGAATCTTGGTTTCTGGATTTCCTAGCCCTACAGTCCTTTTGCCAATGCCCTTTCCCATGACAACAGAAACATTCCTCCTTCTCTACTGTTAGCCCCGAAACTTTTGCCCTGCCCTTTCCCTCTACTTTACTGACACCGCCATTAAGCTTGGTGGAGGCCTTCTTCTTCTCTCCCTTAACTTTCGCCTTGGATCTAGAAGAGGAAGATTCCCCAATGAGCAGAGCGGGTGTCTCCCTGGATTCCAGCTGGGTTCCCTCTGAGCTCCTCAACATGTTGAGGAGTTCTGGAAGTGAAACTTCCTTCCCTTGAATGTTGAAATTCAAGATAAACTGGGCATAGGTAGAAGGGAAGTACTGTAGAATCAAGTCAGTATATAACTCGATCTCCAATGTGGTCTCCAGGTCCGTGAGCTCCTTAATATAGCTAATCATCTTAAGAATGTGGTCCCCTACAGATGACCTGATATCCAATCTCGCCTGAAACAATTCCTTCAAGGTCTCATATCTTGCGATATGAGATTGCTCTCCATATAAAACTTTGGTATGGAGGAAGATGGAAGCTAAGTCCATCTTCTCGTGCTGCCTCTGGTGTTCATAATCCATTGAGGCTAACAGAGGGCACTTGGCTCTCGCACTGTTTTTTTCTGATGTCTTACGGATATCAGCATCCACGACGGTGGAATCTTGACCTGGGACGGCGAGGGATTTAGTAGTAAGAGGGTAGCCCAGCTTTTTATAGGTAATGGCCATCTGGACATTCCTTATCCAATCATAATAGTTTGGCCCAGTCAATTTGTTTTTATCTTGTAGTAACTTAAGCCCAGTCATTTTCGTCGCTGCAGTTAAGAGAGAGTGGAGAAACACTGAGCGTGATGATCTTGCAAGTTTAGATTGGTTATTAGTTTATCTAAACAGGATGTCTCCCACTGTTTATCGAATCCTTCCTCAAACCATAAAAGAAGAATTAGTCAGGATTAATCTCACTCTTACAATTCTTACTTAACCTTTCGGCCAGGCTAGTGTTGGTACTTCGAGGGAGGTTTTCCAACGCTTTCGCGAAATTCCTTAATTACATAACCTCTTTTCCCTGGAGGCATAGCCCCGCTAACACTGTTCTAGACACCTACTTAGTTTATAGTATTGATTGTTTAGTGAAAAAATCTCCCGAGGAGTAGTGGATACTCACAGTAGGATCGGGACCCAAATATCATCGTGTGACAATCTTGAAGGAATCCTACCAAAATCATCACACTCCAAATGGCATGCAACACTAGCAAGTTTCAATTTCCTTAGAAACTACCGATGTGGATTTTTGCCCTAAGCTCTTATGACCTTGACGAAAGCCAACATATCATAAATCGCAAGTCAAGTTCTACCCGTCATTGTCCAGGTTAATTTGAACCCACCAATACATACCCTTAACGAAGGCCAAAATAGTAGTACAACTGTCCCAAACCAATGCTTCTATCTGTTGGGTTTCCTTAGCACCAAGCCTAGGGTTTGCAAGCATCACACATGCCACAACAAAAATTCAAGGGGATGCTAAGCAATCAAACTAAGAATCATGCTAGAAAACTAGGGTAACCAAAACAAGTAATCTACATTACAAAGAGAAGTGAACAAAAATACAACCTTTGTAGATCCGGTCCTTCACTTCTAAAGCTCTGTGTTGATGTCCTTTCGCTGCGATCATCAAACTCCCGGACTCTAGTATGGAATTCCCCGGAGAAATGAACAAGATTGCTCGTAGTCTTCGAGGCTGAAGATAATCTATGTCGAGGTGACTCAAACTCAAGCTAACCCTTCACTAGGTCATGAACTTTATGAAGAGAGCACCCTAAACTAAATGGCAAGTAGTTGAGGATGATGAAATAGGAAGTGGGTTCACTTTAGATTTTGGTTTCTCACTTTATTTCTTCGCTTAGAAAAATCTAGCAAGGTTTTTCTTTTGGATGAAGAAGAAGAAGAAGAATAGAAACTCAAGTGAAGTGAATTATGATCAATTATGCAACCATGGGTGAGTTAGTATCATCCACTAACCTTTGTAGAGATTAAACCATCGTTTAAGCTAATGGTTTTGTTAAAACATATCTTAAGTAAAACAGAGTGTGTAGACTTTGTCAAAGATGTTTTAAGCTTCATGAAGCTTCAAGTCAAGACAAAGAAAACAACCATTTTGAATTACAAAATAAATAAAAAAAACCCTAACCATTATCTTAAATATGGTGTAAGTCATACACACACCCAAGTTTGCATGTATCATCAAGCATGATACAATCATGTACACAAACATATATCACATATACATTATGTGCACATTAAGTGAGAAAAGCAATCTTAAGTGAACCAATACTAGTTAATGTAAAGTAATATATCAAATATATAATTATACATTAAATCATTAAATCAACATTTGATTTAATGATCCGGTCATATCGCATATAACTAACTAATATCTAGTGTATCAATATATCGAATCAACACTTGATTCGGTAACCCGGCTATATCGCATATAACCGACCGATGATACAAATCGCGACAATAGAATACAGTATCACATACTGGTATTATTCTCGGTCCCACACATATCACATACGTGATCCTATTTCGTTTCTCTTGAGCCAGGAAAACTCTGTGTAAGACTCTAAAGACTCGTCAATACACCGGCAGTAGGTGGTGATCATAACAGTCACCCACAAGCCGCAAGCGGTCTGCTAAACGTAACGGCCACCCGGGTATTGAGCGATCATAAGATCAAGGAGCATGCCTGCCACTCCTACGAATCCGATCAGTAACACTTACCGCACAGTCCGGTCTGTTCGTCTGATATGTCGCATATCTCGCTTAGGGGTGGTAAACGTCAGACCCCAGTAGATTGATAAGTTTTGCCGATGTAAGGTCCATAACGAGCGTGAAACTACTGATAACACTTACCAGTAAATCACATCAACCCTGTCCAGGGATTTCCAGTTATGGCCAGTCGAGCATAGCACAACATCAACCCCCAATACCGGGAGAGACGAATCCCCTCCTATCGCTTATTGCCTCCGTGTGACTCGGGACTGTACCCAAAAACCACCTGTTTGCATGACTCAGTAGAGCCATGGTAGGGTGAAAATCAAAGCATAGTGGGATACACACAAGACTCTATGACGATCTCGGGTCAACAGACTAAGCTGTACCAGTGTCACCAGAGAACTGCCATCTGACGTGAGGTATAATACCATCTGGGAGTTCTCGGCGAATCCGTTTAGTGTACCCAGTCTCCACTGAGCACCCGTATACCATCTTTGATGTCAAACACCAATGGATATGGGAACATCCATCGCCCATCACATGGGTCGAGAAGATATACGCTACTCTACTCTGGAATATCGATGCCCCGTCTAGATATTCCTACGACTAGGAACATTGAAGGATGTACTCATGGAATACCCAGGCCCCACTAGTATGATCTGCATCGTAATCCTGGAAGTCGAGTACACATCCTAAGGGCTTTATCAACATGTAACAGAGAGACAGCAAGTATACATGTTAAGATAAAGAGCAACCAGATAACGTACTATCATGTCGAGCAAGAAAGTCCTCCCTATATATGTCCCAGCATCCACTATCATATACATCTCATGTACAATAACAGCCTCTAGGGCATACTTACAACTAACAATCTCCCACTTTCACTAAGGCCATCATATAGCAGTGGTTGTAGTATCTCATACTCAACCATCCCATAAAATTCTCTCTTTGGGAAAGGCCTCAGTGAGTGGATCCGCCGTGTTAATCTCTGAGTCTACTCTCCATACCTCGATCTCTTGGAGATCAACCATCTCCATGATCAGGTGATACTGTCTCAGAATATATCTGGGTTACTGATGGGACCGGGGTTCCTAGGCCAAAGCCACACCTCTATTGTCACACAATGGTAGGAACCTTGTTCATCTCATGAACAAATATACACCCAGACTGCCTCTTTGGTAGCATCTTAGATAGCGATGTCTTCAGCCTTTATCGTCTAGTTTGCCACGGTATTTATCTTGGAACTCTTCCAACATACCGCCCCTCCACTAAGGGTAAAGACAATGCCTGCGACTAACATTCAGTCATTCTTACCATCCTGGAAGCTATCCAGTGATTCTCCCCAGGATCTATTGATACCATCTCACTACACCTAGTGAGAATCCTAACATCCATTTAGATCTATCTCATAGATCCAAAACCCAGGATTTAGGAGGTATTACCTTGATCCTATATGGAGAATCCTTGTGATAAGAGGAGATTGACCGTACGTAGCATAGGAAACTCCATTCCTATCAAGAGTATGTCATCTACGTACAATACGAAGAATACCACCATACTCTCTACTATCCTTTTGTATATACAAGGTTCATCTACCATTTTGATGAGTTCAAATGCTCTGACTACCACATCAAAACAGATGTTCCAACTCCGCGATGCTTGCTTTAACCTGTAAAGCAACTTGCACACGTTTCCGCTGCTCCCACTGTTTAAGAAGCCCTCTGGCTGTGTACTTAAAGACGCTCTCTTCTAAATCAGTATTTAGAAAAATAGTCATGACACCCAACCACCAGATATCGTAGTCATGGTATGTAGCAATGGCAAGTAGGATCCGGATAGACTTAAGCATAGCTATTGGAGAAAAAGTTTCATCATAATCCATACCTGGTCAATGATGAGAGCCTTTTGCAACAAGTCTAGTTTTGAAAGTCTCAACTTTTCCATATACACCAAGTAATCTTCTCAAGATATACTTGCTTCTGATGGGGATTTAACCCTTCAGATATAGCAACCAAAGTCTATACTTTGTTGGTGTACATGGATTCCATCTTAGATCGGTTAGCATCCAGCCATTCTTACAGAGTCCCCACTCTTGATGGCCTGCTCGATACTAGTTGGGTCATCATCTCCATGATGCAATCCTCGCTCCCACTATCATCGAGAAACCTAAGTTTCTCTAGGCGGATAAGGAACCCTACCAGATCGGTGGAGAGGCTGAAGTTCGTCGGGAACTATTGAATCCTCTGGTTCTTTCAAATCATCAGTTGTAGTTTGTATAGCTGGAACTCTTTCTAGTTCTACTTCATGACCACAAATTTCTTCCTCAAAAAATACCTTTTTCCTAAAAAGGTGGAATGCCGAGAAATAAAACACCTTTTGTTTCTCGGTGTGGTAGAAGATATTCCCTTGCAAATGCTTGGGATATCCAACAAACTTCCACAGAACTGACATTGCCTCGAGTTTGTCCGGATTTTGCTTTTAGACAAAGGCCGGACAACCCAAATCTTAACTTACTTAAGAGATGGGCTCTTCCCATACCATATCTCATATGGAGTGGTAGACACTGATTTGATTGGAACTCAATTCAATAGGTATGCAGCTTCCCCAAGCGCATAACCCTCAAAAGGAAATAGGTAACTCAGTATTACTCATCATAGAGCGTGCCATATCTCATAGGGTGCGATTGCTCTGTCCCGATACACCGATGTGTTGTGGTGTATACGGAGGAGTAATGCTGAGAGAGAATCTCATTCTCTTTTAGAATAGTCCAGGATCTCCATTCCTAAGTGTTCTCCTCCCCGATCTCATCAAAGGACATAACACTTATACCCGTTTTGGTTCTCTACTTCTGATTTATATTCATTGAAATTCTCAAAAGCTTCAGGCTTGTGTTTCAACAGGAACACATGTCCGAATCCTGAGAGATCATCAGTGAATATAATGAAGTACAAAGAACCAGTCTTGGCATGTGTAGACAGGGGATCACATACATCATTATGTATCAGTCCCAAGGGTTCACTAACCCTTTCTGTGTTTCAAGTAAACGGAGCTATGGTCATCTTATCTTTGTGACATGACTGACAAGTTTCACAAGATATAAATTCAAAATGATTTAAATATGCATCTAAATGTAACTTAGCTAGTCGGGTCGCATTGATATGACTCAGTCTATAATGCCTCAAGAAGGATTCGTTCATTTCTGAACTCTTCCTCTTGTGTGTGTTCTGTACGTTAAGAACTGTGGTTTGATTTAGAATGTATATGCTTTTAGATAACGTGCCTGAACCAATCAACACTTGATATAGGAAATGTTCAAAACATTATCCAACAATACAAAATTATATCCTTTCTTTAGTAAATAAAGAGACTGATATAACGTTGCATATCAGGTTCGGTATCTAATAGCATTCGTTCAAAATCAATGTATTTTGGTAATACAGGGTGATAACTGCTAACTTACTTGGATTGCAACAATTGCACCGTTTCTAACTCTTGAAACTTATTACCCGTTCTCAGTTCTCTACCTATTTGTAGCCCATATAACATATTACATATGTGTGATCCTGATCCGGTATCTCATACCCAGGACGTAAAGGATACTGAGAAACAGTTCTTGGTAATGAACGCACCCGAAGAAGATGCATCTATCATGCACTTTCTTCGTTTGGGAAGTATGGGAATTCTGGTTATTCCCCTATTTCCTGCTCGGTCTTATAACAATTATAAGTTGGAGCGGGACCAATGTTCCCCAGCTCAGTATAACAAACGGGTTCGGTCAATACATCCATATTATTATCTTGATTAAGGCGTGACATGGTCGCTACCTAGAGATAGAGAGAAGAAAATACTCAGCGTGCGCTCTTGCAAGATTAAATTGGTTATATTTTATCTAATCAGGATGGCCCCCACTGTTTTTATCAAATCTTCCTTCAAATCTTAAAAGGAAAGACTAGTCGGGATTAATTACACCCTACAAGTTCGCCAATCTTTCAGCCAGGACGGTGCCGGTACTTTGAGGGAGGTTCCCCGTGCTTTCGCACGGACCTAATTAAAATAAACCTCGTTTTCCCAGGGGCGTAACCCCGTTGACACCTTTCAAGACACCTACTTGATCGGCTAATTGTAAAGTGCAAAACTCTTCCAGGAGTAACATTTACTCGTAGTAGGTATCAGGATTCAACTATCACATAGAAGGTATGCAATCTCATTGCAAATTTCAATACTTGAAACTCCCGATAATGGTTTTTACCCCTAGCACTTATGACTTTGACTATGATCAACATATCATAAGCACTAGTCAAGTTCTACCCGTCATTTCGTGATTAATTATACCCCCCCACATGACCTTGACTATGATCAACATATCATATGTGTAGGGTTGCTAGACATACGCACAAGGGTCTACGAGGCATCAACCATGCCTGATTAAAAAATTAGCCGTGCCGAACAACCCAAAGCCGGATCTTTAAACTAGGGTTTAGGCGAAAACAAGCATGTTAACCACTTTAACAGTAAGTGAGAGGGATTACAACCTTTGTAGATCCGGTCCTTCACTTCTTAAGCTCCGTGTTGAGGTCCCTTCATTGCGATCATCGTGTTCCGTACTCTCGAGAGGTTCCACGAAGAGAAAGATGCAGTCTTGCTTCCGATCTTCGATACAAAGATGATCTATCTTGAAGTTTCGTTAACACAAGCTAACACTCATAATATGAAGTGAACAATCTCATCTAAAGGGTAAGGATAGATGAGAATGATGAAGTATGATTTTTTCTCTCATTTTTTTTCTATTTCTCACTCATTTTCATCACAAAGATCAAAGCTAGAAAGCTTTGCAAGCAAAGAAGAAGAAGGAAGAAGATGATGAATAATATCAATAATAATCCTTTTGTGATGAATAATGAAAGGATTAATATGATGAATAATGCAACCATGGTTGACTAAACCATTGTAGAGAATTAACCAAGGGCTAGGGTTTGGGTTGGGTTAAGTATGAGTCATAGATAAATATCAACACAAATATCTTTATCATGACAAAAAGAAACCTTCTAGAATCTACTAGAAGTCTTAACCCTAATCCAAACCCTAATCATGTTTAAACTCCACTAAACATGTTGCATTAGCTATCATATCATGTTACAATATTATATATCACATATATAATATTTATCGTAACAAAAAAAAATACAATTAACATATATCGCATATATATCAATGTATTACCCGAGTGAGAAAAATAATCTTTTAGTGAGCTAATATTAGTTAATGTAATTTAATATATCATATATATTATTATACATTAAATTATCGAATCAATACTTGATCCGACAATGCGGCTATATCGCATACAACCGACTAATATTTATCCTTACCGATTCATCGAATCAACACTTGATCCGATGACCCGGCTGATATCAAATATCGCGAGAATAAAATATGGTATCACATATCGCATTATGCTCGGTCCCGCACATATCACATATATGCTCCTACTCCGTTTTGCCTGAGCCAAGAAACCTCTGTGTAGGACTCTAAAGAATCGTCAATACGCCGGCAGTAGGTGATGATCATATCAAACACCCACAAGCTGCAAGCGGTCAGCTAAACGTAATAACCACCCAGGTATTGAGCGCTCAGAAGATCAACAAGAAAGCCTGTACATTCTCCTGTGAATCCAATCAGTAACACTCCCGTACAGTTCGGTCTCTTCATCTGATATGTCGCATATCTCGCCTAGGGGTGGTAAATGTCAGACCCCAGTAGCTCGATAAGTCGTGTCGATATGAGGTCTATAACAGTTCGAGAAACTACTGATAACACTTACCAGTAAATCTCAGCAACCCTGTCCAGGGATTTCCGGTTATAGCCAATCGAATACAGCGCAACATCAACTCCCTATACCGGGAGAGACGAATCCCCTCCTATCGCTCATTGCCTCCATGTGATTCGGGACTGTACCCAAAAGCCACTTTTTTGCACGCCCTCTTAGATGTGGTATGATGGAAATCAAAGCACAGTAGGAATCACACAAGACTCTATGACGATCTCGGGTCAACAGACTACTCTGTACCAGTGTCACCGGAGAACTGCCATCTGACGTACGGTATAATACCATCTGGGAGTTCTCGGCGAGTCCGTCCAGTGTACCCAGTCTCTACAAAGCACCCGTACACCATCTTTGATGTCAAACACCGATGGATATGGGATCATCCATCGCCCATCATATGGGTCAAGATGCGTATACGCTAGTCTACTCTGGTGCATCGATGCTCTGTCTCGATACACCCTCGACTAGGAACAGTTATAGGATGTACTCGTCGACAACCGTGGCCCCACTAGTATGATCTCATCATAGTCCCAGTAGTCGAGTACATATCCTAAGGGCTTTATCAACATGTAATATAAAGACAATCAGAGTACATGTTAAGATAAAGTACAACCAGATAGCATACTATCATGTCGAGCAAGAAAGTCCTCCCTATATATGTCCAAGCATCCATTACAATATACATCGTATGTACAGTAATGGCCTCTAGGGCATACATATAACTAACAATCTCCCACTTGCACTAGGGCCATCTGTTGTGGTATCACATACCCAACAATTAGTTGCGGTTGAAGTATCTCATACTCAACCATCCCATAAAAGTCTCTACTGGGAAAAAAGGACTTCGTGAGTGGATCCGCGCTGTTGTCCTCTGTGTCTACTCTCCTAACCTCGATCTCCTTGGAGATTAACCATCTCCATGATCAGGTGATACTGCCTAAGAATTATATCTGGATTTCTGATGGGACAGGGGTTCCTTAGCATAAGCCACAACTCCATTGTCACACAATGGTAGGAACGAAGTTCATCTCATGAACTTATTTATCCAGACTGCATCTTTGGTAGCATCCTTGGTAACGATGTATCTTTCCTTTAATCGTCTAGAAAGTCACGGTATCTAGCTTGGAACTCTTCCAACATACCGTCCCTCCACTGAGGGTAAAGACAATGCCTGCGACTGACATTCAGTCGTCCTTATCACCCTAGAACCTTTCCAGTGATTCTCCCCAGGATCGATTGATACCATCTTACTACAACTAGTGAGTATCCTAACATCCAATTAGATCTATCTCATTGTAAGTGCACGGCGGCGCCCCGGCCGTCAATCCGACGGCCAAACGCGGAAACGGTGATAAACTTAAATTTTTGCGGACTTAGCAAACCGGCACCACCGCGCACTAAACCCCGGATCGTGCCATTAAACTAGATCTAGCTAACTAACAAGATAGGTTAGAGATGTACCGACTGATCCGAGTCCTCCGGTCTTCATCTCCACTCTGATCTCCTCGCGGGAACTCCGGTCGTCGCCTCCTCGCCGGAAGGGCACCACATCGCCTGTAGCTTTTACGGGCTCCCACCTCAATACCGAGGCAACTCGGGCGCGAAGCTGGCGAATCGACGCGTCCAAGATTTGCTGTAGGATATAGTGTAGAATGTATGTCTCACTTTGGGGTTTGTTGCCATAGATGGAGGAATGGTGTATAGAAAATTGGTGCTTTCAATTTTCTAGCAATGGAATGAGATGAAGAATGATATACACAAAATGAATCACTCTCATTTTTCTTCCTCTCAAAGATGAAGCTCTCATTTTCTTCTCTTTTCTTCTTCTCTCTTTCATTTTTCCAACCATAATAATAATCTCTCTTCTTTAGAAATGGTGGAGGATAACAATATGAAGCAAGAAGGGAGGTGAGTGTAGGAAGTGAAAAGGGGTGACCACAACCTTAAACATAATGATCACTAAATCAACATCAAACCTCAAATCCATCCTTATCTCATAAATACATGAAAAGCAAAGATGCTTATCATATCACACCTTATGCAATAAAACCCCCCACCATGTGTTATTTGCAAACTTGCAAATAACACCCTCCATCGGAAAAGTCCGGCCGGGAAAGAACAAAGAAAAACCGGCCGGAACGGAATGCAAACTGGCAACTCCAGAAAACTGGTCCCGTAATAAATTACAGGAAAACCCCGATACTGTGCATACACACCCGCATCTGTATTCTGTCCGGATACAAATGCAAAGAGACAAAATCTACACTGTACTAAACTAGGACCGGCTTAAAACAAAGCCGGCTAGTAAAATCCGTCCGATCCTGATCCGTGCAATACCGCACGTATCTGATCGAACCCTGCCATATAACCATACGGCCACTAGTATAAAACTGTCCGATCCTGATCCGTGCAATACCGCACATATCTGATCGGACCCTGCCATATCTCCATACGGCCTCTACAGCGTTTCGCCCGAAAGCTTGAGTAACTGTAAGTGTGGTGGACTCTAAAGACTCGTCAATACTATGGCTGTGGATTTAACCACTAGCACGTCAGAGGTATAAGCCAATACGTGACGGGCCACCAGCTATTGACTAAAAGGGACGTCGATGAGCGAACTCATCCTGACACCCTACTGAGCCTGTCAGTGACAATATCCGTACAGTCCGGTCCGTTCTTCTATAAGCATCGCATGTCGGGCCTAGGGGGTTGGTAAAAGTCAGACCCCCAAAAGCGGTACAAGTCGTGTCGGAGTGTAGCCCAGAACACCCTGAGATACTACTGGAATACCTACCAGTAAATCTCCTGCCTTGGCCAAGGTCTTCGTGTAATGGCTCTCCTAGACACAGCGCGACCTCACCCCCAATACCGGGAGAGACGAACCCCTGAAGATCCGCTCACTGCCTCCATGTGGCTCGGGACTGTACCCAACTAAAACCTATTTGCACGACTCCTTTGAGCCGTGGTAGGGTAGTAATCAAAGTACAGTGGGAACTCACACGAGACAAATGACGATCCCCAGGTCGATGAACTAACCTGTACACATGTCACCAGGGAACTGCTATCTGACGTCAGGTATAAGACCAACTAGCATGTTCCCGGCGAGTCCTGTCCGGTGTACTCATAACCCAATGAGCACCTGTATACATCTTAGGTGAACCAACTGACACCAGTGGCTTGTGAGACCGGCCACCGCCCCTCGTCGGGGTCTTGACTGTATACACTAGTCTACTCTGGAGAATCGATGCCCTGTCTCGAAACTCCCACGACTAGGGACCTTTTAAGGATGTGCTAATAGACTCCAGCTCTCACTTATATGATCGCCCTCATACTGCTGGCAGTCAAGCAAGAATCCCAGGGGCTCTATCAACGTGTAATAGCGACCTGTCAGGTCACTTAAAGCAGTACACGATGATAAAGGTAAACCAGAGAGCATACTATCATCTCGAGTAAGACTGTCGTACCGGGATAGGTCCTCCCTCAATCATTGCAATCACGTGCCTGTGATCCAATAATTGACTCTGAGGGCACTATCTCCAACAATCTCCCACTTGTACTCAAGGCTAATTATTGCGATGCCGCATACTCACAGCCCGTGTGATACCGAACACCCAACTCCTCTACTGGTCAGTCTCACAAAGCTCGTTTGTGAAACTATTGCGTTCAAGGAATAGCCTCAGCGAATGGATCCGCCTTGAAGTTTCTTTCCATGTCTCTCTATATCTCAAGTTCGCGGAGAAAACCATCTCCCGAAATGAGCAATACCTGTCTTAGAATGTCTGGATGCCTGATGGGACCGAGCTCATAAATGAACTCCAAATCCAAACTTCTTAGACTGTATCGTCAACCGAACTTAGTCAGTATCCTGCGCCATGCCACCCTCAGTATTTCCTTGGACCACCTGTCCAAAATACTGCCCCTCGTCAGAAGGAAAAAACTATAACTCTGACAACCTCCTTGTCGTCCAGGTCACCTTGGAAGCCTGGAATGATAACCGTCTCCTAAAAGAGGCAGCCGTTATCAAATCCCTAGAACAGCCACTTATGTTCTAAAACTGCTTCCGACTGTTTCTCCAGGATTGGATCAATATCAACTTATTGCATCTAGTGCAAGAACAACATCTGGTGTGGTACTTGACATCTCATGATTGACTCAATTGCCTAAGCAAGTGATCTGCCAATCATGCCCATCCCTCTCCACTTTAGTCTATAAGACACCTTTAGAGAGGGTGACTCCATTACCTGCAGGTATACTATCGTGCCAGGAGTCGTCCATTCTAAATACTCTTAGAATGCTGTCAAAGTACCCTGATTGGGAAACCACCCAAATCTAGATCTAAAACCATAGATCTAGTAACCAGTATGTCTGATATAATGTCCAAGTCCTTTGTGGAGAAACCACTGTGTGACGACCAAAGTATAACCGATCGTAGTAAAGGAATATCACTTCCTACTACCTTCTCAACAGATCCATCCCCTATTCTGATGACGTCAAACCTATGACTGTCACATCAGAAATGGATGATCTATCTCCGCTACATCTGCTTTAGTCTATAAATAGACATAAGCCTGATGTCCACCAATGCTTCCGCTGCTCCCACTGACTACGACAACCCTCTGGCAGAGTCATACAGACGTGCACTTCTAAAGCTTGTTTAGAACGACACTATACTCATCCTCCTGCCGGGTCTCGCAGCCTGGAACAACAACAATGGCAAGTGTGGGTAAACAAGAACTTCCCTGTCACCGTCCTTGAGGCTACCGAAGTACCTCTCGGGTGCCTGAAGTTACCCACCTTATCTGCGAAGTGGCCAATGGAATGTCAAAACAGATTGAATCTTTAGGTTCCTTATCAAATCATCAGTAATCGTTTGCGGTTCTGGAATCACTTCCAGTTCTACCATACTCCCACTACTGTTTTTGAAAAAATCCATTTTTATTAAAACTGTGGCGAGTCTAGAACAATATTACTATTGATCTGCCAGATGGTAGAAAATCAACCCTCGTCATAGCCTGGGTCAACCCACAAACAGCCATTACAAAAACGTGCCTTGAGTTGTCCAGTGTCTGGTTTTAATCATAAGCCGGACAACTCCCCGTACCTTAACAACATTAAGATATGAACTGTTCTACATCCAATATAGAACCAGAGGCACTGATTTAATTTAACCAGATTCAAATCATGCAGCTGTCTCCAGTGCATGTCAACTAAATGGAGAGAGGCCGATCAGTGTTACTCAACTTAGGAATGCTTCCAATTATGAGTAACCTGAAAGAGAATCAATTTCTCTTTATCATTACTATCAACTGAATACCATACACAAGTATCTACATCTTCGATCACTTTGAAGAATCCCGATACTTGCTACACCTGGTTCTCTACTCTATTCAAATACCTATAACTCCTCAAAACTTAGACCCTGTGTTTCTACGAAACACATGTCTAAGAACTAGAGAAGTTAAAAGTAAACAAAATATAGTATGAGGATCACCCCTCTGTCCTAATGGACACTGGACAACATACAATACTCTGTATAAGTCCGCCGAGTCTAACAACTCTTTCACTGTGTGTTGTAGGTTGAAAACTGTACTTATGGTTAAGAAGAATTACACCGCTGTTTAATGCTCCTTACCTAACCATCCACTGATATAGGTAAATGTCATAGACATAATTTCAAAAGGGTACATCTCACTCTATAAAAATAGACGTACATATATATCATTTTGAAATCGGTGCACAGCAACGGATATTCAAAACCAAGTATTTGCCGACCGGCAAACAGCCCAGATGATCTCCTCAAATATCACTAATTACAACGAATCCCGATATAATGAGGATGATCACCCAATTCCCAATAACTTACTCCCACTCACCATCTGTAAAACCATACAGATGTGAGAATCAAACCTGGTAAATACATACCCTGGAGCAAGTGTCTAATCAGGAAATCAGTTTTCTTTTAACAGTACACAGTGAAACTGAAACATTGAAATGTTTCGGTGGGGTATCCCGGTATTCTTAGTAATGTCTCTTCCATTATCCAGATTCACAACTATAACCGTATAATTCTTTGCCACTTCTCCAAATCCCTTTATATGTCTTTAGTCATTACCTTCTGCACACCCCTTCAGGCCAATTGGTTTTCTTCCTTCCCTACCGTTCGGCACCAGCCTATGGTTTGGAAGAAGACTATCCAAGAAGCATAAAGGGTGTACTGTCCTAATCCTAGGAGCACTCGCAATGCGAGAGAAGGTGAAGATAAAAGACACCTGAATGTACTTTATTCCTATTTCTCCTGAACCAGGATCCATCCCCGAACTGGAACAAGTTCCTTTCGAGTTCGTATATAACCATACGATGGAATATCCAATAAAATGGGATCTTCGTAGTGATACGGAGTGTCCTGGAGAAATACAAAGGTGATTTAGGATTGGCGAAGAAATACTTGGTTTGGTCGTGAATAGCAGTCGCAACTTACTTTGCCCTCTTACTAATCCCTTTCTTTGTCTTAACTCAATACCTTCTGTACACCGTTTAGGCTAATTAGTTTTCTTCATTCCCTACCGGTCGGCACCAGCCTATGGTTTGGAAGAAGACTATCCAATTTGCACAATAGGTGTACTACTCCTAAACCAAGGAGTACTCGTAACCTGAGAGAGGGTGAAAAGAAAAGACAACTGAATAATCCTATCCGTTTTCTCCAGAACCGGAAACCATCCTCGAATTCCTTCGAGTTCGTATCTAACCATACGATGGTTTTGTCCAATGGAAGTGGACGTTCGTAGTAATACGGGGTGTCCTGGAGAAAAGGGTAAAAGTAGGAGTGGCAATGAGGTCTGCAACTCTGACAATCCAAAAGCCAGTGTTAAGTAGGTTCGGTCAACTTGGTCACTGAGTCATAGTCTTAGGGTCGGGTCAATGGTCGCTGCCAAGAGAGAGAGAAAAGAAACACTCAGCGTGCACTCTATCCTAGATCAGAATGGTTACCAATTTATCTAATCTGGAAACCTCCCACTGTACCTCAAATTCTCCTCCAAACCTGAAAGAAGAATTAGTCGGGGTCACCCGAGGAGTAAACTAACTCATCAGTGGGAATCGGGATCCAACTCTCATCGCATGATAACGTGACGGAATCCGCTCACGGTATCACACTCCAGAAGGTATGCGCATATCTGGCAAGTTTCAGTTCTTTTGAAACTCCCGATGTGATTTCTGCCCCATGCTCTTATGACCTTGACGAAGGTCAACAAATCATAAGTCACATGTCAAGTTCCACCCGTCATTGTCCAGGTTAATTTGAACCCACCCGTACAAGCCCTTGACGAAGGTCAACAAGGCTATACGACTGTCCCAAACCAACACATCTATCTATGCAGCAGAAAAGCAACAAGCAGCTACCATGCACTATGCCTTGACGAAGGTCAACAAACATAGCATGAATACTACGTGCTACCCGTCTGAAACGACGGAGGGCTACGAATGGTTTCTGGCGAAAACCTTTAACGTAATGAACTTGATATCGTTGAAGGAACGGATAGCTTTTAGAAAATATAGTGACGAAAACTTTTGCTAAAGAGGTCACTCCCGGTGAAGGGATCTCGGCTCTTTCCCCGTAGAATGAGGTGCAGGATATTCCAACTGAATACCACGGTGCAAAGCAAAAGTAACCGGCTATAGTGAAGTTAATGCCCTGACGCAAACTTCTGTCCAAGGGGTCACTCCCGGTGAAGGGATCTCGGCCCTTGCCTCGTCGACTGAGAAGCAGGATATTCCAAATGAATACCACGATGCAAAACAAAAGTGAACGTCCTTGCAATAACAGCTTTTTGAAAAGTGTTCCAACAACATCAGAATAGGTTTGTTTAACTTGCATTGATCCGAATCAACGCAGTCCCATCAATTGATCACACCACAAAGAACGAAAATATACTGACGTACGTATATGCCATCCGCATTCGCCACTGGGTCCCGTCATCACTCGTTAGGTTAGCTTACTAACGACAGAGCGGGGACTGGACTAGCGCGGATGAAAAACATATACAACATCTACTAATATATATACCAATATATTATATTTCGCTCAAGGCGTGAAAAGAAATGCAACATCACAGAAATGTACAGCATCACAGAACAATACAGATATCTGGGATCCCCGGGTTTCACAGAGCCACTACTGAAACCCGACGTTCCCCTGGTCGTGTGGATAGCCTGTGCATTGAAATCCTAGACCCCTACGGGCGCGGCAAGTCACCCGCCAAAACCTGAAGCGAGGCAGCCCCCTTCAGCTCCGTGAATGGACCACCCAGCACTCCACGGAATCCGGCAACTTGGGCACCCTTCCTGGGTCAACCTGTACCCCCTACGAGTGCAGCGAATAGCCCGCCAATCCCAGAGTGAAGCCCCCTCCGTCCCAATGCCATGAGATGCGGGCTTGTTGCCCTCCAGAACCCGGCTATCCGTGCACCCCACCGCGGGGTAATCCTAGTACAGAAAGTAAAATATACATACACCGGGTACATCGACCGCAACCAGGTCGTGCCCCAAAAGAATAATACAAACAGGCAGTGACGGCAGTCCACATGTCGGACGCTCGCCCCGCAATATCAAATGTACATAATACAACAAAACTGTACTAGCATTGCATCCAGGCTATCCCCCACGACCGATCCGCAACATCACAGCAAATACAAAGAACATCAACGTGAAAATCACGTTCGCAAATCCGTCTAACTTGGCTATAGCAGTTAGACCGGATTTACCGATCGAGTGACATTCACGGTCGCAGATATAATGTAAATACTGTGAAATAATGTGTTTAAAATATCCGATCGATCAAAAATTAACAAGTGGGCCCCCAAGCAATACTGTAGCACTCACAGAAAATCTGGGCCCAATTTTAATATTCCAAAACTCCTAAAATTAACCCAGAAGCCCACTGGAAAAACCTGGCCCATTGATCCTTTCATGTTGCGGCGGAACCGCGGCCCAAAGTGGGTATTGGCCGCGGTTCCGCGCTCTCGATGAAAGATCAATGACTCGGATTTCTGCAGTAGTCTTAGGTTTTCAAGTACATCACATTTTTGCAACCTGAAAAATTTTTGGGCTTAAAAAATTTTCAACAGAAAACTGATGTTAACAAAATACGAGTTTTGGAACATTTGATCGATCGGAAATGCAAAACACATCAAACGAAGCTAGATGAAGTTAATGGCGAGGCTTTGATACCACTGTAAGTGCACGGCGGCGCCCCGGCCGTCAATCCGACGGCCAAACGCGGAAACGGTGATAAACTTAAATTTTTGCGGACTTAGCAAACCGGCACCACCGCGCACTAAACCCCGGATCGTGCCATTAAACTAGATCTAGCTAACTAACAAGATAGGTTAGAGATGTACCGACTGATCCGAGTCCTCCGGTCTTCATCTCCACTCTGATCTCCTCGCGGGAACTCCGGTCGTCGCCTCCTCGCCGGAAGGGCACCACATCGCCTGTAGCTTTTACGGGCTCCCACCTCAATACCGAGGCAACTCGGGCGCGAAGCTGGCGAATCGACGCGTCCAAGATTTGCTGTAGGATATAGTGTAGAATGTATGTCTCACTTTGGGGTTTGTTGCCATAGATGGAGGAATGGTGTATAGAAAATTGGTGCTTTCAATTTTCTAGCAATGGAATGAGATGAAGAATGATATACACAAAATGAATCACTCTCATTTTTCTTCCTCTCAAAGATGAAGCTCTCATTTTCTTCTCTTTTCTTCTTCTCTCTTTCATTTTTCCAACCATAATAATAATCTCTCTTCTTTAGAAATGGTGGAGGATAACAATATGAAGCAAGAAGGGAGGTGAGTGTAGGAAGTGAAAAGGGGTGACCACAACCTTAAACATAATGATCACTAAATCAACATCAAACCTCAAATCCATCCTTATCTCATAAATACATGAAAAGCAAAGATGCTTATCATATCACACCTTATGCAATAAAACCCCCCACCATGTGTTATTTGCAAACTTGCAAATAACACCCTCCATCGGAAAAGTCCGGCCGGGAAAGAACAAAGAAAAACCGGCCGGAACGGAATGCAAACTGGCAACTCCAGAAAACTGGTCCCGTAATAAATTACAGGAAAACCCCGATACTGTGCATACACACCCGCATCTGTATTCTGTCCGGATACAAATGCAAAGAGACAAAATCTACACTGTACTAAACTAGGACCGGCTTAAAACAAAGCCGGCTAGTAAAATCCGTCCGATCCTGATCCGTGCAATACCGCACGTATCTGATCGAACCCTGCCATATAACCATACGGCCACTAGTATAAAACTGTCCGATCCTGATCCGTGCAATACCGCACATATCTGATCGGACCCTGCCATATCTCCATACGGCCTCTACAGCGTTTCGCCCGAAAGCTTGAGTAACTGTAAGTGTGGTGGACTCTAAAGACTCGTCAATACTATGGCTGTGGATTTAACCACTAGCACGTCAGAGGTATAAGCCAATACGTGACGGGCCACCAGCTATTGACTAAAAGGGACGTCGATGAGCGAACTCATCCTGACACCCTACTGAGCCTGTCAGTGACAATATCCGTACAGTCCGGTCCGTTCTTCTATGAGCATCGCATGTCGGGCCTAGGGGGTTGGTAAAAGTCAGACCCCCAAAAGCGGTACAAGTCGTGTCGGAGTGTAGCCCAGAACACCCTGAGATACTACTGGAATACCTACCAGTAAATCTCCTGCCTTGGCCAAGGTCTTCGTGTAATGGCTCTCCTAGACACAGCGCGACCTCACCCCCAATACCGGGAGAGACGAACCCCTGAAGATCCGCTCACTGCCTCCATGTGGCTCGGGACTGTACCCAACTAAAACCTGTTTGCACGACTCCTTTGAGCCGTGGTAGGGTAGTAATCAAAGTACAGTGGGAACTCACACGAGACAAATGACGATCCCCAGGTCGATGAACTAACCTGTACACATGTCACCAGGGAACTGCTATCTGACGTCAGGTATAAGACCAACTAGCATGTTCCCGGCGAGTCCTGTCCGGTGTACTCATAACCCAATGAGCACCTGTATACATCTTAGGTGAACCAACTGACACCAGTGGCTTGTGAGACCGGCCACCGCCCCTCGTCGGGGTCTCGACTGTATACACTAGTCTACTCTGGAGAATCGATGCCCTGTCTCGAAACTCCCACGACTAGGGACCTTTTAAGGATGTGCTAATAGACTCCAGCTCTCACTTATATGATCGCCCTCATACTGCTGGCAGTCAAGCAAGAATCCCAGGGGCTCTATCATCGTGTAATAGCGACCTGTCAGGTCACCTAAAGCAGTACACGATGATAAAGGTAAACCAGAGAGCATACTATCATCTCGAGTAAGACTGTCGTACCGGGATAGGTCCTCCCTCAATCATTGCAATCACGTGCCTGTGATCCAATAATTGACTCTGAGGGCACTATCTCCAACACTCATAGATCCAAAACACAGGATTTAGAAGGTATCATTTTGATCTTATATGGAGAATCCTTGTGATAAGCGGAGATTGACCGAGCGTAGCATAGGAAACTCCTTCCCTATCAAGAGTATGTCATCCACGTACTCTACGAGGATCACCGCCATACACTCTACTACCTTTTTTTATATACAAGGTTCATCTACCATTTTGATGAAGTCAAACTCTTTGACTACCACATCAAAACAGACGTTCCAACTCCGCGATGCCTGTTTTATCACATAAAACATCTTGCACACGTTTCCACTGCTCCCACTGTCTACGAAGCCCTCTGGCTGTGTACTTATAGACGCTCTTTTCTAAAACATCATTTAGAAAAGCAGTCATGACACCCAACCGCCAGATATCGTAGTCATGGTATGTAGCCGTAGCAAGTAGGATCTGGATGGACTTAAGCATAGCTTTGAAAGTCTCAACTTTTCCATGTACACCAAGTAATCTTCTCAAGATATACTTGCTCCTGATGGGGATTTAACCCTTCAGATAAAGCAACCAAAGTCCATACTTTGTTGGTGTATAATGATTCCATCTCAGATCGATAAGCATCCAGCCATTCTTACAGAGTCCCACTCCTGATGGCCAGCTCGAAACTGGTTGGGTCATCATCTCATGATACAATCCTCGCTCCCACTGTCATAGAGAAACCGAAGTATCTCTCAGGTGGGTGAGGAACCCTACTAGATCGGCGGAGATGCTAAGGTTCTTTGGTAACTATTGAATCCTTCGGGTCTACCAAATCATCTGTAGCAGTATGTATAGCTGGAACCTTTCCAGTTCAACATAACAGACCTTGCCTTGAGCTTGTCCGGATTTTGCTTTTAGACATAGTCCGGACAACCCCAAATCTTAACTTACTTAAGATATGGGCTCTTCCCATTCCATATCACATATGAAGAGGTAGGCAACTGATTTGATTTGAACCCTATTCAATAGGTATGCAGCTTCACAAGTGCATAATTCCCAAAAGGAAATAGGAAACTCAGTAGTACTCATCATAGAGCGCAACATATCACATAGGGTGCTATTGCTCCGCCCCGATACACCGACGTGCTGTGGTGTATACGGAGGAGTAATGCTGAGAGAGAATCTCATTCTCCTTTAGAATAGTCCAGGAATTCCGTGCTCAAGTATTCTCCTCTTTGATCACATCAAAGGACATAATACTTATACCCGTATTTTGGTTCTCTACTTCTAACTTATATTCTGTGAATATCTCAAAAGCTTCGGACTTGTGTTTCAATAGGAACATATGTATGAATCTTGAGAGATTTATCAGAGAATGTAATAAAGTACAAAGAACCGTTCTTGGCATGTATAGACAGGGGACCTTCATACATCAGTATGTATCATTCCCAAGAGTTCACTAACTCTTTCTTTATTTCCAATAAACAGAGCTGTGGTCATCTTAACTTTGTGACATGACCGGCAAGTTTCATAAGATGTAAATTAAAATAAATTTAAATATGCATCTTAATGTAACTTCAGCTAGTCGGGTCGCATTGATATGACCTAGTCTACAATGCCTCAAGAAGGATTCGTTCATTTCTGAACTCTTCCTCTTGTGTGTGTTCCGTATACTAAGAACTGTAGTTTGATTTAGAACGTCAATGCTTTTAGATAACGTGCCTGAACCGATCAACTCTTTATATAGGAAATGTTCAAAACATTATCCAACAATACAAAATTATATCCTTTCTTTACTAATAAAGAGACTGATATGATGTTGTATATCAGGTTCGGTATCTAATAATATTAGTTCAGAATCAATGTATTCTGGTAATACAGGGTGATAGCGACCAACAGACTTGGCTGCAACACTTGCACCGTTTTCTGTCTCATGAAACTTATCGTCCGTTCTTAGTTCTCTACCTTTCTGCAGCCCATGTAACATATTACATATGCAGGATCCTGATCCGGTATCACATACCCAGGACGTAAAGGATACTGAGAAACAGTTCTCTGTAATGAACACACCCGAAGATGATGCATCAGCATGCACTTTCTTCGTTTGGGCGGCACGGGAAATCTGGTATTCCCCAATTTCCTGCTCTGTCTTATAACAATTATAAGTTGGAGCGGGACCAACGTTCCTCAGCTCAGTATAACAAGCGGGTTCGGTCAATATATCCGTATTATTATCTTGATTAAAGAGTGATATAGTCGCTACCTGGAGAGAGAGAAGAAAACAGTTAGCGTATGCTCTTGCAAGATTAGATTGGTTATCTAATATATCTAATCAGGATGTCTCCCACTGTTTTAATCAAATCTTCCTTCAAACCCTAAAAGGAAAGACTAGCCGGGATTAATTACACGCTACAAGTTCGCCAATCTTTCAGCCAGGCCAGTGTCGGTACTTTAGGGAGGTCCCCCGTGCTTTCGCACGAACCTAATTAAAGTAAACCTCGTTTTCCCAGGGGCGTAACCCCGTTAACACCTACTTGATCGGCTAATTGTAATGTGTAAAACTCTCCCAGGAGTAACTCTTATTCGCAGCAGGTATCGGGATCCAACTATCTCATAGAAGGTATGCAATCTCATTGCAAATTTCAACACTTGAAATTCCCAATAATATTTTACCCCTAGCGTCCTATGACCTTGACGGAGGCCAAACTACTCATAGTCCGCTAGTCAAGTTCAACCCGTCATTTCCTGATTGAATTAAACCCACCCGCACGACCCTTGACGGAGGCCAAACAACGCCGTACGAATACCCTAATCCAATCGCATCGTATGCTAGCAGATAAGCATTAGTTAGCTACCGTACACTACGCCTTGACGGAGGCCAAACTACCGCAGCACGAATACTAACTAGTACTTATCTGAAATGACGGAGGGCTACGATAGGTTTTTAAGAAAACCCTTTTCGTAATGAACTTGATATCGTTGTAGAATCGAGTGATTTTAAATGGAGTGTTTTTGAGGCTTTTCTAGTTTTGCTAAAGGGGTCACTCCCGGTGAATGGATCGTCGGCCCTTTCCTCATCGAATAAGGTGCAGGATATTTCGCAAATATCACTATGCAAAGCAAGAACTATAGAAGCAATCAAAAGACAAACCGGGTTTGTAGCATCTGCTAGTTTCACTAAAGAGGTCACTCCCAGTGAAGGGATCTCGGCTCTTTCCTTATCGAATAAGGTGCTGGATGTTCTTCAAGGAACACCGCTATGCAAAGCAAGAACTAGAGCTACAAGTTTTTAAACAAGTTTCTACAACATCTTTAGGTTTCTTTTATTTCATTAATCTCATTAATGAAGTCCCATTTTTAATTATGCTTCACAAGCATCATATTTGAAACGAAATCAACAATATATAATATATATCTCATATATATAATATAAAGATTCGTCTCAGGCAGTAATATGATCTCATCACAGAACATTGCAGCAGAAGAACATATATGAAATATTGGATATACTAGGATGTCTGTGTTTTCAATACGAGCCAGTATAAAACACGGATTCCACGGTCGCGATGAATAGCCAAACCCACATCCCTAGACCCCTACGAGAGCGGCAAGCAATACTGCCAATTCTAGGGTTAGGAGACCCGGTCTCGACTCCTCGAGATGGTCTCCCACTGGACCCTGGAACCCGGTTACTTGTGCTCCCCGCCTTGGGTCTACCTAATGCGGAAAAGTAAATAATATACAATGGTGACATCATCCTCAGCCCGGAAGTGCCCCAATAAAAGAATATTACATACAAATTAATTTTACATGAATGAAAAAGAAAAAACTCTCATCTCATATAAAACCCCCGCCTATTCAGAACGCGACGATCCAATATAACATATCACAGCAACACATAATATCTCATATCATCAACGTAAGCAAGTATGCGTATCCCGATTGTCGTTGATATATAGCAACGAAGCCGGCGATACACCACATACTACGCTTACGGTCACAGAAAAGAAAGTGTAAAACTACAACAGTTGGAATCCGCAACCTCCTTAGACATCGCATGCCTAACCAAATGAATTCCTTAGACATCACATGCCTAACAATTATAAACCCCACATTTTCCTTCCCTACCGTTCGGCACCAGCCTATGGTTTGGAAGAAGACTATCCAATAAGCATAATGGGTGTACTGTCCTAATCCTAGGAGTACTCGCAATGCGAGAGAAGGTGAAGATAAAAGACAACCGAATAAACCTTATTCCTATTTCTCCTGAACCAGAATCCATCCCCGAACTGGAACAAGTTCCTTTCGAGTTCGTATATAACCATACGATGGAGTATCCAATAAACTGTGGATCTTCGTAGTGATACGGAGTGTTCTGGAGAAATACAAAGGTGATTTAGGATTGGCGAAGAAATACTTGGTTTGGTCGTGAATAGCAGTCGCAATTTACTTTGCTCTCTTACTAATCCCTTGATATGTCTTTACTTAATACCTTTTGTACACCATCGTTATGCTAATTGGTTTTCTTCATTCCCTACCATTCGGCACCTACCTATGGTTTGGAAGAAGACTATCCAATTTGCGTAATAGGTGTACTATCTCCTAAACCAAGGAGTACTCGCAACCTGAGAGAAGGTAAAAGGAAAAGACAACTGAATAGTCCTATTCGTTTTCTCCAGAACCGGAAACCATCCTCGAATAAATTCCTTCGAGTTCGTATATAACCATACGATGGTTTTGTCCAATGGAAGTGGACGTTCGTAGTAATACGGGGTGTCCTGGAGAAAAGGGTAAAAGTAGGAGTGGCAATGAGGTTTGCAACTCTGACAATCCAAAAGTCAGTGTTTAAGAAGGTTCGGTTAATTTTAGTCACTGAGTCATAGTCAAGGGTCGGGTCATGGTCGCTGCCAAAGAGAGAGAGAAAAGAAACACTCAGCATGCACTCTAACCTAGATCAGAATGGTTATCACTTTATCTAATCAGGAAACCTCCCACTGTAACGTCAAATTCTTCCCCAAACCTGAAAGAAGAATTAGTCGGGATCACCCGAGGAGTAAACCAACTCATCAGTAGGAATCGGGATCCAACTATCATCGCATGATAACGTGACGGAATCCGCTCACGTTATCACACTCCAGAAGGTATGCGCATATCTGGCAAGTTTCAGTTTCTTTAGAAACTCCCGATGTGATTTTTGCCCCATGCTCTTATGACCTTGACGAAGGTCAACAAATCATAAGTCACATGTCAAGTTCTACCCGTCATTGTCCAGGTTAATTTGAACCCACCCGTACAAGCCCTTGAAGAAGGTCAATAAGGCTATACGACTGTCCCAAACCAACGCATCTATCTATGCAGCAGAAAGGTAACAAGCATCTACCATACACTATGCCTTGACGAAGGTCAACAAACATAGCATGAATACTACGTGCTACCCGTCTGAAACGACGGAGGGCTACGAATGGTTTCTGGAAAAAAACCTTTAACGTAATGAACTTGATATCGTTGAAGGAACCGGATAGCTTTTATAAAAATATAGTGACGAAAACCTTTGCTAAAGAGGTCACTCCCGGTGAAGGGATCTCGGATCTTTCCCCGTGGAATGAGGTGCAGGATATTCCAATTGAATACCATGATGCAAAGCAAAAGTAAACGGCTATAATGAAGTTATTGCCCTGACGCAAACTTCTATCCAAGGGGTCACTCCCGGTGAAGGGATCTCGGCCCTTTCCTCGTCGACTGAGGTGCTGGATATTCATAACCGAATACCACTGTGCAAAACAAAAGAGAACGCCCTTGCAATAACAGCTTTTTGAAAAATTGTTCCAACAACATCAGAATAGGTTTGTTTAGCTTGCATTGATCCGAATCAACGCAGTCCCATCAATTGATCACACCACAAAGAACGAAAATAATGATGTACGTATATGCCATCCGCATTCGCCACTGGGTCCCGTCATCACCCGTTAGGTTACTTAACTAACGACAGAGCAGGGACTGGACTAGCGCGGATGCAAAACATATACAACATCTACTAGTATATATATCAATATATAATATTCGCTCAAGGCGTGATAAAATGCAACATCACAGAAATGTAATAAGCATCACAGAACAATACAGATATGTGGGATCCCCGGGTATCACAGAGCCGCTACTGAAACCCGACGTTCCCCTGGTCGTGTGGATAGCCTATGAAATGAAATCCTAGACCCCTACGGACGCGGCAAGTTACCCGCCAAAACCTGAAGCGAGGCAGCCCCCTTCAGCAACGTGAATGGACTACCCAGCACTTCACGGAATCCGGTAACTTGGGCACCCCTCCTTGGGTCAACCTGTACCCCCTACGAGTGAGGCGAATAGCCCGCCAATTCTAGAGTAAAGCCCCCTCCGTATCAACGCCATGAGATGCGGGCTCGTGGCCCTCTAGAACCCGGCTATCCGTGCACCCCTCCGCGGGGTAATCCTAGTACAGAAAGTAAAATATACATACAACGGGTATATCAACCTCAGCTCGGTCGTGCCCCAAAAGAATAATATACAAACAGGAAGTGACGGCAGTCCACATGTCGGACGCTCGCCCCGCAATATCAAATGTACATATAAAACAAAACTGTACTACCATTGCATTTAGGCTATCCCCCACGACCAATCCGCAACATCACAGCACAACACAGAACATCAACGTGAATGTCACATTCGCAAATCCGTCTAAAAGGGCTATAGCAGTTAGACATGATTTACCGATCAAATGACATTCATGGTCGCAGATATAATGTAAATACTGTGAACTAACATGTTTAAAATTTTTGATCGACTAAATTTACCGAAGTGGGCCCCAAGAACTACTGTAGCACTCAAAGAAAATCTGGGCCCAAACAGAACATACCAAAAACCCTATTTCCATGTCTAAAGAGATCTGTGTAAAAATGGTACAGTGAAGACACTTTATGGCAGCGGAACCACGGCCAGAAGAGGGGTTTGGCTGCGGTTCCGCGGTCCTGCTATAGTATCACACAACCAGTTTTTCACAGAATTATTAAAATTGCCTGCACGAATTTCTGCAACACTTAAAATAATTTTCCGAGCCAAAAAAAATTCGACAGAAACTGATGCAAATGGAAACACGGTTTTTGAAAATTCATCCGATCGAAGTTCTAAACACGTTAGAGCAAGCTAGACTAGGTTAATGGCGAGGCTCTGATACCAATGTAAGTGCACGGCGGCGTCCCGGCCGTCAATCCGAGGCCAAAATGTGGAAACGATAACTTTTTTCAAAACTTGTAAACGGGCACCACCGCGCACTTTAAACCCGGATCGGGCCATTAACCTAATGCTAGCAAATACGAGAAAAGGTAGAATGCTATACCGAGCGATCCATGTCCTTCGGTCTTCGGCCTCCACTTCGATCTCCTCACGGAATCTCCGGTCTTCATCTCCTCGCCGGAACGGGCACCACATCGTCGGGTTCTTTTACGGGCTCCCACCTCTGGACCGAGGCAACTCGGGCACGAAGTTAGCGAGCCGACGTGTCCAAGAAATGCTGTAGGCTAAGTGTAGAGTCATTTGTCTCATGGGGGTTGTGAAGTTACCTTTATAGATGTGGTGGAGGAAAAATGAACTTTGAAGAGAGGTTTGAAATGGAGCTAAGAACTTTGATGAAAAAATGAGAATGAATAATTTTCCACACACACATTAGTCTCTCTTCCTCTCTCAAGAAGTGGCCGGCCAATAACTGGGAGGAGGAAAAAATGTATCAAAGGGAGGTGAGCACAAGATGGTGGAATGGGTGAGCATGAGCCAAATCAAGCCTCACATCAATTTCAAATACAAATCCAATCTCATTAATGCAAAACAAGTGATGCAAAAAGAATCTCATGATGCTATATCTATCATAATCCCTCATTTACAAATAACCCCCTCCACATAACTAATTTGCAAACTTGCAAATAAGCCCCTCTCATCACTAAAGTCCGGCCGTGAAGGAACAAAGGAAAACTGGCCGAAACGGAATGCAAACTGGCAACTTCAAAAAGCTGATCCCGTAATAAATTACAGGAAAACCCCGCGAATGTATATACATACCCGCATTTGTATTCCGACCAAATACAAATGCAATGAGACAAAATCTACACTGTACAATACTAGGATCCGGCTTAAACTAAAGCCCGCTAGTATTATCCGCCCGATCTTGATCCGTGCATCACCGCACATATAAGATCGAACCCTGCCATATCTCCATACGGCCTCTACAGCGTTTCGCCCGAAACTTGAGAAAACGGTCTGTAGGGGACTCTAAAGACTCGTCAACACCTTAGTTGTAGATTTAACCACTAGCACGTCAGAGGTATTAGCCATACGTAACGGGCTACCAGGTATTGACCAAAAGGGACGTCGATGAGCGAACTCATCCTGACACCCTACCGAGCATGTCAGTGACAATATCCGTATAGTCCGGTCCGTTCGTCTATGAGCATCGCATGGTGGGCCTAGGGGGTTGGTAAAAGTCAGACCCCCAAAAGCGGTACAAGTCGTGTCGGAGTGTAGCCCAGAACACCCTGAGATACTACTGAAATACCTACCAGTAAATCTCCTGCCTTGGCCAAGGACTTCGTGTAATGGCTCTCCTAGACACAGCGTGACCTCACCCCCAATACCGGGAGAGACAAACCCCTGAAGATCCGCTCACTGCTTCCATGTGGCTCGGGACTGTACCCAACTAAAACCTGTTTGCACGTCTCCTTTGAGCGTGGTAGGGTAGTAATCAAAGTACAGTGGGAACTCACACAAGACAGATGACGATCTTAGGTCGATGAACTAACCTGTACACATGTCATCAGGGAACTGCTATCTGACGTCAGGTATAAGACCAACTAGCATGTTCCCGGCGAGTCCTGTCCGGTGTACTCATAACCCAATGAGCACCTGTATATATCTTAGGTGAACCAACTGACACCAGTGGCTTGTGAGACCGGCCACCGCCCCTCGTCGGGGTCTCGACTGTATACACTAGTCTACTCTGGAGTATCGATGCTCTGTCTCGAAACTCCCACGACTAGGGACCTTTTAAGGATGCGCTTATAGACTACCAGCTCCCACGTATATGATCGCCCTCATACTGCTGGCAGTCAAGCAAGAATCCTAGGGGCTCTATCAACGTGTAATAGCGACCTGTAAGGTTACCCAAAGCAGTACACGATGATAAAGATAAACCAGATAGCATACTATCATCTTGAGTAAGACTGTCCTACCGGAATAGGTCCTCCCTCAATCATTGCAATCACGTGCCTGTGATCCAATAATTGACTCTGAGAGCACTATCTCCAACACAATAATGGCCTCTAGAACATACATATAACTAACAATCTCCCACTTGCACTAGGGCCTGTTAGTTATATGTATGCCCTAGAGGCTATTACTGTACATACGATGTATATTGTAATGGATGCTTGGACATATATAGGGAGGACTTTCTTGCTCGGCATGATAGTATGCTATCTGGTTATACTTTATCTTAACATGTACTCTTATTGTCTCTATATTACATGTTGATAAAGCCCTTAGGATATGTACTCGGCTACTGGGACTATGATGAGATCATACTAGTGGGGCCACGGTAGTCGACGAGTACATCCTATAACTGTTCCTAGTCGAGGGTGTATCGAGACAGGGCATCGATAGACCAGAGTAGACTAGCGTATACGCATCTTGACCCATATGATGGGCGATGGATGATCCCATATCCATCGGTGTTTGACATCAAGGATGGTGTATGGGTGCTCAGTGGAGACTGGGTACACTGGACGGACTCGCCGAGAACTCCCAGATGGTATTATACCTCATGTCAGATGGCAGTTCTCCGGTGACACTGGTACAGAGTAGTCTGTTGACCCGAGATCGTCATAGAGTCTTGTGTGATTCTCACTGTGCTTTGATTTCCATCATACCACGTCCAAGAGGGCGTTCAAAAAGGTGGCTTTTGGGTACAGTCCCGAATCACATGGAGGCAATGAGCGAAAGGAGGAGATTCGTCTCTTCCGGTATAGGGAGTTGATGTTGTGCTGTGTTCGATTGGCTATAACAGGAAATCCCTGGCCAGGGTTGCTGAGATTTACTGGTAATTGTTATCAGTAGTTTCTCGAACTGTTATAGACCTCATATCGACACGACTTATCGAGCTACTGGGGTCTGACGTTTACCACCCCTAGGAAAGATATGCGACATATCAGACGATGAGACCGGACTGTATGGGAGTGTTACTGTTTGGATTCACAGGAGAATGTACAGGCTTTCTTGTTGATCTTCTGAGCGCTCAATACCTGGGTAGCTATTACGTTTAGCTGACCGCTTGCAGCTTGTGGGTGTTTGATATGATCATCACCTACTGCCGGCGTATTGATGATTCTTTAGAGTCCTACACAGAGGTTTCTTGACTCAGGCAAAACGGAGTAGGAGCACATATGTGATATGTGCGGGACCGAGGATAATGCGATATGAGATACCGTATTATATTCTCGCGATATTTGATATCAGCCGGGTCATCGGATCAAGTGTTGATTCGATGAATCGGTACGGATAAATATTAGTCGGTTATATGCGATATAGCCGGATTGTCGGATCAAGTGTTGATTTGATAATTTAATGTATAATAATATATATGATATATTAAATTACATTAACTAATATTAGCTCACTAAAAGATTCTTTTTCTCATTCGGGTAATACATTGATATATATGCGATATATGTTAATTGTATTATTTTATTTTGTTACAATAAATATTGTATATGTGATATATAATATTGTAACATGTTATAATTATTAATGCAACATGTTTAGAGGAGTTTAAACAAGATTAGGGTTTGATTTGGGTTAATGTTTTCTAGATGTTTCTAGATGGTTTTACTTTGTCATTTGTTAAGATATTATGATAGATATTTCTTTGTGACTCACCCTTTAATCCAACCCAAACCCTAACCCTAGTAAACTCTCTACATTGGTTACTACAACTATGGTTGCATAAATGATTATGGTAACTTTTGATTATTCATCAAAAAAATGAATTCTATCATCTTCTTCCTTGAGTTATTCATTGAAAAAGCTTTCTAGCTTTTTCTAAGTGATGAAAAATATGTGAGAAATAGAAAACAAATGAGAGCAAAAATCCTACTTCATCGTCCTCATCTATCCTTGCCATTTAGATGAGGGTGTTCACTTCATATTATGAGTGTTAGCTTGTGTTAACGAAACTTCAAGGTAGATCATCTTTGTATCGAAGATCGGAAGCAAGACTGCATCTTTCTCTTCGTGGAACCTCTCGAGAGTCCGGAACACGATGATCGCAGCGAAGGGACCTCAACACGGAGCTTAAGAAGTGAAGGACCGGATCTACAAAGGTTGTAATCCCTCTCACTTAGTGTTAAACTGTTTAACATACTTGTTTTCGCCTAAACCTTAGTTTAAAGATCCGGCTTCGGGTTGTTCGGCACGGCTAATTTTTTAATCGGGCATGGTTGATGCCTCGTAGACCCTTGTTCCCGTGCCTAGCAACCCTACAGTGGTATCAGAGCTACTAGGCATTGGATGTCGACCTATGGGAGTTTCTCACTGTGTGACAGTGTGGCGAAGCATAGGTTCTTACACCCAGGGTATCCCGAGACCGGAAGATGTTCCGGCGGGTTGTAGTCCTCGCGAGGGGGCATGCGTAAAAAGTAGCGGTTGAGGGACCCGTTGGTGCCACGGCGACCCCATTGGATGGGGTGGCTGCCTGACCTACAGTGGTATCAGAGCCTAGCTAGAGCTTTAGGCGAAGTCTAGATGAAGTTTAAAGTCCGATCGAACCCGAAAACCCCGACACGAACCCTTCTCTGTACATTTTTCAAAAATATGGTTTTTTCTGAATTAAAAATGCTCAGAAAATTAAGCAGGAAAAACTAAGAATTACTGTGAAGTACGGACCTCTAACTCAAAAATTTAACCGCGGAACCGCGGCCAAACCAAGGGTTTTGCGGTGGTTCCGCGGCCAAAATTTGGAATTAGTCCCTGGAATTTCACTTAATTATTCTTAGGTCCTTTCTTGTTATTTTTGTCTGGTAATATTTTAATTCCACTCAAGTGTTGAGTTTTCTAGGGTTGTATTAGGGAATCGTTGATTCGATCAGATAATTTAACTTTGTTTAGTTTTGTCCGGATAATTTTTAGAAACTGTTAAAAAGTTCGAACGGATATCAATGACTCACTTTTTCCCCTGTCGGAAATTTTTTCAAAAGTTGGATTTTTTCTCGTGTTTAAGAACGTTCTAAGTCGTGCAAGTAACACGGTGGACCCTCTAGAAGACAACAAACCTTAACTCGATTATGTGACCGTCTTGAACTGCCTCTGAACCTTAGGGTTTGTGGCAGTGCGGCGTGCCACATGTGAGGCGTTGGCTTGACCCTTCTACGGCTGGACCATTGGTACTGTGGCATGTGATGGATGTTTTAAAACTGATTTCAAGTGTTGAGATATATTGGGGAAATCTTGGGTGTTTGATTATTCGATCGGAAAGTTTAACATTGTCTATTTATCTGGAATATGATACAATATTTGGAATCCACAGGTAGTTATGAGATAACTAATTTGAATGTTATAAATCTAGCAGTTCAGTCTCAGATGATCGGTTGCCATGGAATTTTGATGTGATCAAAAGTCCGTCGCAATCACGTAGCGTACGCGGATACTTGCCGGGTAAACTTAACAGACAGCCATGCCCTATAGCATCGACCGAATGACTGTAGGAGAACCCCGTCGCCAAAAGCATCCGTTCGGGTGCTCGCGGCAGCGGTGTTCCACCTTAGTGCACTTCGTCGAAGGCATCGGGGGTGCGGCCGTCTACTAAAGTTTGCGACGAGCATTCGATCAGGATGTCGGGAATCTTGTTGAATTGCCCGACTTGATATTGAAAAGAGTTTTCAATAATGAGACTAAAATGCGGGGTTTATAATTGTTAGGCATGCGATGTCTAAGGAATTCATTTGGTTAGGCATGCGATGTCTAAGTAGGTTGCGGATTCCAACAGTTGTAGTTTTACACTTTCTTTTCTGTGACCGTAAGTGTAGTATGTAGTTGTATTGCCGGTTTTCGTTGCTATACATCGACGACGATCGGTGTATGCATACTTACTTACGTTGATGATATGAGATATTATGTGTTGCTGTGATATGTTATATTGGATCGTCGCGTTTTGAATAGCCGGGGGTTTTATGTGAGATAAGAGTTTTTCTTTTTCATTCATGTAAAATTCATTTGTATGTAATATTTTTTTATTGGGGCACTTCCAGGTTGCGGAAGATGTCACCGTTGATGTATATTATTTACTTTTCCGCATTAGGTAGACCCAAGGCGGGGAGCACAAGTAACCGGGTTCTAGGGTCCAGTGGGAGACCATCTCGAGGAGTCGAGACCGGGTCTTCTAACCCTAGAATTGGCAGTGTTACTTGCCGCTCTCGTAGGGGTCTAGGGATGTGGGTTTGGCTATTCAACGCGACCATGGAATCCGTGTTTTATACAGGCTCGTATTGAAAACACGGACATCCTAGTATATCCAATATTTCATATATGTTTCTTCTGCTGCAATGTTCTCTGATTAGATCATATTACTGCCTGAGACGAATGTTTATATTATATATATGAGATATATGTTATATTGCTGATTTCGTTTCAAAAGAGATGCTTGTGAAGCATAATAAAAATGGGACTTCATTAATGAGATTAATGAAACTAAAGAAACCTAAAGATATTGTAGAAACTTGTTTAAAAACTGGTGGCTCTAGTTCTTGCTTTGCATAGCGGTGTTCCTTGCAGAACATCCAGCACCTTATTCGATAAGGAAAGAGCCGAGATCCCTTCACCGGGAGTGAGCTCTTTAGCGAAACTAGCAGATGCTACAAACTCGGTTTGTCTTTTGATTGCTTCTATAGTTCTTGCTTTGCATAGTGGTATATATGATATATCCTGCACCTTATTCCATGAGGAAAGGGCCGACGATCCCTTCACCGGGAGTGACCCCATTAGCAAAACTAGAAAGGCCTAAAAAATACTCCATTTAAAATCACTCGATTCTACAACGATATCAAGTTCATTACGCAAAGGGTTTTCTTAAAAACCTGTCATAGCCCTCCGTCATTTCAGATAAGTATTACTTAGTATTCGTGCTGCTGTAGTTTGGCATTCGTCAAGGCGTAGTGTACGGTAGCTAACTAGTGCTTATCTGCTAGCATACGATGCGATTGGATTAGGGTATTCGTACGGCGTTGTTTGGCATTTGTCAAGGGTCGTGCGGGTGGGTTTAATTCAATCAGGAAATGTACGGGTTGAACTTGACTAGCGGACTATGGGTAGTTTGGCATTCGTCAAGGTCATAGGACGCTAGGGGCAAAATATTATTGGGAATTTCAAGTGTTGAAATTTGCAATGAGATTGCATACCTTCTATAAGATAGTTGGATCCCGATACCCGCTGCGAGTAAGAGTTACTCCTGGGAGAGTTTTACACATTACAATTAGCCGATCAAGTAGGTGTCTAGAAAGGTGTTAACGGGGTTACGCCTCTGGGAAAATGAGGTTTACTTTAATTAGGTTCGTGCGAAAGCACGGGGGACCTCCCTCAAAGTACCGACACTGGCCTGGCTGAAAGATTGGCGAACTTGTAGCGTGTAATTAATCCCGGCTAGTCTTTCCTTTTAGGGTTTGAAGGAAGATTTGATTAAAACAGTGGGAGACATCCTGATTAGATATATTAGATAACCAATCTAATCTTGCAAGAGCATACGCTGAGTGTTTTCTTCTCTCTCTCTCCAGGTAGCGACTATATCACGTCTTAATCAAGATAATAATACGGATATATTTGACCGAACCCGCTTGTTATACTGAGCTGGAGAACGTTGGTCCCGCTCCAACTTATAATTGTTATAAGACAGAGCAGGAAATTGGGGAATACCAGATTTCCCGTGCCGCCCAAAACGAAGAAAGTGCATGCTGATGCATCTTCTTCGGATGTGTTCATTATATAGAACTGTTTCTCACTATCCTTTACGTCCTGGGTATGAGATACCGGATCAGGATCCCATATATGTAATCTGTTACATGGGATACAGATAGGTAGAGAACTGAGAACGGGTGATAAGTTTCATGAGATAGAAAACGGTGCAAGTGTTGCAGCCAAGTCTGTTGGTCACTATCACCCTGTATTACTAGAATACATTGATTCTGAACGAATGTTATTAGATACCGAACCTGATATACAACATCATATCAGTTTCTTTATTAGTAAAGAAGGATATAATTTTGTATTGTTGGATAATGTTTTGAACATTTCCTATAACAAGAGTTGATCGGTTCAGGCACGTTATCTAAAAGCATTGACGTTCTAAATCAAACTACAGTTCTTAGTATACAGAACACACACAAGAGGAAGAGTTCAGAAATGAACGAATCCTTCTTGAGGCATTGTAGACTAGGTCATATCAATGCGACCCGACTAGCTGAAGTTAAATTAAGATGCATATTTAAATTTGTTTGAATTTACATCTTGTGAAACTTGCCGGTCATGTCACAAAGATACGATGACCATAGCTCTGTTTGTTGGAAACAGAGAAAGAGTTAATGAACTCTTGGGATTGATACATGCTGATGTATGAAGGTCCCCTGTCTACACATGCCAAGAACGGTTCTTTGTACTCATTACATTCTCTGATGATCTCTCAAGATTCAGACATATGTTCCTGTTGAAACACAAGTCCGAACCTTTTAAGATATTCACAGAATGTAAGTTAGAAGTAGAGAACCAAAATACGGGTAAAAGTATTATGTCCTTTGATGTGATCAAGGAGGAGAATAATTGAGCACGGAATTCCTGGACTATTCTAAAGGAGAATGAGATTCTCTCTCAGCATTACTCCTCCGTATACACCATAGCACAATGGTATATCGGGACAGAGCAATAGCACCCTATGTGATATGGTGTGCTCTATGAGGAGTACTACTGAGTTTCCTATTTCCTTTTGGGAGTTATGCACTTGAGAAGCTGCATACTTGTTAAATAGGGTTCAAATCAAATCAGTTGCCTACCACTTCATATGTGATATGGAAAGAGAAGAGCCCATATCTTAAGTTTGTTAAGATTTGGGGTTGTCCGGCCTATGTCTAAAAGCAAAATATGGACAAGCTCGAGGCAAGGTCTATTATGTAGAACTGGAAAGGTTCCAGCTATACAAACTGCAGCTGATGATTTGGTAGAACCAAAGGATTTAATAGATTCCAACGAACCTCAGCCTCTCCGCCGATCTAGTAGGGTTCCTCACCCACCTGAGAGATACTTCGGTTTTCTCTATGACAGTGGGTGCGAGGATTGCGTTATGAGATGATGACCCAACTAGTTTCGAGCTGGCCATCAGGAGTAAGACTCTGTAAGAATGGCTGGATGCTTATCGATCTGAGATGGAATCCTTATACACCAACAAAGTATGGACTTTGGTTGCTCTATCTGAAGGGTTAAATCCCCATCAGGAGCAAGTATATCTTGAGAAGATTACTAGGTGTACATGGAAAAGTTGAGACATTCAAAGCTATGCTTAAGTCCATCCAGATCCTACTTGCCACGGCTACATACCATGACTACGATATCTGGTGGTTGGGTGTCATGACTGCTTTTCTAAATGATGTTTTAGAAGAGAGCGTCTATAAGTACACAGCCAGAGGGCTTCGTAGACACTGGGAGCAGCGGAAACGTGAGCAAGATGCTTTATAGGATAAAGCCGGCATCGCGGAGTTGGAACATCTGTTTTGATGTGGTAGTCAAAGAGTTTGACTTCATCAAAATGGTAGATGAACCTTGTATAGACAAAAAGGTAGTGGAGAGTATGGCGGTGATCCTCGTAGAGTACGTGGATGACATACTCTTGATAGGGAAGGAGTTTCCTATGCTACGCTCGGTCAATCTCCGCTTATCACAAGGATTCTCCATATAGGATCAAAGTGATACCTCCTAAATCCTGAGTTATGGATCTATGAGATAGATCTAATTGGATGTTAGGATACTCACTAGTTGTAGTGAGAAGGTATCAATCGATCCTGGGGAGAATCACTGGAAAGGTTCCAGGGTGATAAGGATGACTAAATGTCAGTCGCAGGCATTGTCTTTACCCTCAGTGGAGGGACGGTATGTTGGAAGAGTTCCAAGCTAGATACCGTGACTTACTAGACGATTAAAGGCAAGATACATCTTTACCAAGGATACTACCAAAGAGGCAGTCTGGATATATATAAGTTCATAAGATGAACTTAGTTCCTACCATTGTGTGACAATGGAGTTGTGGCTTATGCCAAGGAACCCCCGTCCCATCAGAAATCCAGATATAATTCTTAGGCAGTATCATCTGATCATGGAGATGGTTGATCTCCAGGGAGATCGAGGTTAGGAGAGCAGACACAGAGGACAACAGCGCGGATCCACTCACAAAGGCCTTTTTCCCAGTAGAGACTTTTATGGGATGGTTGAGTATGAGATACTTCGACCACAGCTAATTGTTGGGTATGTGATACCACAACAGATGGCCCTAGTGCAAGTGGGAGATTGTTAGTTATATGTATGCCCTAGAGGCCATTACTGTACATACGATGTATATTGTAATGGATGCTTGGACATATATAGGGAGGACTTTCTTGCTCGACATGATAGTATGCAATCTGGTTGTACTTTATCTTAACATGTACTCTTATTGTCTCTATATTACATGTTGATAAAGCCTTTAGGATATGTACTCGGCTACTGGGACTATAATGAGATTATACTAGTGGGGCCACGGTAGTCGATGAGTACATCCTATAACTGTTCCTAGTCGAGGGTGTATCGAGACAGGGCATCGATAGACCAGAGTAGACTAGCGTATACGCATCTTGACCCATATGATGGGCGATGGATGATCCCATATCCATCGGTGTTTGACATCAAGGATGGTGTACGGGTGCTCTGTGGAGACTGGGTACACTGGACGGACTCGCCGAGAACTCCCAGATGGTATTATACCTCACGTCAGATGGCAGTTCTCCGGTGACACTGGTACAGAGTAGTCTGTTGACCCGAGATCGTCATAGAGTCTTGTGTGATTCCCACTGTGCTTTGATTTCCATCATACCACGTCCAAAAGGGCGTGCAAAAAGGTGGATTTTGGGTATAGTCCCGAATCACATGGAGGCAATGAGCGATAGGAGGGGATTCGTCTCTCCCGGTATAGGGAGTTGATGTTGTGCTGTGTTCGATTGGCTATAACCGGAAATCCCTGGCCAGGGTTGCTGAGATTTACTGGTAAGTGTTATCAGTAGTTTCTCAAACTGTTATAGACCTCATATCGACACGACTTATCGAGCTACTGGGGTCTGACGTTTACTACCCCTAGGCGAGATATGCGACATATCAGACGACGAGACCGGACTGTTTCGGAGTGTTACTGTTTGGATTCACAGGAGAATGTACAGGCTTGCTTTTTGATTTTCTGAGCGCTCAATACCTGGGTAGCTGTTACGTTTAGCTGGCCGCTTGCAGCTTGTGGGTGTTTGATATGATCATCACCTACTGCCGGCGTATTGACGATTCTTTAGAGTCCTACACAGAGGTTTCTTGACTCAGGCAAAACGGAGCAGGAGCACAAATGTGATATGTGCGGGACCGAGAATAATGCGATATGCGATACCGTATTATATTCTCGCGATATTTGATATCAGCCGGGTCATCGGATCAAGTGTTGATTCGATGAATCGGTACGGATAAATATTAGTCGGTTATATGCGATATAGCCGGATTGTCGGATCAAGTGTTGATTCGATAATTTAATGTATAATAATATATGTGATATATTAAATTACATTAACTAATATTAGCTCACTAAAAGATTCTTTTTCTCACTCGGGTAACACATTGATATATATGCGATATATGTTAATTGTATTATTTTATTTTGTTACAATAAATATTGTATATGTGATATATAATATTGTAACATGTTATAATTATTAATGCAACATGTTTAGAGGAGTTTAAACAAGATTAGGGTTTGATTTGGGTTATTGTTTTCTAGATGTTTCTAGATGGTTTTACTTTGTCATTTGTTAAGATATTATGATAGATATTTCTTTGTGACTCACCCTTTAACCCAACCCAAACCCTAACCCTAGTAAACTCTCTACATTGGTTACTACAATCATGGTTGCATAAATGATTATGATAACTTTTGATTATTCATCAAAAAAATGAATTCTATCATCTTCTTCCTTGAGTTATTCATTGAAAAAGCTTTCTAGCTTTTTCTAAGTGATGAAAAATATGTGAGAAATAGAAAACAAATGAGAGCAAAAATCCTACTTCATCGTCCTCATCTATCCTTGCCATTTAGATGAGGGTGTTCACTTCATATTATGAGTGTTAGCTTGTGTTAACGAAACTTCAAGGTAGATCATCTTTGTATCGAAGATCGGAAGCAAGACTGCATCTTTCTCTTCGTAGAACCTCTCGAGAGTCCGGAACACGATGATCGCAGCGAAGGGACCTCAACACGGAGCTTAAGAAGTGAAGGACCGGATCTACAAAGGTTGTAATCCCTCTCACTTAGTGTTAAACTGTTTAACATACTTGTTTTCGCCTAAACCCTAGTTTAAAGATCCGGCTTCGGGTTGTTCGACACGGCTAATTTTTTAATCGGGCATGGTTGATGCCTCGTAGACCCTTGTTCCCGTGCCTAGCAACCTTACAGGGCCATCATATAGCAGTGGTTGTAGTATCCCATACTCAACCATCCCATAAAAGTCTCTCTTGGGAAAAAGGCCTTCGTGAGTGGATCTGCCGTGTTGTCCTCTGAGTCTACTCTCCTAACCTCGATCTCCCTGGAGATCAACCATCTCCATGATCAGGTGATACTGCCTTAGAATTGCTGGGTTGCCTAGCACGGCAGCAAGGTTTCGGGAGGCATCGTACACGCCAATTTCAAATTTTGTCGTTCTAGCTAACACTAACCCTAGAATCGTCTACTAGAAAAAGCGACGAATAGATATGCAAACAACTTTGCAACTAAAGTGAACAAGGAATACAACCTTTGTAGACCGATCCTTCACTTCAATAGCTCCGTGTAGTAGTCATTTTTCTATGATCATGAACTCCCGACTCTTGAAAGGCTCCCATGAAGAAATGAACAAGCTTGCATCGAAGTATTCGAGGCCGAAGATGATCTACGTTGAGGAGACACTAACCCAAGCCACCTCTTCACTAATTGTGGAATTAGTGAAGCAAACACCCTATACTAAATGGCAAGTAGTAGAGGATGATGAAGTAGGAATTTTGCTCACATTAGAAATGATTTTCTCACATATTTTCTCCATCACATGAAGAAATCAAGAGAGCAAGAATCAAGAGCAAGAAGAAGAAGAAGCTCAAGCTCAAGTGAGAATGAATTATGATGAGGTTAGAAGTGTAACCAAGGGTTAAAAGTATCATGGCTAACTCTTGTAGAGAATAAACCATGGGATAGGGTTAGGGTTAGGTTAACAAATATCTTAGCAAATATCTAAAGAGTGGACTAAGTCAACTTAAGAAAATACCTTAAGTAATTATCCACAATTTAGAATTAACTAAAATAAATAATAAATCTAAACCTAATTTTAGCTATGGTGTGAATCTCATTAAACCCTAGTTGTATTTATAACCTAGCATGTTACAATATTATATATATCACATATATATAATATATAATGTAACAAAAGAAAAGAATACAATAAACATATATCACATTTATGTTAAATGTATCCAAAGTGAGAAAATGAAATACTTAAGTGAGCATATATTAGTTAATGTAATTTAATATATCAAATATATAATTATACATTAAATTATCGAATCAACACTTGATCCGATAATCCGGTTATATCATATATAACCGACTAATATAAATGTATCATCTCATCCAATCAACATTTGATCCGATATCCCGGCTATATCACATATAACCAGCCGATATCATATATCGCGATAATAGAATATGGTATCACATATCGTATTAATCTCAGTCCCGCACATATCACATATGTGCTCCTACTCCGTTTCGCTTGAGCCAGGAAACCTCTGTGTAGGACTCTAAAGACTCGTCAATATGCCGGCAGTAGGTGATGATCATATCAAACACCCACAAGCCGCAAGCGGTCTGTTAAACGTAACGGCCACCCGGGTATTGAACGATCAAAAGATCAACAAGCATTCCTGCTCATACTTATGCGAATCCAATCAGTAACACTACCGTACAGTCTGATCTCTTCGTCTGATATGTCGCATATCTCGTCTAGGGATGGTAAACGTCATACCTCAGTAACTCGATAAGTCGTGCCGATGTGAGGCTCATAACGGGTCAAGAAACTACTAATAACACTTACCAGTATATCTCTGAAGCAACCCTGGCCAGGGACTTCCTGTTATAGCCAATCGAGCACAGCGCAACATCAACCCCCAATACCGGGAGAGACGAAACCCCTTGTAACGCCTTAGATTTCGGTTAGTGTTCGTTTAGACGTTAATGCGGGTTTACTGTAAAAAGTTTACCAATTCGGGTTCCTCACATTTTATAACATTTAATTAATAATTTATTATTATTTGTTATGGACATGCACGCACGTGTGCACGTAAATGTGAGTTTTGTTTGTGCTAATTTTATTCTTAGCAACCATGACACTTAACCTAATCCTTGTTTAATCCACCCTTTGCTTAATCCTTGATCTTTGTGAGTGAGAGAGAGATATTTTCTTTTGGGTGATGAGTGGTATGAAAGCATTAATGAGAAGGCATGGTGCATTAATTGCTTGGATACACTCACCTCTCACCTCACCCTACACTCACCTCCCTCTCTCTTCATCATTCCCTCTCTCTCTCCTTTCTCTAACTCATTTATTCTCTCATTCCTCTCTCATCAACTGAACACTTGTGCTTCTTCACACACAAACCATCACAAAACTTCAAATTTTCACAAAAATCACATCTTTGATCACTTTTTGCCTCTTGGATGCCTAGGAGCATGCAAAGATTGGATCTTTGAGTTCTTTTGTGTAGGTAATGTTCTCTTTCTGTTGTTTAGGTGTTTATTGTGTAGGATCTTTGAGTTCTTTTGTGTAGGTAATGTTCTCTTTCTGTTGTTTAGGTGTTTATTGTGTAGCTTAGCTCGTTAGTTTCAGTTTAGATAGTGTTTGGTGTCATTTGTGCATAATATCGTATTTTTAGTGTCGATTTATGATATATGTGATCTGCTGTGACCCGGAAAGTTTACTAAAAAACTAAACAATATTGTTGTGTTGTACCTGTGACCATAGGACCTTACCTGGAGCACTGACCCCTGGAGCTCGGACTCGGCCGGCGACGAGAGGGGAATTTCCGGCGACATCGGCATGGGGAAAGAGTTAGGGTTGGGGTTTTTCTGGGTAGGTGTCTGCAGTGGTTTGGGTAAGTTTGGTCTTGTTTGATTGTTGAGTTTTCTCTATATACAAAATCTGGGATCACCTAGGTTGTTTCTAGTGTTTTGTGTCCGCGCGATACGTTATACGACACGGATCGTGCACTTTGTATGGTTTTGCTCTTGGGTTAGTTTCGTCGTGTCGCTACGCACGTTAGTCACAATACGAACACTTGAGAGTATGTTTTGTGTTGTTGCGTCGGTCTAATGTAGTTTGTATGTGTTTTGGGTATATTATTAATATATATTTGTTTTGTTGTTTTAATGTTGCAGGTTCGCAGGCAGGGACTTCGGACACTGCTACAAAGGGGAAACAGGTGGTAGGCTTCACTTAGCCAGGAGCGTTGGTGAGTAGATTTAATATCTACAGGGGAATCGCCCGCATAGCGTTATGCGTATGGGCTAGAGATGTTACTTTTGTCGCATATTCTATGTCATATTTAGAATTGCGCAATCACTCTACTGCTTAGTTATTGTTGTGCTTGGACTAGTATCTTTAGGACACTGCACCATTATTGACGGCTTATGTTGCACGAGCACTGATTGTATGCCACACACACCGTCAATAATTGCAATGTCACGCACAACCCACTTATAGATATGATATTTCTTGGTTAGGGACATTGAGACATTGATTGATATTTCCTTTTGCATATGACATTTAGCATACCTGTATATCCACATGCTTACACATATGCCTTCATATACTTGTATGCTAGATACCTGTATACCTATAGAGTATTGTACCATTAGTGATAGGTACATACATACCTTATGACATAGCTGCAGGTATACCTTGCACACATACTTCACTTATACCCAAGGGGTATATTACATCATTACTTATAGGTAGATACATATGCTTTGCTATACCTTTATGTTTACACATATATCGTTATAACTACATATTTATCTTTACTTGATGTTATTTAGAATTGTAGAAAATAGGAACCGCATGATATTTTATATTAACTTGTTGCAGTTAGGCTTTTCCTTTATATGCTTACATTTCAGTTTTATGTTACATATATTATATTCATGGATTTTTCGCATTGAGCTATGGATTTTTCATGATGTTTTCTGGATTTGGGGACCATGGGAGTTCATGAAATTATGCATTATTTGAAAAACCCGATTTCCCTTGATATGATATTTTAGCATCCACCATGAGATTTATCGGTTCTGATATATATATATACCCCTGCGAGGAGGCGTTGAGGCTGTATTAGGGTACATGGTGGGGCCCGGAGGTACCCCGGGGCAAGACGATTGATGGACCTTCCCGATTGAGCCTGTCAGGGGAACCATACCATCCGGTGACATTACCTATGACTCGGCGGTTATAATGGGGATACCGACGGGAGTCATGTACGAATGGATACGTCGAAAGGCGAGGGTCAGAGCTAGGCACTCGAGCTTTCGGTATATCGTGTGATACATACCTATCAGGGGGCCGGTCTTGGTGACAACACCTGATAGATCAGTATTTCTGTGTCGATGCTTGACACATTGGTTTCATGATATTTCTTTTTACTCCTATATATATATAACAGTGGAATGGGACGCTGTTATATATGCCTTTACACCAATATTAGTAGAATGAGACGCTAATATATGTTTATCGATATCAATTCATATACTTCATCATATTTATTCATGCAAATATACCTAGGTTATAAGAGATTCACTTGATATTGGATTTAGGACATATGGTATTTACTTGATATTGTACATAAAGGATATATGAGATTCACTTGGTTTTGTATATTCAGGATATATGAGATTTATTCGATATTGTACATTAAGGATTTGTGAGACTTATATGATATGAGAGCCAATTTGGGGGCTGATTTGAGGAATTGGTATTTGGATTGTCTTGATGGATTTTGATCCTACCACGATGTCAGGATTCCGTGGAAATGACATATTTCATTCCATACTCCACATTTATTGTTTATGCACTGCTTCATGTATTAGTAGTACCTGTTAGTGTACCTTTCATGACCGTTGCATTTACATACCTTTAATTATATGTGTTGCTTCATGTATAGTTGTACTTGTTAGTGTACCTTTCATGATTGTTGCATATATACATTTTCATATCATTATTGCATGATTATTGAACACTGATTGTCATATTATTATTGCTTCATGTATAGTTGTACCTGTTAGTGTACCTTTCATGATTGTTGCATATATACATTTTCATATCATTATTGCATGATTATTGCATACTGATTGTCATATTATTATTGCTTTATGTATTAGTTGTACCTGCTAGTGTACTTTTCATGATTATTGTATTCATATGACCTTTTATTGCTATTAATTGCATATGTTAGATTTACGCTGTACGTGCATACTTGCGATTACATGCATATGTTATTTACTATTCACGAGTTGGCAACTCACCCCCGTTGTGCCACAGTTGTTTTGCAGGTCTTTTTTCACAGTAGTCAGAGGCAGGGCTATTATCATCTATCTTACCGTCTTTTGCTACAGATACCGCATTAGCTCACAGTGTGCAGTTTGCTTATGTGGGTTTTGTGGTTATTCGTTGTTATATTGTATATTCGTTGTATTCTTGTACTCTCCATCTACTATTTTCTTGTTGACTTAGAGACTTGGTGAGGACGATATTGTATGTTATTGGTGACTTGGTTGTATTTTATACAATTTCTATTTATCGTCTTTTATTTCTTCCCTACGGCGTCGTATATTTGTTGTAGTGGTTGTTTTCCGCCTTTGGGCGTGTATTTGCTCCCGTTTGGGAATGCTTTATTATATTTATGTTGTACCCATTTTTGGGGCTAGTTTTTACAAAGGAGGTGCGGCCAAAATTTTAAAGGAAATACAGTTGGACGTTTTTAAAGAATTTGGGTTGCGATTTCAAAGGTTTTAAAAATGTTTCTTATCTTTTCTTGTCTTTTGATGGTTTAGATTTCTGGGTTTTGGCTTTCTTTTACCGTGTTACGCCTGTAGACGTTGCGTAGTATTAGAGCCGTCACGTGCCAATTTCGGGTCGTGACAAAGTTGGTATCAGAGCGCTAGGCTTTATCTTTCGGAGTGTAGGATGACCTTGGTATGATGGAGCAGGCAGCTTAAGCAGAGTAACGTAGTGTGTGTATGTCTGCAGCATACTCACGATGCGTACTCCGCCTAAAGTGACCTAAGTACAAATTGCTTGAAATTCCTTCCTTGATGATTCATATTCTTGTGATTCGATTTCCGTGTTCATATCGAATCATATTTCCATTTATAGCCTTTGCCGCCGACAACTATGGGGACTCAGAGAGGTGCAGCGAGGGCCGAGGTCAGAATTGACTCGGGTAGGACGAGGACTGACTAGGTTGGCTCGCTCGATGCACAGATGCAGACGGATCCGCCTTCGACAGATAGTATCGCTAGGCTTATGGCAGAGATGCAGGACTTGCGCCAGACGATGAGTTCTTTGGTTGAGGCCATTCGGGGGCAGCGATAGGAGGTTGTCACCCCTATTACCCAGTTGTTCCTTGCTATCAGCATGCAACATTCCGTCACCTACATAGCACCAGTGGATGTAGCCCCAGTTGACGAGACACGTATTCCAGAGACTTTGACAGTTCCGGAACCATGGAGGACTCGTAACGGTGTACTAGCCCAGAGACATTGGCTTAGTCGTCGAGACAGCTTTCATGACTGTCGCGGGAGTAGCAGAGGTTTGGGACGAGGAGAGTCGTGTTAGGTAGAGCAGCCGCTTGTTGTGTTAACTTCTGTCAGCGATTCTTTTATTACGCGACATGTATTTCGGTCGTGTGCCAATCGGACAGGAGATAGAGATTCGTCGGTCACTTGATCCTTCTAGAGATGTTGGATTTGACGTTCTCCTGGGCACGGATTGGTTAGCTACGTGCTATGCGTCTGTGGACTACCGCGAGAAAACATTCAGGTTTGGTTTTCCCGGCAAGTCAGTTCTTGTTGTGTAGGGGGATAGTGGTGCCGCCTCTTACAGCTTGAATTCAGCCTTTTTCGCTAGGCGACTTTTGAGGAGAAGATGTTGAGAATTCTTGGCGTTTATTCGTGATACCGGAGCCACAATGGGATTGTTGGACCGGGTTTCTATCGTGCGAGAGTTTTTCCGACGTTGTTCCAGATGAGCCGGCGAAGCTTAAGGAGCTTAAGGATCAGCTGCAGAGTTGTGTGTTGGGGGGGATTTTTTGTGCGTCTGAGTGTTTCGCATTAGGGAGCCCTATTTCTGTTCGTCAAGGAGAAAGACGGCAGATCGAGGTTGTGTATTGATTGATCGTCAGCTGAACCGGCTTACGGCGCGGATAGGTATCATTTACCTCGCATTGATGATTTCTTCGATCAGCACCAGAGTGTGAGACATTTTCTAAGTTTGTTCGGGATCAGGTCATCATTGTTGCGGGTTCGGAGTGATGACATTCCGAAAACTATCTCGTGTGTGCTACGGGCTTTGTGTGTGTTGGTGGTGTCATTGGACTCACCAATGCCCTAGCAGCATTCGTAGATATGATGAACTAGATTTCTTCAGGCTATTCCTTGACCAGTTATTGTTGTGTTATTGACGACATTCTGGTCTATTTAATGTGTCTTGAGGGACAGGAGTAGCACTTGAGAATTTATTTTGCAGACATTAGGAGAGCCCCAGTGGTTTGCTAAATTCTCGGAGTGTTCCTTCAGGCTTGTTTGTGTTGACTCCTAGGTCTTATAGTTACAGGATACGGTTTTGTATGGTTCCGAGGAAGATCGTGGCCGTACAGCTTAGGCCCAGACTTGTGTTCGGACGGAGGTCCGCAGATTTTTGGGCTTAGCAGGTTTTTACCGCCGTTTCGTGCAGGATTGCTAGTGTAGTGCTGCACCGTTGACTGGAATGACCGGGAAGGAGGTTTCTTTTCTTTTGACTGAGGCATGTGTGCGGAGTTTTCAGCAGTTGAAGACTCGGTTAACAACTGCATCAGTTCTTTCTTTGCTTCTGGTTCGGACGACTTTGTTGTTTAACTGTAATGTTTCGCGAGTGGGGCTCGATTGTGTACTGAGGTGACACTATAGAGTTATCGCTTTTGCTTCCCTATATCTGGAGGAAGTATGAGCAGGATATCCCACTCATGATCTGGAGATGGCCACGGTGGTCTTGCGTTTGAGATTTGGAGACACTACTTGTTCGAGAATCGTGTCAGATTTTCACGGACCACCAGAGCTTAATGTACATCTTCCTGCAGCGGGTTGTGATTGTTGAGATAGTCTTCTGCAGATTTACAGTTCTTGTGCGATCGTTGAGTATAACTTAAGTTCGCCTCTACTGAGGAGACAGCTTGCTTATGTCCGCGCCCGACCACTTTTTCCTTAATCGCTTTCGCGAGGCACTGCTCGCCGATGCTTGTTCGTCAGAGATACTTGAGCATACTCGGCTGGGTAATGATTCAGAGTCCTTGATTTGTGACATGTGTGTGCTACGTTTAGGGATGCGTTTGGGTACCTGATACTTTTGGGTAGAGACGTGAAATCCTAGAGCAGGCACATCTGTCAACTCTCTGTACTCATTCAAGTTCCACCAACATTGACGTGACTTGTGAGATAGTTACGGGTAGGCAGGGATGTAAAGAGAAGTTTTGGGTTTCGTTTTAAGGTGTCTGTCTTGTGGTGTGCTTTGGTTGAGCATCTGAGACCGGCTGGAGAGTTGCAACCTTTAACCGTTCCGAAGTGGGAATGGGAGTAGATCTCCATGAATTTCGTTATGATGTCTACCCAGGTTTAGTCATGGTGTGACTCCATTCGGATTCTAGTTGTCCGGTTATACTCGGTTGCTCAGTTGTTCTTTGTTAAGTTGTGCGTTGCACGGAGTTCCTTCAAGGGTCGTATCCAATGAAGGCACCCTGTTCGCTTGCCGTCTTGGGCAGGAGCTTCAGGAAGCCTTGGGTACTGGTTGAGCTTTAGCTCCATCTTTCCATCCGCAGGATGATGGTTTTGTGAGAGCGGGCTATACCGACTCTAGAGGATATGCTTGTGCTTGCGTTTTAGTTTTTGTCGGCAGTTAGGGGATCGTCACTCGCCATTGATAGGGTTCTCCTTCGATAGCTGTTATCAGGAGTCACTCCAAGTGGCAACCTTTAGGTTTAGTTGTTAGGTAGTGTCGATCACCAGTTTGTTTTTCTGACTCTGCGTAGTAGGATTTTTAGACCCCAGCTAGTCTAGAGACTTCGGAGATGATCCAGTTGTTTTAGGTCAGGATGAGAATTGTCCATTGCGGATAGAGGTCTTACGCCGACCGTAATGGTCGCAGACTTGAGTTCACAGTGGGAGATCATGTATTCCTACGGACTTTCCGATTGAATGACATGTTGAGTTTTAGGAAGCTTATCCCAGAATTGTAGGTCTTTTTAAGATCCTTTAAGCGAGTTAATTTCGTTGCCTTTAATTTGGCACTTCCGCCCAGATTTTTGAGTATTCACCTCGTATTCCTTGTGTCGATACTTTGCAATTACCTTCATGACCTTTCTCACATTATTCAGCACCAGACCATTTAGCTTGGACGCGATCTTTCGTTCACCAGCAGCCAATTGTGTTAATAGCTCGGCAGGTGGAGAAACTTCGGTCAAGAGACTTGCCATCTGTGAAGGGTTTTTCTTGGACGTAGCCATATAGTAAGGTAATCACTTGGGAGGCTGCGAACGAGATATGAGAATTTGTAGTCTTCTCTTTGAAGGTACGCTTAGTGAGAATTTTAAATTCAGGGACGAATTTTTATAAGGGAGATTGTAACGCCTTAGATTTCGGTTAGTGTTCATTTAGACGTTAATGCGGGTTTACGGTAAAAAGTTTACCAATTCGGATTCCTCACATTTTATAACATTTAATTAATAATTTATTATTATTTGTTATGGACATGCACGCACGTGTGCACGTAAATATGAGTTTTGTTTATGCTAATTTTGTTTTTAGCAACCATGACACTTAACCTAATCCTTGTTTAATCCACCATTTGCTTAATCCTTGATCTTTGTGAGTGAGATAGAGAGATATTTTCTTTTGGGTGATGAGTGGTATGAAAGCATTAATGAGAAGGCATGGTGCATTAATTTCTTGGATACACTCACCTCTCACCTCACCGTACACTCACTTCCCTCTCTCTTCATCATTCCCTCTCTTTCTCATTCCTCTAACTCATTTATTCTCTCATTCCTCTCTCATCAACTGAACACTTGAGCTTCTTCATACAAAAACCATCACAAAACTTCAAATCTTCACAAAAATCACATCTTTGATCACTTTTTGCCTCTTGGATGCCTAGGAGCATGCAAAGATTGGATCTTTGAGTTCTTTTGTGTAGGTAATGTTTTCTTTCTATTATTTAGGTGTTTATTGTGTAGCTTAGCTCGTTAGTTTAAGTTTAGATAGTGTTTGGTGTCGTTTGTGCATAATATCGTGTTTTTAGTGTCGATTTGTGATATATGTGATCTGCTGTGACCCGGAAAGTTTACTAGAAAACTAAACAATATTTTTGTGTTATACCTGTAACCATAGGACCTTACCTGGAGCACAGACCCGTGGAGCTCGGACTCGGCCGGCGACGAGAGGGGAATTTCCGGCGTCATCGGCTTGGGCAAAGAGTTAGGGTTTGGGTTTTTCTGGGTAGGTGTCTGCAGTGATTTGGGTAAGTTTGGTCTTGTTTGATTGTTGAGTTTTCTCTGTATGCAAAATCTGGGATCACCTAGGTTGTTTCTAGTGTTTTGTGTCCGCGCGATACGTTATACGACACGGATCGTGCACTTTGTGTGGTTTTGCTCTTGGGTTAGTTTCGTCGTGTCGCTACGCATGTTAGCCACAATACGAACACTTAAGAGTATGTTTTGTGTTGTTGCGGTCTAATGTAGTTTGTATGTGTTTTTGGTATATTATCAATATATATTTGCTTTGTTGTTTTAATGTTGCAGGTTCGCAGGCGGGGACTTTGGACACTGCTACAAAGGGGAAACAGGTGGTAGGCTTCACTTAGTCAGGAGCGTTGGTGAGTAGATTTAATATCTACAGGGGAATCGCCCGCATGGCATTATGCATCTGGGCTAGAGATGTTACTTTTGTCGCATATTCTATGTTATATTTAGAATTGTGCATTCTCCCTACTGCTTAGTTATTGTTGTGCTTGGACTGGTATCCTTAGGACACTGCACCATTATTGACGGCTTATGTTGCACGAGCACTGATTGTATGCTACACACATCGTCAATAATTGCCATGTCACGCACAACCCACTTATAGATATGATATTGCCTGGTTAGGGACATTGAGACAATGATTCATATTTCCTTTTGCATATGACATTTAGCATACCTGTATATCCACATGCTTACGTATATGCCTTCATATACTTATATGCTAGATACCTGTATACCTATAGAGTATTGTACCATTAGTGATAGGTACATACATACCTTATGACATAGCTACAGGTATACCTTGCACACATACTTCACTTATACCCAGGGGGTATATTACATCATTACTTATAGGTAGATACATATACCTTGATGTACCTTTATGTTTACACATATATCAGTTATAGCTACATATTTACCTTTACTTGATGTTAGTTAGAATTGGAGAAAATAGGAACAACATGATATTTTATATTAACCTGTTGCAGTTAATTAGCGGCTTTTCCTTTATATGCTTACATTTCAGTTTTATGTTGCATATATTATATTCATGGATTTTTCGCATTGAGCCATGCATTTTTTTATTATGTTTTCTGGATTTGGGGACCGTGGGAGTTCATGAAATTATGCATTATTTGAAAAACCCGGTTTCCCTTGATATGATATTTCAGCATCCACCATGAGATTTATCGGTTCTGATATATATATACCCCTGCGAGGAGGCGTTGAGGCCGTATGAGGGTACATGGTGGGGCCCGGAGGTATCCTGAGGCAAGACGATTGATGGACCTTGCCGATTGAGCCTGTCAGGGGAACCATACCATCCGGTGACATTACCTATGAATCGGCGGTTATAATGGGGATACCGACGGGAGTCATGTACGTATGGATACGTCGAAAGGCGAGGGTCAGAGCTAGGCACTTGAGCTTTCGGTATAGCGTGTGATACGTACCTATCAGGGGGCCAGTCTTGGTGACAGTACCTGATAGATCAGCATTTCTGTGTCGATACTTGACACATTGGTTTCATGATATTTCTTTTTACTCCTATGTATATAGAACAGTGGAATGGGACGCTGTTATATATTCCTTTACACCAATATTAGTGGAATGAGACCCTAATATATGTGTATCGATATCAATTCATATACTTCATCATATTTATTCATGCAAATATACCTAGGTTATAAGAGATTCACTTGATATTGGATTTAGGACATATGGCATTTACTTGATATTGTACATAAAGGATATATGAGATTCACTTGGTTTTGTACATTCATGATATAGGAGATTTATTCGATATTGTACATTAAGAATTTGTGAGACTTATATGATATGAGAGCCAATTTCGGGGCTGATTTGAGGAATTGGTATTTAGATTGTCTTGATGGATTTTGATCCTACCACGATGTCAGGATTCCGTGGAAATGACATATTTCATTCCATACTCCATATTTATTGTTTATGCACTGCTTCATGTATTAGTAGTACCTGTTAGTGTACCTTTCATGACTGTTGCATTTACATACCTTTATTTATATGTGTTGCTTCATGTATAGTTGTACCTGTTAGTGTACCTTTCATGATTGTTGCATATATACATTTTCATATCATTATTGCATGATTATTGCACACTGATTGTCATATTATTATTGCTTCATGTATAGTTGTACTTGTTAGTGTACCTTTCATGATTGTTGCATATATACATTTTCATATCATTATTGCATGATTATTGCACACTGATTGTCATATTATTATTGCTTCAAGTATTAGATGCACCTGCTAGTGTACTTTTCATGATTATTGTATTCATATGACCTTTTATTGCTATTAATTGCATATGTTAGATTCACGCTGTACGTGCATACTTGCGATTACCTGCATATGTTATTTACTATTCACGAGTTGGTAACTCACCCCCGTTGTGCCACAGTTGTTTTGTAGGTTTTTCTTCACAGTAGTCAGAAGCAGGGCTATTATCATCTATCTTACCGACTTTTGCTACGGATACCGCATTAGCTCACAGTGTGCAGTTTTCTTATGTGGGTTTTGTGGTTATTCGTTGTTGTATTGTATATTCGTTGTATTCTTGTAGTCTCCATCTACTATTTTCTTGTTGACTTAGAGACTTGGTGAGGACGATATTGTATGTTATTGGTGACTTGGTTGTTTTTTATACAGTTTCTGTTTATCGTCTTTTGTTGTGGTGGTTGTTTTCCGCCTTTGGGCGTGTATTTGCTCCCGTTTGGGAATGCTTTATTATATTTATGTTGTACCCATTTTTGGGGCTAGTTTTTACAAAGGAGGTGCTGCCAAAATTTTAAAGGAAATACAGTTGGACTTTTTTAAAGAATTTGGGTTGTGATTTCAAAGGTTTTAAAAATGTTTCTTATCTTTTCTTGTCTTTTGATGGTTTAGATTTCTGGGTTTTGGCTTTCTTTTACTGTGTTACGCCTGTAGACGTTGCGTAGTATTAGGGCCGTCATGTGGCAATTTCGGGTCGTGACACCCCTCCTATCGCTCATTGCCTCCATGTGATTCGGGACTGTACCCAAAAGCCACCGTTTTGCACGTTCTCTTGAATGTGGTAAGGTGGAAATCAAAGCACAGTGGGAATCACACAAGACTCTATGACGATCTCGGGTCTACAGACTAACCTGTACCAGTGTCACCAGAGAATTGCCATCTGACGTGAGGTATAATACCATCTGCGAGTTCTCGGCGAGTCCGTCCAGTGTACCCAGTCTCCACTGAGCACCCATATACTATCTCTGATGTCAAACACCAATAGATATGGGATCATCCATCGCCCATCTACATGGGTCGAGAAGCTACACTCTAGTCTACTCTGGTATATCGATACCCTGTCTCGATACACCCTCGACTAGGAACATTTGAAGGATGTACTTACCGACTACTCTGTTCCCACTAGTATGATCTGCATAATAATCCTTGTAGTCAAGTACTCATCCTAAGGCTTTATCAACATGTAATAGAGATACAATAAGTGTACATGATTAGATAAAGAGCAACCAGATAGCATACTACCATGTCGAGCAAGAAAGTCATCCCTATATATGTCCAAGCATCAACTACAATATACATCATATGTACAATAATGGCCTTTAGGGCATACATATAACTAACAATCTCCTACTTGCACTAGGGCCATCTGTCGTAGTATCCAATACCCAACAATCAGCAGTGGTTGTAGTATCCCATATCCCATAAGAGTCTCTCTTGGGAAAAGGCCTTTGTGAGTGGATCAACCGTGTTGTCCTCTGTGTCTACTCTCCTTACCTCAATCTCCCTGGAGGTCAACCATCTCCATGATCAGGTGATACTGCCTTAGAATATGTCCGGATCACTAATGGGATGAGGGATCCTAGGCCTAAGCCACAACTCCATTGTCACACAATAGTAGGAACGAAGTTCATCTCATGAACTAATATACATCCAGACTGCCTTTTTGGTAGCATCGTTGGTAGCGATGTATCCAACCTTTATCATCTAGTATGTCACGGTATATAGCTTGGAACTCGTCCAACATACCGTCCCTCCACTGAGGGTAAAGACAATGCATGTGACTGACATTCAGTCGACCCTATCACCCTGGAAGCCATCCAGTGATTCTCCCCAGGATCGATTGATACCATCTCACTACAACTAGTGAGAATCCTAACATCCACTTAGATCTATCTTATAGATCCAAAACCCAGGATTTAGGAGGTATCACCTTGATCCTATATGGAGAATCCTTGTGATAAGAGGATATTGACCGAGTGTATCATAGGAAACACCTTTCCTATCAAGAGTATGTCATCCACGTACAATATGAGGAACTCCACCATGTTAGTTATATGTATACCCTAGAGGCCATTACTGTACATGCGATGTATATTGTAGTGGATGCTTGGACATATATAGGAAGGACTTTCTTGCTCGACATTATAGTATGCTATCTGGTTGCACTTTATCTTAACATGTAAACAAATACTGTTTTGTGATCACATGTTGATAAAGCCCTTAGGATGAGTACTTGACTGCCATGACTATGATGTAGATCATACTAGTAGGGACTGAGTAGTCGATAAGTACATCCTTCAAATGTTCCTAGTCGTGGGAGTATCGAGACAGGGCATCGGTACTCCAGAGTAGACTAGCGTATGCGCTTCTTGACCCATATGATGGGCGATGGATGATCCCATATCCATTAGTGTTTGACATCAGAGAAGGTATACGGGTGCTCAGTGGAGACTGGGTATACTGGAAGGACTCGCCGAGAACTCCTAGATGGTATTATACCTATCTTCGGATAGCAGTTCTCTGGTGACACTGGTACAGGTTAGTCTGTAGACCCGAGATCGTCATAGAGTCTTGTGTGATTCCCACTGTGCTTTGATTTCCACCGTGCTTTGATTTCCACCATACCACGGTCAAGAGATCGTGTAAAACGGTGGCTTTTGGGTACAGTCCCGAATCACATGGAGGCAATGAGCGATAAGAGAGGTTCCATCTCTCCCGGTATTGGGGGTTGATGTTGCGCTGTGCTCGATTGTCCATAACAGGAAATACCTGGCCAGGGTTGCTGAGATTTACTGGTAAGTGTTATCAGTAATTTCTCGAACCGTTATGGACCTTGCATCAGCATGACTTATCAGGCTATTGGGGTCTGACGTTATACCACCCCCCGGGCTGTTGATATGCGACATATCAGACGAAGAGACCGGACTGTACGGTAGTGTTACTGATTGGATTCACAGGAGTTATAGCAGATTTGCTTATTAATATTCTGATCGCTCAATACCCGGGTGGCCGTTACGTTTAGCAGACCGCTTGCGGCTTGTGGGTGTTTGATATGATCATCACCTACTGCCGGCGTATTGACGAGTCTTTAGAGTCCTACATAGAGGTTTCCTGGTTCATGCGAAACGGAGTAGGAGCGCATATGTGATATGTGCGGGACCGAGATTAATGCGAGTATGTGATACCGCATTCTAATCTCGCGATTTGTGATATCGGTCGGTTATATGTATTATTGCCGGATTATTAAATCAAGAGTTGATTTAATAATTTAATGTATAATTATATATTTGATATATTATATTACATTAACTAATATTTAGCTCACTAATGATTTCTTTTCTCACTTGATGTGCACATTGTATATATATGTGATATGTATATTTGTGTACATGTATTGTGTCGTGTTTGATAATACATACAAGATGGGTGTATGAGACTTGTATCATGCTAGGGTTAAATTAGGGTTTTGATTATTTCTTAAGTTATTACAAAAGAGCAAAAGACTTGGTCAAAGTTTTAAGCTTGGAGAAGCTTATAGAACTTTGACAAAGTCCACTCTTTTGTCATTCCTTAGGATATTTTACTTGACCCAACGCTTAACCATAGCCATGAGTTAATTCTTTACATGAGTTAAGCATGATAGCTTTAACTCAACCATGGGTGAAATAATTCATAGGGATGAATTATTCATGAGTTCTTCTTCTTCTTCATCAAGCTCCATGAAAAGCTTTCTAGCTTCAATGGAGGTATGAGATAAAATGTGAGAAAATGATTTCTAAAGTGAGCAAACTTCCTACTTCATCATCCTCTACTACTTGCCATTTAGTAGAGTGTGTTTGCTTCACTAATCTACACAATTAGTGAAGAGATAGCATGAGCTGGTGTCTCCTCGATGTAGATCATCTTCGGCCTCGAAGACTTCGAAGCAAGCTTGTTCGTTTCTTCATGGGTGCCATTCTAGAGTCCGAGGATCGTGATCGCAGCGAAGGGACTACTACACGGAGCTATTGAAGTGAAGGGCCGATCTACAAAGGTTGTATTCTTTGTTCACTTAGATGTAAAGAGTTTACATATTATGTTTAACACTAAGTCTCTAGTTAAGATCTTGGTTAGAGTTTGTTTAGCACCCCAAAAATTTTAAAGTAGCATGATTGATACTTTCCAAAACCTTGCTAAGGTGCTAAGCTAACCCTACAGTGGTATCAGAGCCAAGCTAGAGCATTAGGCGTCGTGTAGATGAAGTTTGAAGTCCGATCGAACTCCGAAACCCCGATAAATCCCATTTTCTGGAAAAAATTTCAAAAGTTGAAATTTTTCATATTAAAAATACTCAGAAAATCATGCAGGGAATTCTAAGGATTACTGTAAAGTATGAAGCTATGACTCACTCAAGAGACCGCGGAACCGCGGCCAAACTATGCGTTTGGCGGCGGTTCCGCGGCCAACTTTGGGAGTTAGGGGCTAATACTTCAGAGGTTTATTCTTGGGTACTTTTTCATGCTTCTGGGAATTTTTAATTCTACTCAAGTGTTGAGTTTTCTGGGAAATATTAGGAACTCGTTGATTCGATCGGAATGTTTAACTTCGTTTAAGTTTTTCCGGGTAATTTAGAACGTGTTAAAAGGTTCGAACGGATATCAATAACTCACTTTTTCCCCTGTCGGAAAACTTTCAAGTGTTGGATTTTTCCTGAGTTTAAAACTTTCAGAAAATCATGCAAGCGAATATGTGGACCCTCTAGAAGAACGTAACCTTAACTCGATTATGTGACCGTCAAAACCGCCACTGAACCATATGGTTTATGGTAGTTTAGCGTTGCCACATGTGAGGCGTTGGTTTGACTCTTCTATGGCTGGTTCATAGCGGCTGTGACATGTTCTGGGACTTTTTGAACTCCGCTCAAGTGTTGAGCTATTTGGGAAATCTTGGGTGTTTGTTTATTCGATCGGAAAGTTTAACATTGTTTATTTATCTAGAATGTGATACAATATGTGGAATTCATATAGTTAGGCATGAAATGCGAAGTATGTGATATTTCGAATTTAAGATGTCTAAAGAGATTGCGGATTCCAAATATTGTAGTTTTATATTTTCTTTTCTGTGTCTGTAAGTGTAATATGTGGTATATCATCGTTTTCGTCGCTATAGATCGACGACAATTGTGATAGGCATATTTACTTACGTTGATGACATGTGATACTATGTGTTGCTGTGATATATTATATTGGATCGCCGTGTTTTGAATAGCCGGGGGTTTTATGTGAGATGAGGGTTTTTCATTTTCATTTATGTAAAATTCATTGTATGTAATATTCTTTTATTGGGGCACTTTCGGGTTGAGGATGATGTCACCATTGTATATTATTTACTTTTCCGCATTAGTATAGACCCAAGGCGGGGAGCAGAAGTAACCGGATTCTAGGGTACAGTGGGAGACAATCTCGAGGAGTTGAGACCGGGTCTCCTAACTCTAGAATTAGTAGGGTTGCTTTCCGCTCTCGTAGGGGTCTAGGGATGTGGGTTTGGCTATTCATCGCGACCGTGGAATCCGTGTTTTATACTGGTTTAACTTAAAACACGGAATTCCTAGTATATCCAATATTTCATATGTGATTCTTCTGCTGCTGATATTCTATGATGAGATCATGTTATTGCCTGAGACGAATGCCTATATATATTATATATATGAGATATAATTAATATTGTTGCTTTCGTTTCTTCTGTGATGCTTGGGAAGCATAATTACATGGGACTTCATTAATGAGATTAATGAAAGAAAAAGAAACCTAAAGATGTTGTAGAAACTTGTTTAAAAATTGGTAGCACTAGTTCTTGCTTTGCATAGCGATATTCCTTGTAGAATATCCTGTACCTTATTCGATAAGGAAAGAGCCGAGATCTCTTCACCGGGAGTGACCTCTTTAGCGAAACTAGCAGATGCTGCAAACACGGTTTGTCTTTTGATTGCTTCTATAGTTTTTTCTTTGCATAGTGGTATTTGTGAAATATCCTGTACCTTATTCGATAAGGAAAGAGCTGAGATCCCTTCACCGGGAGTGACCTCTTTAGCAAAACTAGAAAAGCCTTAAAAATACTCCTTTTAAAATTCACTTGATTCTACAACGATATCAAGTTCATTACGCTTATGGTTTTCTTAAAAACCTGCGTAGCCCTCCGTCATTTTAGGAAATAGAGTACTTAGTATTCGTGCTACGCATGTAGACCATAGCCGAGGCGTAGTGTACGGTAGCTAAGTGATGTTTTTCCTATACAGCATATGATGCGATTAGTTAGGACAGTCACATGATTATGTTGACCATACCCGAGGGTCATGTGGGTGGGTCTAATTAACTACGAAATGACGGATAGAACTTGACTAGTGCTTATGATATGTTGACCATAACCAAGGTCATAGGTACTAGGGGTAAAAAGTATTATCGGGAATTTCAAATGTTGAAATTTGCAATGAGATTGCATGCCTTCTATGAGATAGTTGAATCCCGATGCCCACTGCGAGTAAGAGTTACTCCTATGAGAGTTTTACACATTACAATTAGCCAATCAAAGTAGGTGTCTAGAAAAGTGTTAAACGGGGTTACGCCCTTGGAAAAACAAGGTTTATTTTAATTAGGTCCGTGCGAAAGCACGGGGAACCTCCCTCAAAGTACCGACACTGGCCTGGCTGAAAGATTGGTAAACTTGTAAGGTGTAATTAATCCCGGCTAGTCTTACCTTTTAGGGTTTGAAGGAAGATTTGACTAAAACAGTGGGAGCCATCCTGATTAGATAAATTGATAACCAATATAATTTTGCAACAACGCACGCAGAGTATTTTCTTCTCTCTCTCTCTCTAGGTTGCAAACATGTCACGCCTTAATCAAGATAATAATATGGATGCATTGACCGAACCTGCTTATTATACTGTGCTAGGGAACGTTGGTTCCATTTTTTCTAATAATTGTTATAAGACTAAACAGGAAATAGGGGAATATCCGGATTCCCATGCCACCCAATTCGAAGAAAGTGCATGTTGATGCATATTCTTCGGGTGTCTTTATTGCCGAGAACTGTTTTTTAGTATTCTCTACGTCCTGGGTATGTGATACCAGATCAGGATCCCACATATGTAATATGTTACATGGGCTACAGAAAGGTAGAGAATTGAGAATGGGTGATATTTCTCTAAGTGTTAGAGAATGGTGCAATTGTTGCAGCTAAGTCTATTGGCAGATATCACCTTGTATTAGATACATTGATTCTGAACGAATGTTATTGCATATCGAACCTGATATACAACATTACTGTTGGAGATAGTGCCCTCAGAGTCAATTATTGGATCACAGGCACGTGATTGCAATGATTGAGGGAGGACTTATCCCGGTAGGACAGTCTTACTCGAGATGATAGTATGCTATCTGGTTCATCTTTATCATCGTGTACTGCTTTAGGTGACCTGACAGGTCGCTATTACACACTGATAGAGCCTCTAGGATTCTTGCTTGACTGCCAGCAGTATGAGGGCGATCATATACGTGAGAGCTGGTGGTCTATAAGCACATCCTTAAATGGTCCCTAGTCGTGGGAGTTTCGAGACAGGGCATCGATACTCAAGAGTAGACTAGTGTATACAGTCGAGACCCCGACGAGGGACAGTGGCCGGTCTCACAAGCCACTGGTGTCAGTTGGTTCACCTAAGATGTATACAGGTGCTCATTGGGTTATGAGTACACCGGACAGGACTCGCCAGGAACATGCTAGTTGGTCTTATACCTGACGTCAGATGGCAGTTCCCTGGTGACATGTGTACAGGTTAGTTCATCGACCTGAGGATCGTCATTTGTCTCGTGTGAGTTCCCACTGTACTTTGATTACTACCCTACCACGCTCAAAGGAGACGTGCAAACAGGTTTTAGTTGGGTACAGTCCCGAGCCACATGGAGGCAGTGAGCGGATCTTCAGGGGTTCGTCTCTCCCGGTATTGGGGGTGAGGTCGCGCTGTGTCTAGGAGAGCCAGAACATGAAAAGTCCTTGGCCAAGGCAGGAGATTTACTGGTAGGTATTCCAGTAGTATCTCAGGGTGTTCTGGGCTGATCTCTGACACGACTTGTACCGCTTTTGGGGGTCTGACTTTTACCAACCCCCTAGGCCCGCCATGCGATGCTCATAGACGAACGGACCGGACTGTACGGATATTGCCACTGACAGGCTCAGTAGGGTGTCAGGATGAGTTCGCTCATCGACGTCCCTTTCGGTCAATAGCTGGTGGCCCGTCACGTATGGCTAATACCTCTGACGTGCTAGTGGTTAAATCCACAGCCATAGTATTGACGAGTCTTTAGAGTCACCCACATTCAGTTACTCAAGTTTTCGGGCGAAACGCTGTAGAGGCCATATAGAGATATGGCAGGGTTCGATCAGATACGTGCGGTATTGCACGGATCAGGATCGGACGGTTAGTACTAGAGGCCGTATAGATATATGGCAGGGTTGGATCAGATACGTGCGGTATTGCACGGATCAGGATCGGACGGATAATACTAGCCGGTTTTGGTTTAAGCCGGATCCTAGTATAGTACAGTGTAGATTTTGTCCATTGCATTTGTATTTCGGTCGGAATACAGATGCGGGTGTGTATACACAGTATCGGTGTTTTCCTGTAATTTATTACGGGACCAGTTTTCAGGAGTTGCCAGTTTGCTTTCCGTTTCGGCCATATTTCTTTGTATCTTTCATTGGCCGAAGATTGGTGGAGGAGGGCTTATTTGCATTTGTGCAAATAAGCAATTTGGAAGGGTGGCCTTTGCATATTCTTGTGTCATGATGGTTGCACCATCTCTTGACCATTTGACTTCTTCTACTTTCATGATGGCTTGACCTTTGAAGCAATCATGGTTGTTGATGGTTGGTGGGGTGTGGGTTTGTGTTTGTGATCATTTCCCTTCATGATATCATTTGATTCTCTTCTTGCATTATTGATCCCTACACTCCCTCATTCACTCTCTTCTCTCCATTTTTCATGCATGGCCGGCCATAGAGGGAGAGGGCTGCCCATTTTTGTGGTGTGGAATTTTTAGTCTTTTGGCTTCACAAAAATCCCCACAAGTTCCATCTCCAAAAGTTTATATCATTCCTCCACCAAATGGCAACCTCCACTACCCCAAAATGAGACATGAGTTCTACACATATTCTACAGCAAACCATGGGCACGTCGGCTCGCCAACTTCATGCCCGAGTTGCCTCGGTATAGAGGTGAGAGCCCGTAAAAGAAGCAGGCGACGTGGTACCCTTCCGGCGAGGAGGTGGAGACCGGACATTCCGCGGGAGATCGGGACAACGGCGAGAAGACCGGAGGACACGGATCGCTCGGTATATCTCTCTTCCCCATCTTGTAGTTAGCTAGAACTAGTTTAATGGCACGATCCGGGTTTATAGTGCGCGGTGGTGCCGGTTTGAAAAGTTAAAGTAAATCACCGCTTCCGCATTCCGGCATCGGATTGACGGCCGGGGCGCCGCCATGCACTTACAGTGGTATCAGAGCCTCGCCATTAACATAGTCTAGCTTGGTCTAATGTGTTTTACATTTCCGATCGAACAAAAATCCCAAAACCCGCATTTTCATGCATATCAGTTTCTGTCGAAATTTTTTGGAGTCCAAAATTTTTTCAGTATGTTGCAGAGTGATGTGCAGAGAAAGATAAGACATCTGTGAAAATTTGGTGTACTGATACGGCAAGATGACCGCGGAACCGCGGCCAAACCCCTCTTTGGGCCGCGGTTCCGCCGCACTATAGAGCCTTCAGTGCACCAATTTTGCACAGTAATCTTTAAACAGTGAAAATAGGGGTTTTGGAACATTCTTTTTGGGCCCGGATTTCTTCATGTGCTACAGTAGTGCTTTGGGGCCCACTTGGTAAATTTGATCGATCGGATATTTTAAACACATTAATTCACAGTATTTACATTATATCTGCGACCGTGAATGTCACTCGATCGGTAAATCCTTTCTAACTGCTATAGCCCGGTTAGACGGATTTGCGAACGTGACTTTCACGTTGATGTTCTGTGTTATGCTGTGATGTTGCGGATCGGTCGTGGGGGATAGCCTGGATGCAATGCCAGTACAGTTTTTGTTGTATTATGTACATTTGATATTGCGGGGCGAGCGTCCGACATGTGGACTGCCGTCACTGCCTGTTTGTATTATTATTTTGGGGCACGACCAGGTTGCGGTCGATGTACCCGTTGTATGTATATTTTACTTTCTGTACTAGGATTACCCCGTGGAGGGGTGCACGGATAACCGGGTTCTAGAGGGCAACGGGCCCGCATCTCATGGCATTGAGATGGAGGAGGCTTCACTCTAGGATTGGCGGGCTATTCGCCGCACTCGTAGGGGGTACAGGTTGACCCAGGAGGGGTGCCTAAGTTACCGGATTCCGTGAAGTGCCAGGTGGTCTATTCACGTTGCTGAAGGGGGATGCCTCGCTTCCGGTTTTGGCGGGTAACTTGCCACGCCCGTAGGGGTCTAGGATTTCATTGCACAGGCTATCCACACGACCAGGGGAACGTCGGGTTTCAGTAGTGGCTCTGTGAAACCCGGGGATCCCAGATATCTGTCTTGTTCTGTGATGCTGTACATTTCTGTGATGTTGCATTTTTTTTCACGCCTTGAGCGAAATATAATATATTGGTATATATATTAGTAGATGTTGTATATGTTTTGCATCCGCGCTAGTCCAGTCCCCGCTCTGTTGTTAGTTAGCTAACCTAACGCGTAATGACGGGACCCAGTGGCGAGTGCGGATGGCATATACGTACGTCATATTATTTTCGTTCTTTGTGGTGTGATCAATTGATGGGACTGCGTTGATTCAGATCAATGCAAGTTAAAAACAAACCTAATCTGATGTTGTTGGAACACTTTTCAAAAGGCTGTTATTGCAAGGACGTTCTCTTTTGTTTTGCATCGTGGTATTCAGTTGGAATATCCTGCTCCTCAGTCGACGAGGCAAGGGCCGAGATCCCTTCACCGGGAGTGACCCCTTGGACAAAAAGTTTGCGTCAGGGCAATAACTTCACTATAGCTGATTACTTTGCTTTGCATCGTGGTATTCAGTTGGAATATCCTGCACCTCATTCTACGGGGAAAGAGCCGAGATCCCTTCACCGGGAGTGACCTCTTTAGCAAAGGTTTTCGTCACTATATTTTAAAAAGCTATCCGTTCCTTCAACGATATCAAGTTCATTACGTTAAAGGTTTTCGCCATAAACCATTCGTAGCCCTCCGTCGTTTCATATGGGTGATCAATAGTATTCAAGCTGTGTATGTTGGCCAAAGTCAAGGCACAGTGATTGGTAGCTATTGGGTATTCATATGCAGCATAGATAGATGCGTTGGTTTGGGGCAGTCGTACTACTATTTTGGCAAAAGTCAAGGGTATGTACGGGTGGGCTCAAATTAACCTGGAGAATGACGGGTAGAACTTGACATGTGACTTATGATATGTTGGCCAAAGTCAAGGTCATAAGAGCAAGGGGCAGAAATCACATCGGGAGTTTCTAAAGAAACTGAAACTTGCCAGATATGCGCATACCTTCTGGAGTGTGATGACGTGAGCGGATTCCGTCACGTTATCATGCGATGATAGTTGGATCCCGATTCCCACTGATGAGTTAGTTTACTCCTCGGGTGACCCCGACTAATTCTTCTTTCAGGTTTGGAGGAGAATTTGAGGTACAGTGGGAGGTTTTCAGATTAGATAAATTGGTAACCATTCTGATCTAGGTTAGAGTGCACGCTGAGTGTTTCTTTTCTCTCTCTCTCTTTGGCAGCGACCATTGACCCGACCCTAAGACTATGACTCAGAGACAAAAATTGACCAAACCTTCTTAAACACTGGCTTTTGGATTGTCAGAGTTGCAAACCTCATTGCCACTCCTACTTTTACCCTTTTCTCCAGGACACCCCGTATTACTACGAACGTCCACTTCCATTGGACAAAACCATCGTATGGTTAGATACGAACTCGAAGGAATTTATTCGAGGATGGTTTCAGGTTCTGGAGGAAACGGATAGGACTATTCAGTTGTCTTTTCCTTTTACTTTCTCTCAGGTTGCGAGTACTCCTTGGTTTAGGAGATAGTACACCTATTACGCAAATTGGATAGTCTTCTTCCAAACCATAGGCAGGTGCCGACCGGTAGGAAATGAAGAAAACCAATTAGCCTAACGATGGTGTACAGAAGGTATTATGTAAAGACAAAGAAAGGGATTAGAAGGAGGGCAAAGTAAATTGCGACTGATATTCACGACCAAACCAGGTATTTTATTACCACTCCCACTTCACCTTTGTATTTCTCCAGGACACTCCGTATCACTATGAAGATCCACAGTTTATTGGATACTCCATCGTATGGTTATATACGAACTCAAAAGGAACTTGTTCCAGTTCGGGGATGGATTCTGGTTCAGGAGAAATAGGAATAAGGTTTATTCGGTTGTCTTTTATTTTCACCTTCTCTCGCATTGCGAGTGCTCCTAGGATTAGGACAGTACACCCATTATGCTTATTGGATAGTCTTCTTCCAAACCATAGGCTGGTGCTGAACGGTAGGGAAGGAAGAAAACTATTTGGCCTAAGGGGTGTGCAGAAGGTAATGACTAAAGACATATAAAGGGATTTGGAGAGGTGGCAAAGAATTATACGGTTACAGTAGTGAATCTGGAAGAGGCATTACTAGGAATACCGGGATACCCCATCGAAACATTTCAATGTTTCAGTTTCACTGTGTAATGTTAAAGGAAAACTGATTTCCCAGTTAGACACTTGCTCCAGGGTATGTAATTACCAGGTATGATTCTCACATCTGTATGGTTTTACAGATGATGAGTGGGAGTGAGTTATTGGGAATTAGGTGATCATCCTCATTATATCGGGATTCGTTGTAATCGGTGATATTTGAGGAAATCACCTGGGCTGTTTGCCGGTCGGCAAATATTTGGTTTTGAATATCCGCTGTTATGCACCAATTTCAAATCGATATATCTGTACGTCAATTTTCATAGAGTGAGATATACCTTTTTGAAATTATGTCTATGACATTTACCTATATCAGTGGATGGTTAGGTAAGGAGCATTAAACAGCGGTGTAATTCTTCTTAACCATAAGTACAGTTTTCAACCTACGACGCACAGTGAATGAGTAATCAGACTCAAAGGACTTATACAGAGTATTGTATGTTGTCCAGGGTCCATCAGGACAGAGGGGATGGTTCTCGTACTATATTCGGTTTACTTATGACTTCTCTAGCTCTTAGACAGGTGTTTCGTAGAAACACAGGGTCCGAATTTTGAGAAGTTATAGGTATATGGATAAAGTAGAGAACCAGGTGTTGCAAGTATCGGGATTCTTCAAGTTGATCGAAGATGTAGATACTTGAGTATGGTATTCAGTTGATAGTAGTGATTAAGAGAACTTGCTTCTCTTTCAGGTTACTCATAATTGGAAGCATTCCTAAGTTGAGTAACGTTGATCGGCCTCCTTCCATTCAGTTGACATGCACTGGAGACAGCTGCATGATTTGAATCTGGTTCAATTAAATCAGTGCCTCTGGTTCTATATTGGATAGAACAGTTCATATCTTAACGATGTTAAGGTACGGGGAGTTGTCTGGCTTATGCTTAAAACCAGACTCTGGATAACTCAAGGCACGTTTCTGTAATGGCTGTTTGTGGGTTGACCCAGGCTATGACGAGGGTTGACTTTCTACCATCTGGAAGATCAATAGCGACATTGTTCTAGACTCGCCACAGTTTTAACAAAAATGGATTTTTTCAGAAAACAGTAGTGGGAGTATGGTAGAACTGGAAGTAATTCCAGAACCGCAAACGATTACTGAAAATTTGATAAGAACCTAAAGATTCAATCTTGTTTGACATTCCATTGGCCACTCCGCAGATAAGGTGGGTAACTTCAGGCACCCGAGATGTACTCCGGTAGCCTCAAGGACGGTGACAGGGAAGTTCTTGTTTACCCAAACTTGCCATTGCTGTTGTTCCAGACTGTGAGACCCGGCAGGAGGATGAGTATAGCGTCGTTCTGAACTGGTTTTAGAAGTGTACGTCTATATGACTCTGCCAGAGGGTTGTCGTAGTCAGTGGGAGCAGCGGAAGCATTGGTGGACAGGTGGCTTATGTCTATTTATAGACTAAAGCAGATGTAGCGGAGATAGATCATCAATTTCTGATGTGACAGTCATAGGTTTGACTTCATCAGAATAGGGGATGGATCTGTTGAGTAGGTAGTAGGGTGTGATGTCATGGTATTTGGATGACATACACAGAATAGGAAAAGAAACTCCTACACTACGATCGGTTATACTTTGGTCGTCACACAGTGGTTTCTCCACATGGGACTTAGACATTATATCAGACATACTGGTTACTAGATCTATGGTTTTAGATCTAGATTTGGGTGGTTTCCCAATCAGGGTACTTAGACAGCATTCTAAGAGTATTTAGAATGGACGACTCCTGGCACGGTAGTGTACCTGCAGGTGATTGAGTCACCCTCTCTAAAGGTGTCTTACAGTCTAAAGGGGAGAGGGATGCGCACGATTGGCAGATCACTTGCTCAGGCAATTGAGTCAATCATGAGATGTCAAGTACCACACCAGATGTTGTTCTTGCACTAGATGCAATAAGTTGACATAGATCCTATCCTAGAGAAACAGTCGGAAGCATTTTAGAACATAAGTAGATGTTCTTGGGATATGATAACAACAGCCTCATTCGGGAGACTGTTATCATTCCAGGCTTCCAAGGTGACCTGGACGACGAGGTTGTCAGAGTTATAGTTTTCCTTCTGACGAGGGGCAGTATTTTGGACAGGTGGTCCAAGGCAATACTGAGGGAGGCATGGCGCAGGATACTGATTAAGTTCAGTTGACGATACAGTCTAAGAAGTTTGGATTTGGAGTTCTTTTATGAGCTAGGTCCCATCAGACATCCAGATACATTCTATGACAGGTATTGCTCATTTCGGGAGATGGCTTTCTCCGCGAACTTGAGATATAGAGAGACATAGAAAGAAACATCAAGGCGGATCCACTCACTGAGGCTATTCCTCGAACGCAATAGTTTCGCAAACGAGCTTTGTGAGATTGACTAGTAGAGGAGTTGGGTGTTCGGTATCACACGGGTTGTGAGTATGCGACATCGCAATAATTAGCCTTGAGTGCAAGTGGGAGATTGTTGGAGATAGTGCCCTCAGAGTCAATTATTGGATCACAGGCACGTGATTGCAATGATTGAGGGAGGACCTATCCCGGTAGGACAGTCTTACTCAAGATGATAGTATGCTATCTGGTTCTTTATCATCGTGTACTGCTTTAGGTGACCTGACAGGTCGCTATTACACGCTGATAGTGCCCCTAGGATTCTTGCTTGACTGCCAGCTGTATGAGGGCGATCATATATGTGAGAGCTGGTGGTCTATAAGCACATCCTTAAATGGTCCCTAGTCGTGGGAGTTTCGAGACAGGGCATCGTTACTCTAGAGTAGACTAGTGTATACAGTCGAGACCCCGACGAGGGGCGGTGGACGGTCTCACAAGCCACCGGTGTCAGTTGGTTCACCTAAGATGTATACAGGTGCTCATTGGGTTATGAGTACACCGGACATGACTCGCCGGGAACAGGCTAGTTGGTCTTATACCAGACGTCAGATGGCAGTTCCCTGGTGACATGTGTACAGGTTAGTTCATCGACCTGAGGATCATCATTTGTCTCGTGTGAGTTCCCACTGTACTTTGTTTACTACCCTACCACGCTCAAAGGAGACGTGCAAACAGGTTTTAGTTGGGTACAGTCCCGAGCCACATGGAGGCAGTGAGCGGATCTTCAGGGGTTCGTCTCTCCCGGTATTGGGGGTGAGGTCGCGCTATGTCTAGGAGAGCCAGAACATGAAAAGTCCTTGGCCAAGACAGGAGATTTACTGGTAGGTATTCCAGTAGTATCTCAGGGTGTTTTGGGCTGATCTCTGACACGACTTGTACCGCTTTTGGGGGTCTGACTTTTACCAACCCCCTAGGCCCGCCATGCGATGCTCATAGACGAACGGACCGGACTGTACGGATATTGCCACTGACAGGCTCAGTAGGGTGTCAGGATGAGTTCGCTCATCGACGTCCCTTTCGGTCAATAGCTGGTGGCCCGTCACGTATGGCTAATACCTCTGACGTGCTAGTGGTTAAATCCACAGCCATAGTATTGACGAGTCTTTAGAGTCCCCCACATTCAGTTACTCAAGTTTTCGGGCGAAACGCTGTAGAGGCCGTATAGAGATATGGCAGGGTTCGATCAGATACGTGCGGTATTGCACGGATCAGGATCGGACGGTTAGTACTAGAGGCCGTATGGATATATGGCAGGGTTCGATCAGATACGTACGGTATTGCACGGATCAGGATCGGACGGATAATACTAGCCGGTTTTGGTTTAAGCCGGATCCTAGTATAGTACAGTGTAGATTTTGTCTCATTGCATTTGTATTTCGGTCGGAATACAGATGCGGGTGTGTATACACAGTATCGGGGTTTTCCTGTAATTTATTACGGGACCAGTTTTCAGGAGTTGCCAGTTTGCTTTCCGTTTCGGCCATATTTCTTTGTATCTTTCATTGGCCGAAGATTGGTGGAGGAGGGCTTATTTGCATTTGTGCAAATAAACAATTTGGAAGGGTGGTCTTTGCATATTCTTGTGTCATGATGGTTGCACCATCCCTTGACCATTTGACTTCTTCTTCTTTCATGATGGCTTGACCTTTGAAGTAATCATGGTTGTTGATGGTTGGTGGAGTGTGGGTTTGTGTTTGTGATCATTTCCCTTCATGATATCATTTGAATTCTCTTCTTGCATTATTGATCCCTACACTCCCTCATTCACTCTCTTCTCTCCATTTTTCATGCATGGCCGGCTATAGAGGGAGAGGGCTGCCCATTTTTGTGGTGTGGGATTTTTAGTCTTTTGGCTTCACAAAAATCCCCACAAGTTCCATCTCCAAAAGTTTATATTATTCCTCCACCAAATGGCAACCTCCACTACCCCAAAATGAGACATGAGTTCTACACACATTCTACAGCAAACCATGGGCACGTCGGCTCGCCAACTTCGTGTCCGAGCTGCCTCGGTATAGAGGTGGGAGCCCGTAAAAGAAGCAGGCGACGTGGTGCCCTTCCGGCGAGGAGGTGGAGACCGGGCATTCCGCGGGAGATCGGGACGACGGCGAGAAGACCGGAGGACACGGATCGCTCGGTATATCTTTCTTCCCCATCTTGTAGTTAGCTAGAACTCGTTTAATGGCACGATTCGGTTTTATAGTGCACGGTGGTGCCGGTTTGAAAAGTTAAAGTAAATCACCGCTTCCGCATTCCGGCGTCGGATTGACGGCCGGGGCGCCGCCGTGCACTTACAATTACATCATGTTCTTTACTGAGTTAATGAAGGATATAATTCTGTACTGGAGGATAATGTTGTGAACATTTTCATGAATCAAGAGTTGATTCGATCAGGCACGCTATATAATAGCATATACGTTCTAAATCAAACCACAGTTCAAAGTATCTAGAACACAAACAAGAGGAGTAGTTCAGAAATGAACGAATCCTTCTTGTAGCATTATAGACTAGGTCATATCAATACGACACGACCAGCCAAGTTACATAAGGATGAATATGAGAATCTATTCGAATTTTCATCTTATGTTACTTGCTAGTCTTGTCTCAAAGATAAAATGATCAATACTCCGTTTACTGGAAACAGAGAAAGAGTTACTGAACTCATGGGACGGATACGTGCTGATGTATACGGTCCAATGTCTGCAAATGCCAAGGTTGGTTCTTTTGAGAACCAAATGGGTAAAAGTATTAAAGTCCTACGATGTGATCGAGGAGGCGAATACTTGTGTATGGAGTTCCTGGATTTTCTAAAAGGAGAATGTGATTCTCTCTCAGCTTACTCCTTCGAATACACCACAGTACAACGGTGTATCGGGGTGGAGGTATCGCACCCTATGAGATATGCCGCGCTCTCTGATGAGTACTACTGAGTTACCTGTTTTTTTTTAGGAGTTATGCACTTGAGAAGTTGCATACATATTGAATAAGGTTCCATCCAAATCAGTGCCTACCACTATATATGAGATATGAAATGGGAAGATACCATGTCTTAAACGAGTTATGATATGGGGTTGTCCGGCCTATGTTGAAAAGCAAAAACCGGACAAGCTCGAGACAAGGTCAGTTATGTGAGTTTTGTCAGGATATCCCAAACATTAGTGAGGGAATATCTTTTACCTAACTGAGGAGCAAAAGGTGTTTTATTTCTCAGCATGCCACCTTTTTAGAAAAGGTATTTCTTATGAAGAAATTAGTGGTCATGAGGTAGAACTGGAAGGAGTTCTAGCTAGACAAACTAACAGCTGATAATTTGGTGAAACCAAAGAATTCGATAGTCTCCAACGAACCTCAGCCTCTCCACGTATCTGGTAGGGTTCCTCATCCACTTGAGTCTTCTCGGTGACAGTGGGAGCGAGGATTGCATCATGAGATGATGGCTCAATCGGGTTCAGGCAGCTGGAATGTCTGTTTTGATGTGATAGTCAAAGAGTTCGACTTCATCAAAATTGCAGATGAACCTTGTATATACAAAAAGGGTTGTAGAGAGTAAGGTTGTCTTCCACGTATTGTACGTAGATGACATACTCTTGATAGAAAATGGTTTCCTATGCTACACTCGGTCAAAACTCCACTTATCATGAAGATTCTCAAAGAAAGATCTGGATGATACCTACTACATCTTATGGATTATGATCTATGGTGATAGATCTATATGGATGTTGGGAGTGTCTCAAATCCAGGTACATAAACACCATATTAAAGGGGTTTAGTATGGAAGATTCAAAGCGTGGTGGTTCGCCCGCTTACTCTTGGATCACTCTCTCCAAAAAGATGTCTCCCGAGGCTGATTTGAAGAGAGCTCGCATGCAAGGGATACCCTATGCTTCGGCAGTAGGCTCTATCAGAGTGTGCGATGTTATGTACCAGACCAGATGTAGATGACTCACTAGGTGTAGTGATCAGAAATCAATCGGATCTTAGGAGAATCACTAGATAGCTGTGGAGGACAATCTTAAGTACTTGAGAAGCACTAAAAGAAAGTTCTTGATTCCAGCATCCAGAGTGATAAGTTCAACTGAGAGTCAGTCACAGGCATTGTCTTTGTAAGTCCACGGTAGCGCCTCGGCCGTCTAACAGACGCCAAATGCGGAACAAAAACTTTTACAACTGGCGCTATCGCGTACTATAACCCGGATCTGCCATTAAAGCTAAACTAACAAATTACAAAATGGGTAGAAATGTTATACCGAACGATCCGAGTCCTTCGGTCTTCAACCATCATCCCACGCTTTGTTGCGGCTGCTCCGATCTCCTGAATCTCCAGTCTCTTCGTCCAGGTGGCACCACGTCGACGGATCTTTAAACGGGCTCCCGCCTCTGAACCGAGGCAACTCAGTCGTCAAGTTTGCTAAAAGAGATGACCAAGATGAAGTAGAGAATGAGTAGAACACTTTGTCTCGTTACGTCCAAGGCTATGGACGAACGGTTAATGAAGTTGCCTTTTGGATCGATATGAAATGAGAAATGAAGCTAATGAAATTTCATGAAGCAAATTTCCTTATTTTTTTTCAAAAATGAATCAATCATTATATCACCCATCAAGGGCCGGCCACTATATAGCAAGAGGAAGGTGAGGGTAGGAGAGAGGAGGGGGGTGACCATAAGGATATGATGCTTATCATAACACTAATACAAAGCATGAGTCATACAACACCTAGTATGAACACAATAAATGAAAACTATGATTCATAACCCTTAGTCATCATCTAATTAATGCACTAAGCCACCTCACCATCCTAGTCACCACAACATGAAGCTTCCACTCTCATGACTCACCACAAGAAGAAAAGATAAATCCGCATTTAACCGAATGTTAAATACGGGCGATAGAAAATTGGAAACTGGCAACTTCCAAAAGTGATCCTGAAACGAATTTCAGGATAACCCGGTATCAGTATAAACATACCCGCATTTGTATTACGACCGAATACAAATGCATCTGAGACAAAGATATTATATCTACACAGCATAATACTCGGATCCGGCTTAAACCAAAGCCGACCAGTATTATCTGCCCGAAAAACGACACGTGCGAAAACGCACATGCATTTTCCGAACCTTTCCATAAACCCATACGGCCTCTACAACGTTTCGCCCGAACTTGGGAAAGTGTCTGTGGGAGACTCTAATGACTCATCAACACACTGGCACTGGGTATAACCTCTAGCACGTCAGAGGTACAAGCTGTACGTAACGGTTTTCCTGTGTATTGATTGGAAGGGAAGATGACGAGCGAACTCATCCCTAAACCCTACTGAGCCTAACAGTGACAATATACATACAGTCCAGTCCGTTCGTCTATGAGTATCGCATATCTGCCTAGGGGGCTAGTAACGTCAGACCCCCAATAGCAGTATAAGTCGTGTCAGAGAGTAGCCCAGAACACCCTGAGATACTACTGGAGTACCTACCAGTAAATCTCCTGCCTCGGCCGAGGGCTTTGTGTAATGGCTCTCCTAGACACAACACGATCTCACCCCCAATACCTGGAGAGACGAATCCCCTGCCGATCCACTCACTTGCCTCCAATGTGGCTCGGGACTATACCCAACTAAAACCTGTTTGCACAACTCCTTTGAGCGTGGTAGGGTGTAAGTCTACGCTAGCGCCACGGCCGTCTACAAACGCCAAATGCGGAACAAAAAACTTTTTAACTGGCGCTATCGTATACTTTAACCCGGATCTTCCATTATTGCTAAACTAACAAACTGTAAAGAGTGTAGAAAGGTTATACCGAACGATCCGAGTCCTTCGTTCTTCAACCATCATCCCACGCTCCGTTGCGGCTGCTCCGATCTCGTCGATCTCCGATATCCTCGTCGAGGTGGCACCACGTCGACGATTCTTTAAACGGGCTCCCACCTCTGACTTGAGGCAACTCGGTCGTCAAGTTTGCTAAAAGAGACGACCAAGAATGATGTAGAGAATTAGTAGATGACTTTGTCTCACTTCGTCCAAATCCGTGGATGATCGGTTAATGAAGTTGCCGTGGGAATCGGGTGATGGAATGAAATGAGCTGTGAAATTCCATACACCGAAAACTATCATAATCTTTTAACAAAATGAATCAAGCATCCAAATGAGAGAGGGGAGGGGCCGGCCATATATAGATGGAGGGAGGTGAGTGTAGGAGAGGGGAGAGTGACCATAAGAACAAAGCTTCTCACAAAATATCCTTAGCTAAACAAGAATCATTAAAGCTAAAGCATGACTCACTTAAACACCTCATCAAGTCATTAATGCAACCATTAATGTCAAGATGAGTCATTAGCCACGTCATCATCCTTGTCATCTAATCTAGAAACTTCTAGAAGATTCAACACTTATCTCAAGAAAAGATAAATCCGTCTTTAACCGAATGTTAAAAGACGGCTGATAGAAAACTGGAAACTGGCAACTTCCAAAAGTGATCCTGAAACGACTTTCAGGATAACCCCAAAACTGTATAAATATACCCGCATTTGTATTACGACCGAATACAAATGCAACTGAGACAAAGATATTATACCTACTCAATATAATACTCGGATCCGGCTTAAACCAAAGCCGACCAGTATCATCTGCCTGAAAAATAACACGTGCGTAAACGCACGTGCATTTTCTGAACCCTGCCATAAAACCATACGGCCTTTACAACGTTTCGCCCGAACTTGGGAAACTGTCTGTGGGGGACTCTAATGACTCGTCAGTACCCTGGCAGTGGGTTTAACCACAAACCGTCAGCGGCACTAGCAATGCGTAACGGCTGCCCATGGACTGACCTCAAGGGAGGCTGATGAGCGAACTCATCCAGAAACTCTACTGAGCCTAACAGTAACAATGTATATACAGTCCGGTCCGTTCGTCTATGAGTATCGCATATCTTCCTAGGGGGCAAGTAACGTCAGACTCCCATTAGCAGTATAAGTCGTGTCGGAGTGTAGCCCAATAACACCCTGAGATACTACTGGAGTACCTACCAGTAAATCTCCTGCCACGGCCGTGGGCTATGTGTAATGGCTCTCCTAGACACAGCACGATCTCGCCCCCAATACCGGGAGAGACGAATCCCCTGCCGATCCGCTCACGTGCCTCCATATGGCTCGGGACTGTACCCAAAAACTACCTATTTGCACGACTCCTTTGAGCCGTGGTAGGGTAGAAATCAAAGTACAGTGGTAACTCACACGAGACAAATGACGACCTCAGGTCGATGAACTAACCTGTACACATGTCACCAGGGAACTGCTATCTGACGATAGATATAGTACTAACTAGCAGATTCCCGGCGAGTCCTGTCCGGTGTACTCATAACCCAATGAGCACCTGTATACATCTTAGGTGATCCAACTGACACCAGTGGCTTGTGAGACCGGCCACCGCCCCTCGTCGGGGTCTCGACTGTACACACTAGTCTACTCCGGAGTATCGATGCCCTGTCTCGAAACTCCTACGATTAGGGACCACAATTAAGGATATGCATATAAACTACCCAACTCTCACGTATATGATCGCCATCATACTGTTGGTAGTAAATCAAGATATTAAGGGCTCTATCAAAGTGTAACATGTAATCAGTCACCTGAACATGCACACGACTGATAAAGGCAAACCAGATAGCATACTATCATCTTGAGTAAGACTGTCATACCGGTATAGGTCCTCCGCAATCATTGCAATCACGTACCAGCGATCCAATAATTGACTATGAGGGCACTATCTCCAACAATCTCCCTCTTGCACTCAAAGCTAATTATTGCGATGTCGACTACTCACAGCCCGTGTGAAACCGAACATCCAACTCCTCTACTAATCAGTTTCACAAAGCCCGTTTGTAAAACTATTGTGTTCGAGAAATAGCCTCAGTGAGTGGATCCGCCTAGATGTTTCTTTCTATATCTCTCTTAATTTCAAGTTCGCGGAGAAAGCTATCTCCCGAATCGAGTAACACCTGTCTTAGAATATGTCTGGATATCTGATGGGACCTAGTTCATAAATGAACTCCAAATCCAAACTTCTTAGACTGTATCGATCACTGAACCTAATCAGTATCCGGCACCATGCCACCCACAGTATCCTCTTGAACCACTTGTCCATAATACTGTCCCTCTTCGTCAGAGGGAAAACTATAACTCTGACAATCACTCTGTCATCCATATCACCTTTGAAGCTTGGAATGATAATCGTCTCCCGAAGGAGGCTGCCGTCATCAAATCCGTAGAACATGCACTTATGTTCAAAAACTGCTTCCTTATGTTTTTCCAGGATTTGATTAATACAAACTTATTGCATCTAGTGCAAAAACAACATCTGGTGTGGTACTTGACATCTCATGATTGACTCAATTGCCTAAGCATGTGATCTGCCAATCATGCACATCCCTCTCCCCTTTAGTCTGTAAGACATCTTTAGAGAGGGTGACTCCATCACCTGCAGGTACACCACCATGCTAGGAGTCATCTATTCTAAAAACCATTAGAATACTGTCAAAGTACCTACATTGGGAAACTACCCAAATCCAGATCTAAAACCATAGATCTAGAAACCAGAATGTCAAATATTATATCCATATCCTGTCTGGAGAAACAACTGTGTGACGACCACAGTACAACCGATCGTAGTATAGGAATTTTACTTCCTACTCTGTGTATGTCATCCAGATACCATGACATCACACCCTACTACCTTCTTAACAGATCCATCCCCTATCCTGATTGAAGTCAAACCCATGACTGTCACATCAAAATTAGATGATCTATCTCCGCTATAACTGCTCAAGTCTATAAATAGATATAAGCATCTTGCCCACTATGCTTTCGCTGCTCCCACTGACTACGACAACCCTCCTACCGAGTCTCATAGCCTGGAATAACAGCAGTGTCAAGTCTGGGTAGATAAGAACCTCCCTGTCACCGTCCTTGAGGCTACTGGAGTACCTCTCGGGTGTCTGAGGTTACCTACCATATCAGCGGAGTGGCTATTGGAATGTCAAACCTGATTGAATATATAGGTCCTATTAAATTTTCCGTAATCGTTCGCGATTCTGGAATCACTTCCAGTTCTACCAGACTCCCACTACTGTTTTCTGAAAAAGATCCATTTTACTAAAACTGTGGCGAGTCAAGAACAATATCACTATTGATCTTCCAAATGGTAGAATATCAACCCTCGTCATAGCCAGGGTCAACCCACAAACAGCCATTACAGAAACGTGCCCTGAGTTATTTAGAGTCTGGTTTTAAGCATAAGCTGGACAACTCCCCGTACCATAACATCTTTTAAGGTACGAACTATTCTATATCCAATACAGAAACTTTGGCACTTATTTAATTGGAACCATATTCAAATCATGCAGCTGTCTCCAGTGCATATCATCTTTAATGGAAAGAGGCTAATCAGCATTACTCAACTTAGGAATCCATCCAATTATGAGTAACCTGAAAGAGAAAACTCGTTTCTCAAAACCATCACTATCATCTGAATACCAATCACAAGAATCTACATCTTCGATCTCTTTGAAGAATCCCGATACTTGTGACACCTGGTTCTCTACTTTATTCTTATACCCACAACTTCTCAAAACTTAGACCTTGTATTTCTACGAAACACTTGTCTAAAAACTAGAGAAGTCATAAGTAAACAGAACATAGTACGAGGACCTACCCCTTTGTCCTGATGGACACTGGACAACATACAATACTCTGTATAAGTCCGCTGAGTTGAACAACTCAAAACCTGTGTGTTGTAAGTGGAAAACTGTACCCTGGCGATTTTCTCAAATATCACCAATTACAACGAATTCCGATATAATGAGGATGATCACCTAATTCCCAATAACTTACTCCCACTCATCATCTGCAAAACCATACAGATATGAGAATGAAACCTGGTAAATACATACCTTTGGAGTAAGTATCTAATCGGGAAAACAGTTTTGCTTTAACAATGCACTGAAACATGAAAATGTTTCGTAGGGGTATCCTGGTATTCATAGTAATGCCTCTTCCATAATCCAATTCATGACTTCAACCGTATATTTTATTGTCATCTCTCCAAATCCCTTTATTTGTCTTTAGTCGTTACCTTCTGTACACCATCGTTAGGCTAAATGGTTTTCTTCCTTCCCCACCGTTCGGCACCAGCCTATGGTTTGGAAGAAGACTATCCAGTAAGCATAATAGGTGTACCCTCCTAAACCAAGGAGTACTCGCATCTTGAGAGAAGGTGATGATAAAAGACAACTGAATAATACCTTATTCTTTTAAAGGTGAATTAGGAGTGGCGATGAAGTACGCGGTTTGGTCATGAATGATATCAGTCGCAATTTACTTTGCCCTCTTTCTAATCCCTTTATTTTGTCTTTACATATTACCTTCTGCACACCCTACTTAGGCTAATTGGTTTTCTTCATTCCCTACCTTTCGGCACCAGCCTATGGTTTGGAATAAGACTATCCAATAAGCGTAATATGTGTACTCTCCTAAACCAAGGAGCTCTCGCAACCTGAGAGAAGGTGATAATAAAAGACAACTGAATAAACCAATTCTATTTCTCCTGAACCTAGATCCATCCTCGAAGAAGTCACTTCGAGTTCGTATATAACCATACGATGGATCTATCCAATGGAAGTGGATATCCGTAGTAATACGGGTGTTCTGAGAAATTCAAAGGGTAAAAGAAGGAGTGGCAATGACTTATGCAACATAGACAATCCAAAAGCCAGTATATTAAGAAGGTTCGGTCAACCTGGTCACTGAGTCATAGTCTAGGGTCGGTCAAAGGTCGCTGCCAAAGAGAGAGAGAAAAGAAACACTCTGCGTGCACTCTAACCTAGATCAGAATGGTTATCACTTTATCTAATCCGGAAACCTCCCACTGTCCTGTCAAATTCTCCTCCAAACCTAAAAAAGAATCAATCGGGATCACCCGAAGAGTAAACCAACTCATCAGTGGGAATCGGGATCCAACTCTCATCGCATGATAACGTGATGGAATGCATCCACGTTACTCATACTCCAGAAGGTATGCGCATACTTGGCAAGTTTCAGTTTCTTTAGAAACTCCCGATAGGATTTTTGCCCCATGCTCTTATAACCTTGGCTTTGGTCAAAATGTCATAAGTCACATGCCAAGTTCTACCCGTCACTATCTTGTCAATTTGAACCCACCCGCACATGCCCCTGACTTTGGCCAATCGGCAGAACGACTATCCCAAACTAACTCATCTATCTATGCAACAATTGAATACCCAGCAGCTACCAAACACTATGCCTTAACTTTGGCTAAAATACATAGCTTGAATACTACTGAATAATCAAAAGAAGTGACGGAGGGCTACAGCTGGTTTTTGGCGAAAAACCATTAACGTAGTGAACTTGATATCGCTGAAGGAACCTGATAGCTTTTTAAAATATAGTGGCGAAAACCTGTGCTAAAGAGGTCACTCCCGGTGAAGGGATCTCGGCTCTTTCCTCGTGGAATGAGGTGCAGGATATTCCACTGAATACCGCTATGCAAAGCAACTTGTAATCGACTATAGTGAAGTTATTACGCTGACGCAAACTTCTGCCCAAGGGGTCAGTCCCGGTGAAGGGATATCGGCCCTTGCCCCGTCGAATGAGGTGCAGGATATTCCACTGAATACCGCTATGCATAACAAAAGAAAACGTCTTTGCAATAACACTTTTTAAATTTGTTCCAACAACTGTAAACAGGTTTGTTTTCCTTTGCATTGATCAGAATCAACGCAGTCCCATCAATTAATCACACCAGAAAAGAACGAAAATAAAATGTACGTATATGCCATCCGCATTCGTCACTGGGTCCCGTCATCACTCGTTAGGTTACTTAACTAACGACAGAGCGGGGACTGGACTAGCGCGGGTGTAAAACATATACAACATCTAATAGTATATAATCCAATATACAATAATCGCTCCAGGCGTGATAATATGCAACATTACAGAAAAGTAATAAGCATCACAGAACAATACAGATAATCTGGGATCCCCGAGTTTCACAGAGCCGCTGCTGAAATTCGACGTTCCCCTGTCGTGTGGATAGCCTGTGCAATGAAACCTAGACCCCTACGGGTGCGGCAAGTTCCCCGCCAAAACCTGAAGCGAGGCAGCCCCTTACAGCATAGTGAATGGACCACCCTGCACTTCACGGAATCCGGTAAGCTTGGGCACCCCTCCTTGGGTCAACCTGTACTCCCTACGAGTGCGGCGAATAGTCTGCCAATTCTAGAGTGGGACCCCTCTGCCTCTCAAAGCCATGAGATGCGGACCCGTTGCCCCTCCAGAACCCGGCTATCCGTGCACTCCGTCGCGGGGAAAAACCTAGTACAGTAATGAAAAATAGTACAATAGGTACATCGACCGCAACCTGGTCGTGCCCCAAAAGAATATTATACAACAGGCAGTGACGGCAGTCCACATGTTGGACGCTCGCCCCGCAATATCAAATGTACAAATAAACTCAAACAGTACTACCATTGCACACTGCTATCCTCCACAACAAATCCGCAACATCACAGCACAACACAGAACATCAACGCGAATGTCACGTTCGCAAACCCGTCTAAAAGAACTATAGCAATCAGACGCGGTTTACCGATCAAATGACATTCCCGGTCGGAGATATAATGTAAGCACTGTAAACTAACGTGTTTAAATTTCGATCGACCAAATATCACAAAGTGGGCCCCACGAACATCTGTAGAACAGTAACAAAACCTAGGCCCAAACGATATATACCAAAAACCCCAAATTCCAACAGAGAATCCACTGTAGAAATTTGAGTGAGTGATCCCACTTTCCTGCGGCGGATCCGCGGCAAAACCCTGGCTTTGGCCGCGGATCCGCGGCGGAACAGTGGAATTACTTGCTCGAATTTCTACAATATTCTTAAAAAACCCTACTTGATTTTCTGGTATGGTCAAAATGACATTTTGACCAGTTTGAAAATTAACAGAAACTGTCAAATGGAAAAATTGCGATTTTTGATTTCCGGTTCGATCGATATTTTAAACGCGTTAGCACAAGTTAGTATAGCAAAATGGTGAGGCTCTGATACCATTGTAAGTCTACGCTAGCGCCCCGGCCGTCTACAGACGCCAAATGCGGAACAAAAAACTTTTTAACTGGCGCTATCGTATACTTTAACCCGGATTTTCCATTATTGCTAAACTAACAAACTGTAAAGAGTGTAGAAAGGTTATACCGAACGATCCGAGTCCTTCGTTCTTCAACCATCATCCCACGCTCCGTTGCGGCTGCTCAGATCTCGTCGATCTCCGATATCCTCGTCGAGGTGGCACCACGTCGACGATTCTTTAAACGGGCTCCCGCCTCTGACTTGAGGCAACTCGGTCGTCAAGTTTGCTAAAAGAGACGACCAAGAATGATGTAGAGAATGAGTAGATGACTTTATCTCACTTCGTCCAAATCCGTGGACGATCGGTTAATGAAGTTGCCGTGGGAATCGGGTGATGGAATGAAATGAGCTGTGAAATTCCATACACCGAAAACTATCATAATCTTTTAACAAAATGAATCAAGCATCCAAATGAGAGAGGGGAGGGGCCGGCCATATATAGATGGAGGGAGGTGAGTGTAGGAGAGGGGAGAGTGACCATAAGAACAAAGCTTCTCACAAAATATCCTTAGCTAAACAAGAATCATTAAAGCTAAAGCATGACTCACTTAAACACCTCATCAAGCCATTAATGCAACCATTAATGTCAAGATGAGTCATTAGCCACCTCATCATCCTTGTCATCTAATCTAGAAACTTCTAGAAGATTCAACACTTATCTCAAGAAAAGATAAATCCGTCTTTAACCGAATGTTAAAAGACGGCTGATAGAAAACTGGAAACTGGCAACTTCCAAAAATGATCCTGAAACGACTTTCAGGATAACCCCGAAACTGTATAAATATACCCGCATTTGTATTACGACCGAATACAAATGCAACTGAGACAAAGATATTATACCTACTCAATATAATACTCGGATCCGGCTTAAACCAAAGCCGACCAGTATCATCTGCCCGAAAAATAACACGTGCGTAAACACACGTGCATTTTCTGAACCCTGCTATAAAACCATACGGCCTCTACAACGTTTCACCCGAACTTGGGAAACTGTCTGTGGGGGACTCTAATGACTCGTCAGTACCCTGGCAGTGGGTTTAACCACAAACCGTCACCGTCACTAGCAATGCGTAACGGCTGCCCATGGACTGACCTCTAGGGAGGCTGATGAGCGAACTCATCCAGAAACCCTACTGAGCCTAACAGTGACAATGTATATACAGTCCGGTCCGTTCGTCTATGAGTATCGCATATCTGCTTAGGGGGCTAGTAACGTCAGACCCCCATTAGCAGTATAAGTCGTGTCGGAGTGTAGCCCAATAACACCCTGAGATACTACTGGAGTACCTACCAGTAAATCTCCTGCCACGGCCGTGGGCTATGTGTAATGGCTCTCCTAGACACATCACGATCTCGCCCCCAATACCGGGAGAGACGAATCCCCTGCCGATCCGCTCACGTGCCTCCATATGGCTCGGGACTGTATCCAAAAACTACCTGTTTGCACGACTCCTTTGAGCCGTGGTAGGGTAGAAATCAAAGCACAGTGGGAACTCACACGAGACAAATGACGACCTCAGGTCGATGAACTAACCTGTACACATGTCACCAGGGAACTGCTATCTGACGATAGATATAGTACTAACTAGCAGATTCCCGGCGAGTCCTGTCCGGTGTACTCATAACCCAATGAGCACCTGTATACATCTTAGGTGATCCAACTGATACCAGTGGCTTGTGAGACCGGCCACCGCCCCTCGTCGGGGTCTCGACTGTACACACTAGTCTACTCCGGAGTATCGATGCCCTGTCTCGAAACTCCCACGACTAGGGACCACAATTAAGGATATGCATATAAACTACCCAACTCTCACGTATATGATCGCCATCATATTGTTGGTAGTAAAGCAAGATCCTAAGGGCTCTATCAAAGTGTAACATGTAATCAGTCACCTGAACATGCACACGACTGATAAAGGCAAACCAAATAGCATACTATCATCTTGAGTAAGACTGTCATACCGGTATAGGTCCTCCGGAATCATTGCAATCACGTACCAGCGATCCAATAATTGACTATGAGGGCACTATCTCCAACATAGGGTAGTAATCTAAGTACAGTGGGAACTCACACGAGACAAATGATGACCTCAGGTCGATGAACTAACCTGTACACATGTCACCAGGGAACTGCTATCTGACGATATGTATAATACCAACTAGCATGTTCCCGGCGAGTCCTGTCCGGTGTACTCATAACCCAATGAGCACATGTATACATCTTAGGTGAACTAACTGACACCAATGGCTTGTGAGACCGGCCATTGCCCCTCGTCGGGGTCTCGACTGTATACACTAGTCTACTCTGGAGTATCGATGCCCTGTCTCGAAACTCCCACAACTAGGGACACTTTAAGGATGTGCTTACAGACCCCAGCTCCCACGTATATGATCGCCATCATACTGCTGGTAGTCAAGCAAGAATCCTATGGGCTCTATCATCATGCAATAGTGAACTAAAGCATGTATACGATGACAAAGACAAACCAGATAGCAAACTATCATCTCGAGCAAGACTGTCATATCGGTATAGGTCCTGCCTCAATCATTGCAATCACGTACCTGCGATCCAATAATTGACTTTGAGGGCACTATCTCCAACAATCTCCTACTTGCACTCAAGACTAATTATTGCGATGTCGCATACTCACAGCCCATGTGATACCGAACACCCAACTCCTCTACTAATCAGTTTCACAAAGCTAGTTTGTAAAACTCTTGTGTTCGAGAAATAGCCTCAGTGAGTGGATCCGCCCTGATGTTTCTTTCTATATCTCTCTTAATCTCAAGTTCGCGGAGAAATCCATCTCCCGAATCGAGTAATACCGGTCTTAGAATATGTCTGAATATCTGATGGGACCTAGTTCATAAATGAACTCCAAATCCAAACCTCTTAGACTGTATCGATAACTGAACCTAATCAGTATCCAGCACCATGCCTCCCACAGTATCCACTTGGACCACCTGTCCATAATATTGTCCCTCGTCAGAGGGAAAAATATAACTCTGACAATCTCTCTTTCATCCATGTCACCTTGGAAGCCTGGAATGATAACCATCTCCCGAAGGAGGCTGCCGTCATCAAATCCGTAGAACATGCATTTATTTTCTAAAACTGCTTCCTTATGTTTCTCCAAGATTGGATTAATATAAACTTATCGCAACTAGTGCAAAAACAACATCTGGTGTGGTACTTGACATCTCATGATTGACTCAATTGCCTAAGCAAGTGATCTGCCAATCATCCACATCCCTCTCCTCTTTAGTCTGTAAGACATCTTTTGAGAGGGTGACTCCATCACCTGCAGGTACACCACCATGCCAGGAGTCATCTATTCTAAAATACTATTAGAATATTATCAAAATACCCACATTGGGAAACTACCCAAATCTAGATCTAAAACCATAGATCTATTAACCGGAATGTCTGATATTATATCCATATCCTTTATGGAGAAACAACTGTGTGACTACCAAAGTACAACCGATCGTAGTATAGGAATTTTACTTCCTACTCTGTGTATGTCATCCAACCAGGACATCACACCCTACCACCTCCTTAATAGATCCATCCCCTATTCTGATGAAGTCAAACCCATGACTGTTACATCAAAAATAGATGATCTATCTCCGCTATATCTGCTCAAGTCTATAAATAGACATAAGCTGCTTGCCCACTATGCTTCAGCTGCTCCCACTGACTACGATAACCCTCTGGCAGAATAATATATGCGTTCACTTCTAAAGATAGTTTAGAACGACGCTATACTTATTCTCCTGCCGGGTCTCATAGTCTGGAACAAAGTAGTGTCAAGTCTGGGTAAACAAGAACCTCCCTGTCACCGTCCTTGAGGCTACCGGAGTACCTTTCAGGTGTTTGAGGTTAACACATCATATCTGCGGAGTGGCTATTAGAATGTCAAACCTGATTGAATATGTAACACCCAGCCCCTTTTTATACCAATATACGTATCTCTCTTTAACTTATAAAGATCTTTTGTTATTCATGTTATTTATAATTATTGATTTATTTTAAAACCTTTTTAGCCCAAACCCAATCTATAGATTTATTCTTCATCAAAATATATTTCCCTATATTACAATATTTCTAGTTTTCTAACTCTAGTTGTTTTATATGTTAATCTAAAACCCTAGTTCTAAATATTATCCTAAACCCCAAGCCCATTCTTTCAAATTCGTTTTCTTTTCTTTCATTCCAGCCCTTTGTAAATTTTCTCATTAGTTATTTTATTTTATTTAAACCCAAAACCTATTTCTCTCAGCCCACTACCCCATTTTCTTTCCCTAATATTATTGCCATTTCAGCCCCGTCCCACTTCTCTTTTTCCCCAATTAATTTCTTTTCCCGGCAGCCCACCCCCCTCCATTTCTCACCAAATTCCATTTAATTTATCCCAAGCCCATCTCCCATTCCTTTTAATTATTCTGTGATTTATTTTCAAGCCCGGTCCTTTCTAATTTCCTTATTCTTTATTTTATTTTTCGCCAACCCAGCCCACTTCCCCAGCAGCCTGCTCCCACGTCTACAACTCGCGCCCGCTTCCCCGACCCGACCCGCTTCGCCCCATCTTCTCCCCCAACGGCTACTTCCTATTTTCCCGCGCGCGATCCGCCCTCTTCGCCGCCTCCTCCGCCCTCGCTCGTGCGAACGTTACCCCACGCACTCCCCTCTCTAACCCCGTCGCCCTCATCCCCTCTCTCCCTCCTCTAAAAACTCTCAATCACTCTCTCCCCTCCTCTCCTTCCTTCCTCCTCCTCTCGCGAACCCACTAACCGACCCCTGCACTCCGATTCCCTCACCCGCTCCCCTCGCCGGAGCTCCGACCCCCCACCATCATCTCCTCCCTACACCGAGCACCTCCACCGAACCCAACCCCAGCAGTGCACTTCCACCGTCGCTGTCTCCTTCGCCACCGCCTCAACCCACTGCAACCCATCCCCGCAACCGAGCTCAGCCACCATCGTCGTCGGCAACAACCACCATCCCCTCTGTTTCCTCCCTCTCTCTCTCTTCCTCTACTCTATCCCTCTGATCTCTCTCTAACTCTCTCTGATCTCTCTCTCCTACCCACTCTCTCTCTCTCTCTTCCCCTCTCTCAATCTCTCTGATTCTCTCTCTCTCTCTCTCTCTCTCTCTAGCACTCCCTCTCTCCCTCTCTCTCTCTCTAGCACTCCCTCTCTCCCTCTCTAAACCTCGCCCGTCTTTCCCTTCTCTATCAACCTATTACCACCACACGACATCGCCTGAGCTCGCAACAGCCCATTCCCAAGCTCGAGCCAAGCCCAAGCCTAACCGAAACTCGTCGCGTGCTTGCTACCCCGTGCCCGGGACGTGTCACTACTGCCTTCGCTGCCGCGCCTTCAGTTCACCGCCTCCAGGCAAGTTCTCTACTTGCTTCATGCTATTCTATTTATGTTACAAATCCAACCCGTATAAATTGCAATGTTACTATTCGTGATAACGTACACTATTTACCTGTTCGACGTATGGCCCCAATGAAAATACTTGCTTAATTTGACGGAACTCAATTGTATAATCTGGCCCGTATGGCTGTGAATCTAGTGTGTGAATTTCGTAGGAAGATATGACCGTTAACGACTAAAACGACTACCCCCAAGTTTACTCGTAAAACTGAAATTTTCTTGTACCTGAAAACCGATAAAATCACCATAAATTATTTACATGCTGGAATGATGTGTTCAAGGGCTCAAATCGAAGCCGACTCGACGAACTATAACCCTATGCTAGTTTCCAAATATTTCTATACTCAAACTGTGTCAATATTTGGATCGGAGTGCGACTCTGGACTGCAGTCCAGAGCGACTCTAGTTGTTGTTTACTGTCCCGTAATGGGTACCACCCTGTTTCCTTAACTCGTAGATTGTGGAACTCTGCTGTTATTTATAGGTGAATCTGTTAGCTAGACAACACAATTAGTTTCATCCTGTTTCGTTATCGTTTGTTAATTAACCTATAATTTAAAAGATCGGGACGTATAACAGTCCCAACAGAATCAGAATTGACATACCAGTATTAACAGTGTATATCTCCTGACTTACAGACGCGATTGGAAACCCGTCTATTGCGTTGAAAACCTTACTGAAAACTCTAGATTTCATTCAACTGTAGCGTCGCTAAAATCTGATCCCAACTGGGATTAAAATGCGTTGCGAAACGGATTTCTGATTCTGAAACCGGATTTCCAGCCGTGAACGCTTAAAAGGAAATGGCCATAACTAATGATCCTGAAACCCGATTGCCGTGAAAATAAATTCACTTGTTAGATAACTGAACATACTATTTATTCCTTGTTCATCGTTTCACTAAACTGTACACGTACGATTTATGATAAATTATGCAAGTGGTAGATTATTGATACATAACACCCTAATCATGCTTTACATACTGTTTACGCATCATATCATACACATGTCACTGCATTGATAACCTAGTGATAATGTGCATTACACAGTGTTAGGTTTTATCGTTGATTGTGGCAAGTACGTTAGTGTTCGTGTATCCGTGAATAAGTGAAAGTGATACGTACTTGTACACAATCAATGAACCTTATTATTCTATTGCATTGTCGACGTCTGTGGGACGCGTGTACGTGTAACTATAAGTGGTATGGGACACTTATGGAAGCTCTTGCATGGGTGTCACAGATAAGGCACCAGACACTGCCATTTATCTTAGGTATTAGTCGGGACGTGCTTGATGGAGGTCCTGCCTCCAGTTCTCACGCAGACTTGTCACAGACCGATTGGTATTTAAGGTTATGGTTAGTGTTTGATGTAGACCACGGGGTGTGGGTTAGTTCGAGTGTGAATTCAACAGAATCTCGGGAGTCCCTTGCCGGCTTATATATATGGAGATATATGGAGATTTACAGGGTACATGATTATTACCGTAAGTTACATGTTGGGCCCGTGGTCCCTTGCCCTTGGATTCTACCCTTGGGTGGAGGACACTCGCAAGTGGTTGACTCTCACACTTGGACTGACGATAGGTTTAGTGACCTGAACAGTGAGACTTAGTGACTTATAGGGATGATAGCATCGATATACATACTTACTGTGTTGACATACGTGGCATATCATTCTACTGCTTTTACTGTTCCGCTGCATTGATTACTGCATGTTCATACCTGTACCGTCATTGATTTACTGTTATACATATCTATTATCACTGTTAGAATTGTCACATGATTTTATATATTATATTACTATTGTGTCGCTCTGACGACCTGAGTATGCATGTTCAGTGTGAGGAGAAGATTTAGCCTGGACCGGGACTAGACGTATATCACAGACACCTCGATTTTCTATCCAGAGTTATACTCTTTTGTTTCCCCTCAGGTCGGTTCTTTACATTGTTTCTTTCAGTTACTGCATTTCTCATTACCTGTGCATCATTTACTGTTTACCATGAAAAACTAGAAGCCGAAGTGTGACTACGGCAGGACATTTCCTTGGCCGTAGGAGCATGGCTGGCCTTGTCAACCCCTCGTATTCCGTATTTTGGGAAGCGGGGCGTGACATGGTTTAGTTGGTATCAGAGCCGAGGTTTTGCTTCGATTGGGATTGCAGTTTCCGTATAGAGCTTGACAATCTAAGACATTCCTCTGTCTAGATTGTAAACTTGATAACCTTGATCCATATTCACATTGAATGTTCTGATATCCATTCGCTAGGGTTTCGGGTGACTTGGTAAGATTACGTGGTTGCAATTGCACTACCGTACTCTGTTTAAGTGACTTAGAATCCTACAGTTGATTTCCACTTGTAATGAATTTCATCACATCTGATGTTCTTGAATCTTTGTCCAATCCATATTATATTTGATTCTTATAGCTTGTGCCTTATATCAACCTCAAAATTATTGTTTCAGGATCATGTCTTCCAACGACTTTTCGTCTATCTCCACTCCCTAGAATCAGACCGTTGAGATTCTGAGTGTACTGCAAGGTCTGAAGGAAGCCCAGGAGCGAACGAACGACTTGTTAGTTGAAGGACTGAGAAGGCAGGTGAATCAAACACCAGCGGGAATCTCCCATAGTAAAGGGATTCATGTTAGACGAGGAAAAGAGAAGAAGATGAAGCGCCAAATTGTTTCCCCGCGACAGAAGCAGCAGAAGACCCCATGTTGTGGGTACTGTAAGAGGCCAGGACACCTTCAGAGGGATTTTCACCGCGCCCAAGGGAAATGTCTGATTTGCGGATCCAGCGGAAATCTTATCAACGGTTTCCCAAAAAGGAAGGAGCTACAAAGAGAAGACTCATCCACACTCTCCACTTCTGCCAAGTGATGATTATTGCGTAGTTCAAACATCGAGGATAAGGCGGACCCAGCGCAGGATTCAACTCACGTGACGAGAATGCAACGTTCTAGTAGTCAAAGAAGAATTTTCATGTCTTCTACTTTCAGTAATAATGTTGTCATCCTCTTATGAATATTTCTTTCCGTTTGAAATCTTGTATCCGTTGAAACTTTTAGTTGAATGCAATAAAACTTGAATCGTAATATATGTATCATTCTCTTGCTTTCTCCTTATTTATACTATTCATTATCACAGCATTTTGATCCTGATCTTTCAGTTCCTGCCACCACATATTTTCCTATACTTTGTACCCTGAGCTATTTCTTGATGTATTCCACTGTCTAATCATGACTCTTTCTTTTCAGGCCATGGCCCACCCTGGAGCAGCGCCACATCTAGATGAGGATGCACAGTCATGCGTTTCCTTAGACCGCACGCTGATGAGTTCTGATGATGAGATCAACGATCCCCAGGCCATTTTCGGGAACAGCGATTCCGAAGACGAAGGAGCAGTCGCCCCAGAGTTTAACATGATAGACGATTCCGACGAAGAGGAAGGAGACCCTGAAGAGAACCCGATAGAGGAAGATCCCGAGGAAGACCCGATAGAAGAAAATCCAGTTGAGGAAAATCCCGTGGAAGAAAATCCAGAAGAAGAGAATCACATAGAATCAGATCTCGATGAAGAAGCTCCAGCCGAGGAAGAAGGACCAGAAGATCAAGACCCTGCGGTGGAAGAACTCCTAATGGCGACCCCCATGAGGCGCTATGGAAATGGACGTCCCTACCTGAGTGCGCGAGCCTACCGCAACCTGCTGAACCTCCACAACCGCGACTGACGGGATTTCTTTTGGATGTTGTCTTTTCTGGCCAAATAAATCTGTGTATAGTTTAGGGCCACCTTTCATCTTTGTGAATGCTTTGTTTAAAATCTTCTGTAATAGAATAAATTGCTAAGTTCGCTAATCTATCGATCTTCTTAGTCCCCTTGAAGCTTGATTATTTCTTCTATACAATTATTTTCCTACTGAGGTCTGTCCACCCCTACACCTTACATTGTCTTAACCCTCACCCAGATTAACCAGTACCACACCCGATCTTTTAGAGGTCCACCCTTCATCCTTCGTCTATGCCCCGTTTGAGATCCTTCTGGGAGGAGAACATTTCTTGTGAAATTTCCGAGTTAGCTAACTCTTCAAATTTTTGATTCATATGATGTACCGACCGTTATCCTCCCCATATTTTTCCCTTTGTAGACCTTTGTTGCTCACCCTTAGTTCCTGTGCTGACCCGATCCAAATCTCTTCAACTTTCAGACTAAAGCCGTCACACTCCGACCTTTTGTATGAGCCACACTTCATTGTAATCCCTACCCTAACTAGCCATATATATATTTGTGTTTTCCTATTACCCTAACTATATTTGGGGACAGTATTATTCGAAAATTTAGTTTTCATTATTTTGTATTTATCGAAGAGTGTGTTTTATTGACTATCCCCGTTTTACGCATTTCAAGTACTTCACTACTAGCCTTTCCAATATTTTTCGATAGCGCAACCTTACATCGCGCATATTTTCGTTCCATGTTTCTTATTTCCACTATATGAGTTTTCTACGTTATTTGACCGATACATTATCCTAAAACGTTTTAACTTACCGACAAATCTTTCACTACTTTATTGTCGCTACTTTACTTCGGGTATTTGCCTACGTTTACTATTATAAATGATTGTGCCTTATACTTATTATTTCTGCCGTGCTATCTTTGATATACTTATACGTGCACATATTTGAGATTCGATTTTATCGAGTACGCCTCGAATATTATTGTTCGTTATTGTTATTATTTTCGTATACATGTAGTTGCTTTTATAGTTGTTCCTGCCATATACTTATTTAGACCTATCCTTTTGTATGTTGGTCGTATATAAAATATATCGTCAAAATTTTATCCAACCGTTTTAAGTAAATTACTAAGTGTTAGTGTTCATGTGGTAACTTTTCGCGTATTATTATTTAGCTTATCGTTTAGTTTTAAATTTCGAGGACGAAATTTTTATAAGGGTGGTATGATGTAACACCCAGCCCCTTTTTATACCAATATACGTATCTCTCTTTAACTTATAAAATTCTTTTGTTATTCATGTTATTTATAATTATTGATTTATTTTAAAACCTTTTTAGCCCAAACCCAATCTATAGATTTATTCTTCATCAAAATATATTTCCCTATATTACAATATTTCTAGTTTTCTAACTCTAGTTGTTTTATATGTTAATCTAAAACCCTTGTTCTAAATATTATCCTAAACCCCAAGCCCATTCTTTCAAATTCGTTTTCTTTTCTTTCATTCCAGCACTTTGTAAATTTTCTCATTAGTTATTTTATTTTATTTAAACCCAAAACCTATTTCCCTCAGCCCACTACCCTATTTTCTTTCCCTAATATTATTGCCAATTCAGCCCCGGCCCATTTCTCATTTTCCCCAATTAATTTCTTTTCCCGGCATCCCATTCCCCTCCATTTCTCACCAAATTCCATTTAATTTATCCCAAGCCCATCTCCCATTCCTTTTAATTATTCTGTGATTTATTTGCAAGCCCGACCTTTTCTAATTTCCTTATTCTATATTTTATTTTTCGCTAGCCCAGCCCACTTCCCCAGCAGCCCGCTCCCACGCCTACAACTCGCGCCCGCTTCCCCGACCCGACCCGCTTCGCCCCATCTTCTCCCCCAACGGCTACTTCCTGTTTTCCCGCGCGCGATCGGCCCTCTTCGCCGCCTCCTCCGCCCTCGCTCGCGCGAACGATACCCCACGCACTCCCCTCTCTAACCCCGTCGCCATCATCCTCTCTCTCTCTCAAAACTCTCAATCACTCTCTCCCCTCCTCTCCTTCCTTCCTCCTCCTCTCGCGAACCCACTAACCGACCCCTCCACTCCGATTCCCTCACCCGCTCCCCTCGCCGGAGCTCCGACCCCCCACCATCATCTCCTCCCTACACCGAGCACTACCACCGAACCCAACCCCAGCAGTGCACTTCCACCGTCGCTGTCTCCTTCGCCACCGCCTCAACCCACTGCAACCCATCCCCGCAACCGAGCTCAGCCACCATCGTCATCGGCAACAACCACCATCCCCTCTGTTTCCTCCCTCTCTCTCTTCCTCTACTCTATCCCTCTGATCTCTCTCTCTAACTCTTTCTGATCTCTCTCTCCTACCCACTCTCTCTCTCTCTTCCCCTCTCTCAATCTCTCTGATTCTCTCTCTCTCTCTCTAGCACTCCCTCTCTCCCTCTCTAAACCTCGCCCGTCTTTCCCTTCTCTATCAACCTACTACCACCACACGACATCGCCTGAGCTCGCAACAGCCCATTCCCAAGCTCGAGCCAAGCCCAAGCCTAACCGAAACTCGTCGCGTGCTTGCTACCCCGTGCCCGGGACGTGTCACTACTGCCTTCGCTGCCGCGCCTTCAGTTCACCGCCTCTAGGAAAGTTCTCTACTTGCTTCATGCTATTCTATTTATGTTACAAATCCAAACCGTATAAATTGCAATGTTACTATTCGTGATAACGTACACTATTTACCTGTTCGATGTATGGCCCCAATGAAAATACTTGCTTAATTTGACGGAACTCAATTGTATAATCTGGCCCGTATGGCTGTGAATCTAGTGTGTGAATTTCGTTGGAAAATATGGCCGTTAACGACTAAAACGACTACCCCCAAGTTTACTCGTAAAACTGGAATTTTCTTGTACCTGAAAACCGATAAAATCACCATAAATTATTTGCATGCTGGAATGATGCGTTCGAGGGCTCAAATCGAAGCCAACTCAACGAACTATAACCCTATGCTAGTTTCCAAATATTTCTATACTCAAACTATGTCAATATTTGGATCGGAGTGCGACTCTGGACTGCAGTCCAGAGCGACTCTAGTTGTTGTTTACTGTCCCGTAATGGGTACCACCCTGTTTCCTTAACTCGTAGATTGCGGAACTCCACTATTATTTATAGGTGAATCTGTTAGCTAGACAACACAATTAATTTCATCCTGTTTTGTTATCGTTTGTTAATTAACATGTAATTTAAAAGATTGGACGTATAACAGTCCCAACAGAATCAGAATTGACATACCAGTATTTAACAGTGTATATCTCCTGACGTACAGACGCGATTGAAGACCCGTCTATTGCGTTGAAAACCTTACTGAAAACTCTAGATTTCATTCAACTGTAGCGTCGCTAAAATCTGATCCCAACTGGGATTAAAATGCGTTGCAAAACGGATTTCTGATTCTGAAGCCGGATTTCCATCCGTGAACGCTTAAAAGGAAATGGCCATAACCAATGATTCTGAAACCCGATTGCAGTGAAACCAAATTCACTTGTTAGATAACTGAACATACTATTTATTCCCCGTTCTTCGTTTCACTAAACTGTACACGTACGATTTATGATAAATTATGCAAGTGGTAGATTATTGATACATAACACCCTAATCATGCTTTACATACTGTTTACGCATCATATCATACACATGTCACTGCATTGATAACCTAGTGATAACGTGCATTACCCAGTATTAGGTTTTAGCGATGATTGTGGCAAGTACGTTAGTGTTCGTGTATCCATGAATAAGTGAAAGTGATACGTACTTGTACACAATCAGTGAACCTTATTATTCTATTGCATTGTCGACGTCTGTGGGACGTGTGTACGTGTAACTATAAGTGGTATGGGACACTTATGGAAGCTCTTGCATGGGTGTCACAGATAAGGCACCAGACACTGCCATTTATCTTAGGTATTAGTCGGGACGTGCTTGATGGAGGTCCTGCCTCCAGTTCTCGCGCAGACTTGTCACAGACCGATTGGTATTTAAGGTTATGGTTAGTGTTTGATGTAGACTACGGGGTGTGGGGTAGTTCGAGTGTGAATTCAACAGAATCTCGGGAGTCCCTTGCCGGCTTATATATATGGAGATATATGTAGATTTACAGAGTACATGATTATTACCGTGAGTTACATGTTGGGCCTGTGGTCCTTTGCCCTTGGGTTCTACCCTTGGGTGGAGAACACTCGCGAGTGGTTGACTCTCACACTTGGACTGACGATAGGTTTAGTGACCTGAATAGTGAGACTTAGTGACTGATAGGGATGATAGCATCGATATACATACTTACTGTGTTGACATACGTGGCATATCATTCTACTGCTTTTACTGTTCCGCTGCATTGATTACTGTATGTTCATACCTGTACCGTCATTGATTTACTGTTATATATATCTATTATCACTGTTAGAATTGTCACATGATTTTATATATTATATTACTATTGTGTCACTCTGACGACCTGAGTATGCATGCTCAGTGTGAGGAGAAGATTTAGCCTGGACCAGGACTAGACGTATATCACAGACACCTCGATTTGCTATCCAGAGTTATACTCTTTTGTTTCCCCTCAGGTCAGTTCTTTACATTGTTTCTTTCAGTTACTGTATTTCTCATTACCTGCGCATCATTTACTGTTTATCATGAAAAACTAGAAGCCGAAGTGTGACTACGGCAGGACATTTCCTTGACCGTAGGAGCATGGCTGGCCTTGTCAACCCCTCGTATTCCGTATTTTGGGAAGCAGGGCGTGACAGAATATATAGGTCCTATTAAATTTTCCGTAATCGTTTGGGGTTCTGGAATCACTTCCAGTTCTACCATACCCCCACTGCTGTTTTCTGAAAAATTCCATTTTACTAAAACTGTGACGAGTCTAGAACAATATCACTATTGATCTTCCAGATGGTAGAAATGTCAACCCTCGTCAAAGACAGGGTCAACCCACAAACAGCCATTACAGAAACGTGCCTTGAGTTATCCAGTATCTGGTTTTAAGCATAAGCCGGACAACTCCCCTTACCTTAACATCGTTAAGATATGAACCATTCTATATGCAATATAGAAATAGAGGCACTAATTTAATTTGAAATAAATTCAAAACATGCAGCTGTCTCCAGTGCATATTAATTTAATGGAGAGAGGCTACTCAGCATTACTCAACTTAGGAATCCATCCAATTATGAGTATCCTGAAAGAGAAACAAGTTTCTCAAAATCATTACTATTAACTGAATACTAATCACAAGAATCTATATCTTCGATTTTTCTTTGAAGAATACCGATACTTGCGACACCTGGTTCTCTACTTTATTCTTATACCCACAACTTCTCAAAACTTAGACATAGTATTTCTACGAAACACTTGTCTAAAAACTAGAGAAGTCACAAGTAAACAGAACATAGTACGAGGACCTACCCCTTTGTCCTGTCGGATACTGGACAACATACAATACTCTGTATAAGTCCGCTGAGTTGAATAACTCTAAACATGTGCGTCGTAGGTTGAAATAATGTACCCAAGCGATTTCCTCAAATACCACCAATTACAACGAATTCCGATATAATGAGGATGATCACCTAATTCCCAATAACTTACTCCTACTCATCATCTGTAAAACCATACAGATATGAGAATGAAACCTGGTAAATACATACCCTGGAGTAAGTATCTAATCGGGAAATCAGTTTTCCTTTAACAATGCACAGTGAAACTGAAACATGAAAATGTTTCGTAGGGGTATCCTGGTATTCTTAGTAACGCCTCTTCCATAATCCAATTCATGACTATAACCGTATATCTCTTTGCCACCTCTCTAAATCCCTTTATTTATCTTTATTCATTTCCTTCTGTACACCCCTTTAGGCTAAGTGGTTTTCTTCCTTCCCTACCGTTCGGCACCAGCCTATGGTTTGGAAGAAGACTATCCAGTAAGCATAATAGGTGTACCCTCCTCAACCTAGGAGTACTCGTATCTTGAGAGAAGGCGATGATAAAAGACAATTGAATAATACCTTATTCCATTAAAGATGAAATAGGAGTGGCGATGAAGTACGCGGTTTGGTCGTGAATGATAACAGTCGCAATTTACTTTGCCCTCTTTCTAATCCCTTTATTTTGTCTTTAGTTATTACCTTCTGCACACCTTACTTAGGCTAACTGGTTTTCTTCATTCCCTACCTTTCGGCACCAGCCTATGATTTGGAATAAGACTATCCAATAAGCGTAATAGGCGTACTCTCCTAAACCAAGGAGCTCTCGCAGCCTGAGAGAAGGAGATAATAAAAGACAACTGAATAAACTAATTCTATTTCTCCTGAACCTGGATCCATCCTCGAAGAAGTCCCTTCGAGTTCGTATATAACCATACGATGGATCTATCCAATGGAAGTGGATGTCCGTAGTAATACGGGGTGTTCTGAGAAATGCAAAGGGTAAAAGAAGGAGCGGCAATGACTTATGCAACTATAGACAATCCAAAAGCCAGTATTTTAAGAAGGTTCGGTCAACTTGGTCACTTTTTCATAGTCTAGGGTCGGTCAAAGGTCGCTGCCAAAGAGAGAGAGAAAAGAAACACTCTGCGTGCACTCTAACCTAGATCAGAATGGTTATCAATTTATCTAATCAGGAAACCTCCCACTGTAATCTCAAATTCTCCTCCAAACCTGAAAGAAGAATTAGTCGGGATCACCCGAAGAGTAAACCAACTCATCAGTGAGAATCGGGATCCAACTATCATCGCATGATAACTTGATAGAAGCCACTCAAGTTATCACACTCCAGAAGGTATGCGCATGCCTGGCAAGTTTGCTGTTTGAAACTCCCGATGTTATTTTTGCCCCATGCTCTTATGACCTTGGCGTTGGTCAAAATATCATAAGTCACATGTCAAGTTTTGCCCGTCATTGTCCAGGTCAATTTGAACCCACCCGCACATGCCCTTGACGTTGGCCAAAATGGCAGAACGACTGTCCCAAACCAACTCATCTATCTATGCAACAGATGAATACCCCAGCAGCTACCAAACACTATGCCTTGGCGTTTGTCAAATGCATAGCTTGAATACTACTGACTATCCATAAGAAATGACAGAGGGCTACGGCTGGTTTTTGGCGAAAAACCTTTAACGTAATGAACTTAATCTCGTTGAAGGAAACTGATAGCTTTTTATAAAAATATGGTGACGAAAAATCTTTGCTAAAGAGGTCACTCCCGGTGAAGGGATCTTAGCTCTTTCCTCGTGGAATGAGGTGCAGGATATTCCAACTGAATACCGCGATGCAAAGCAACATGTAATCGACTATATTAAAGTTACTACCCTGACGTAAACTTCTGCCCAAGGGGTCACTCCCGGTGAAGGGATCTCGGCCCTTGCCTCGTGGAATGAGGTGCAGGATATTCCAACTGAATACCGCTATGCAAAACAAAAGGAAACATCTTTGTAATAACACCTTTTAAAATTGGTTCCAACAACATCAATATATAGGTTTGTTTTATCCTTGCATTGATAAGAATCAACGCAGTCCCATCAATCAATCACACCAGAAAAGAACGAAAATATAATGTACGTATATGCCATCCGCATTCGCCACTGGGTCCCGTCATCACCCGTTAGGTTACTTAACTAACGACAGAGCGGGGGCTGGACTAGCGCGGGTGTAAAACATATACAACATCTAATAGTATATATACCAATATACAATAATCCCTCTAGGTGTGATAATATGAAACATTACAGAAAAGTAATAAGCATCACAGAACAATACAGATAATCTGGGATCCCCGGGTTTCGCAGAGCCGCTGCTGAAACCTGACGTTCCCCTGGTCGTGTGGATAGCCTGTGCAATGAAACCTAGACCCCTACGGGTGCGGCAAGTTACCCGCCAAAACCTGAAGCGAGGTAGTCCCCCACAGCATAGTGAATGGAACACCCGGCACTTCACGGAATCCGGTAAATTGAGCACCCCTCCTTGGGTCAACCTGTACCCCCCACGAGTGCGGCGAATAGTCTGCCAATTCTAGAGTGAGGTCCCTCTGCCTCTCAAAGCCATGAGATACGGACTCGTTGCCCTCAAGAACCCGGCTATCCGTGTACTCCTTCACGGGATAAACCTAGTACATAAATAAAAATATGTACAACGGGTACATCGACCTCAACCCGGTCGTGTCCCAAAAGAATATTATACAAACAGGCAGTAACGGCAGTCCACATGTTGGACGCTCGCCCCGCAATATCAAATGTACAAATAAATCCAAACTGCACTATCATTGCACCCTGCTATCCACCATGACAAATCCGCAACATTACAGCATAACACAGAACATCAACGCGAATGTCACGTTCGCAAACCCATCTAGAAGAACTATAGCAATCAGACGCGGTTTACCAATCAAATGACATTCCCGGTCGGAGATATAATGTAAATACTGCATACTAACTAATTTAAAATTTCGATGGACTAAATTTCCCGAAGTGGGCCCCACGTACATCTGTTGTACAGTAACAAAATCTGGGCCCAAAAGATATATACCAAAAACCACAATTCACCAAGAAAAGCCTACTGGAAAATTTTAATGCACTGTTCCCACAGTAATGCCGCGATTCCGCGGTAAAACCCTAGGTTTGACCGCGGTTCCGTGGCGGTTACGTGGGATCACGTGCTCAAAATTTACCGGTGTGCTTAAAAATCCCTGCTTTGTTTTCTGTAATATGTAAAATAATTTTCAAACACTTTTAAAAATCGACAGAAACTCAGAACATGGAATTTGCGGTTTTCGAAAATCCGTTCGATCGATATTTTAAACACGTTAGCACAAGTTAGTATAGCTTAATAGTGAGGCTCTGATACCACTGTAAGTCCACGGTAGCGCCCCATCCGTCAAACAGACGCCAAATGCGGAACAAAAACTTTTTACAACTGGCGCTATCGCGTACTATAACCCAGATCTGCCATTAAAGCTAAACTAACAAATTACAAAGTGGGTAGAAATGTTATACCGAACGATCCGAGTCCTTTGGTCTTCAACCATCATCCGACGCTTTGTTGCGGCTGCTCCGATCTCCTGAATCTCCAGTCTCGTCGTCCAGATGGCACCACGTCGACGGATCTTTAAACGGGCTCCCGCCTCTGAACCGAGGCAACTCGGTCGTCAAGTTTGCTAAAAGAGACGACTAAGATGAAGTAGAGAATGAGTAGAACACTTTGTCTCGTTACGTCTGAGGCTATGGACGAACGGTTAATGAAGTTGCCTTTAGGATCGATATGAAATGAGAAATGAAGCTAATGAAATTTCATGAAGCAAATTTCCTTATTTTTTTTCAAAAATGAATCAATCATTATATCACCCATCAAGGGCCGGCCACTATATAGCAAGAGGAAGGTGAGGGTAGGAGAGAGGAGGGGGTGACCACAAGGATATGATGCTTATCATAACACTAATACAAAGCATGAGTCATACAACACCTAGTATGAACACAATAAATGAAAACTATGATTCATAACCCTTAGTCATCATCTAATTAATGCACTAAGCCACCTCACCATCCTAGTCACCACAACATGAAGCTTCCACTCTCATGAATCACCACAAGAAGAAAAGATAAATCCGCATTTCACCGAATATTAAATACGGGCGATAGAAAACTGGAAACTTGCAACTTCCAAAAGTGATCATGAAACGAATTTCAGGATAACCCCGTATCAGTATAAACATACCCGCATTTGTATTACGACCGAATACAAATGCATCTAAAACAAAGATATTATATCTACACAGCATAATACTCGGATCCGGCATAAACCAAAGCCGACCAGTATTATCTGCCCGAAAAACGACACGTGCGAAAACGCACGTGCATTTTCCGAACCTTGCCATAAACCCATACGGCCTCTACAACGTTTCGCCCGAACTTGGGAAAGTGTCTGTAGGGGACTCTAATGACTCATCAACACACTTGCACTGGGTATAAGCTCTAGCACGTCAGAGGTACAAGCTGTACGTAACGGTTTGCCTATGTATTGATTGGAAGGGAAGCTGACGAGCGAACTCATCCCTAAACCCTACTGAGCCTAACAGTGATAATATACATACAGTCCGGTCCGTTCGTCTATGAGTATCGCATATCTGCCTAGGGGGCTAGTAATGTCAGACCCCCAAAAGCAGTATAAGTCATGTCAGAGAGGCCTAGAACACCCTGAGATACTACTGGAGTACCTACCAGTAAATCTGCTGCCTCGGCCGAGGGCTTTGTGTAATGGCTCTCCTAGACACAGCGCGATCTCACCCCCAATACCGGGAGAGATGAATCCCCTGCCGATCCGCTCACTTGCCTCCAATGTGGCTCGGGGCTGTACCCAACTAAAACCTGTTTGTACAACTCCTTTGAGCGTGGTAGGGTAGTAATCTAAGCACAGTGGGAACTCACACGAGACAAATGATGACCTCAGGTCGATGAACTAAACTGTACACATATCACCAGGGAACTGCTATCTGACGATATGTATAATACCAACTAGCATGTTCCCGGCGAGTCCTGTCCGGTGTACTCATAACCCAATGAGCACCTGTATACATCTTAGGTGAACTAACTGACACCAATGGCTTGTGAGACCGGCCATTGCCCCTCGTCGGAGTCTTGACTGTATACACTTGTCTACTCTGGAGTATCGATGCCCTGTCTCGAAACTCCCACGACTAGGGACACTTTAAGGATGTGCTTACAGACCCTAGCTCCCACGTATATGATCGCCATCATACTGCTGGTAGTCAAGCAAGAATCCTATGGGCTCTATCATCATGCAATAGTGAACTAAAGCATGTATACGATGACAAAGACAAACCAGATAGCAAACTATCATCTCGAGCAAGACTGTCATATCGGTATAGGTCCTGCCTCAATCATTGCAATCACTTACCTGGGATCCAATAATTGACTTTGAGGGTACTATCTCCAACAGTCTTTACCCTCAGTGGAGGGACGGTATGTTGGAAGAGTTCCAAGCTAGATACCGTGACATACAAGACGATAAAAGCTGAATACATTGCTACCAACGATACTACCAAAGTGGCTGTCTGGACATTTCTTGTTCATAAGATAAACAAGGTTCCTACCATTGAGCGTCCAATAACTGTTATTGTGACAACAATGGAGTTGTGGCTTAGGTCTAGGAACGCAGGTCCCATCAGCGTTCCAGACATATTCTGAGGCAAGTATCACCTGATCAGGGAAATGGTTGATCTCCAAGGGGTCAAGGTTAGGAGAGTAGACCAGAAGGTTAACACAGCAGATCCACTCATAAAGGCCTTACCCCTAGAGAGACTTATTTACAATGGTTAAGTATGGGATACTACAACCTCTGCTATATTGTGAAGGGTCCCGGCAGCGCCCCGGCCGTCGAAACGCGGCCAAAATGCGGAACAAAAATTTTCTAAACCGGCGCTACCGCTACCCGATTTCTGGATCGACCTTAAACCCTATTCTAGCAAACTAAGAAGAGGTTAGAATCATTATACCGAGTTGATCCGTGTCCTTTGGTCTTCATTTTAAGCTCCTAGCGGTTCCTTGATGTAGTTTGGTCGCCGGTCTTCCTTTGTCTCCGATGATCCACCCGAGGGAAACGGCGCAAGCTCCAACCTCGTCGAACGAGGTAACCGACGCTTGAAAGTCGGAAGCGATGGAGAGTGGGGTGTAGTAGTGTGTCACTATGATTTTCTTTCAACCATGTGCTCCATGGAGCAACTCAAGAAGAAGATTAAAGAGGTGATGAAGCTTTGGCATGAAGAACAAAGAAAATGGCTAAGCCTTTTTCTTTTCTTTTTGAGTGAATGAGAGAGTGGAGTGTAGCAAGCATAATGGGTTAATCATCTAACCAAATCAAAAAAACAATCCCTACCACAAAATGTGGCCGGCCCCCCTCACTCTCCTCCACTCAAAAATAAAACATTTTCTTTTTCAAAATAAACAAAGCAAACCATACCCAAATTCCATGTTCATGCCATGCTTGAAGTCACATCACCTTTTCCACCTCATTAATAAAACAAATGAATTTCCATAAAAGGAAAACCATATAAATGAGGTGGCAACTTCTTCTAGAAGCCATTCCATACAAAATACGGAATACTTCCCGGTACATGTACCGAAATACATATACGCGTATTCGTAGCAAAATACGAATAGCCGAGAGAGAAAACGAATAGTGAACAATAATACTAGAATACGTATATACAAATACAAATATAAATTATTAAATCAAAACCCGATTTAATAATCCGGCTTAATCCTAAGCCGCTAGTATTATCAACCGTCCGATTAAAGTCTGCGCAGCAAGTGCACATATTTAAGCGGACACCTGTATGTATCAACATACCTCATGTACACCATATCGCCTGAACCGTGAAAACCTTCTGTGTGGGACTCTAAAGACTCGTCAATACGCTGGTAGTGGGTTTAACCACAAGCACGTCAGCGGCACTAGCTGCACATAACAGCTGCCCGGGTATTGAGCGAAAGGGAGGCCGACGAGCAAACTCATCCTGAACCCCTACTGAGCCTGTCAGTGACAATATCCGTACAGTCCGGTCTGTTCGTCTAAGAGTATCGCATATCGAGTCTAGGGGGTAGATAAAGTCAGACCCCTAACAACGTGATATTTAGTATCGGCATGTAACCCATCACCTCCTGAGAAATTATCGATCCTGGATCGGTAATCCTCGTCTACCATGGCCATGGATTTATGGTGATGGCCACCCGTACACAATGCGACATCAACCCCCAATACCGGGAGAGACGAATCCCCGACGATTCGATCACTGCCTCCATGTGGCTCGGGACTGTACCCAACTAAAACCTGTTTGCACGACTCCTTTGAGCCGTGGTAGGGTAGTAATCAAAGCACAGTAGGAAATCACACGAGATAAATGACGATCTCAGGTCGGCAGACTATCCTGCACACATGTCACCAGGGAACTGCTATCTGACAATAGGTATAATACCAACTAGCAGGTTCCCGGTGAGTCCGTCCAGTGTGCTCATAACCCAATGAGCACCTGTATACTATCTTAGGTGAACAAACTAACACCAATGGCTTATGAAACCTAGCCACTGCCCCTCGTCAGGGTCTTGATCAGTATACACTAGTCTACACTGGAGTATCGATGCCCGGTCTCGATACTCCCATGACTAGGGACATTTAAGGATGTGCTTATAGACCCCAGCTCCTACATATATGATCGCCATCATAATGCTGGTAGTCAAGAAAGAATCCTATGGGCTCTATCAACACATACATGATGATAAAGACAAACCAGATAGCATACTATCATCTTGAGTAAGACTGTTTTATCAGTATAGGTCCTCACACAATCATCATAATCACAAGTCCGCGACTATGATAATTGCCTTGAGGGCACTATAGCCAACAATCTCCCACTTGCACTTAAGGCCAATTATTGCGATGTCGCATACTCACAGCCCGTGTGATACCGAACTCCCAACTTCTCTACTAATCAGTTTCGCAAAACCCGTTTGCGAAAATGATTGCGTTCAAGAAATAACCTTAGTGAGTGAATCCGCTCCAATGTTTCTTTCTATATCTCTCTATATCTCAACTCCGTGGAGAAAGCTATCTCCTGATATGAGCAATACATGTTTTAGAATTTTTCTGGACATCTGATGGGCCCCAGTTCACAAATGAACTCCAAATCCAGCAAACTACTTAGACTGTATCGTCTACTGAATTTAATCAGTAACATGCGCTATGCCTTCCTCAGTATCCGCTTGGACCACCTGTCCAACATATTGTCCCTCAAAAGAGGGAAAAACTATAACTCAGACAGTCACTCTGTCATCCAGGTCACCTTGGAAGCCTGAAATGATAACCGTCTCCTAAAGGAGGCTGCCCTAATCATTTTCCAAGAATATTCACTTATGTTCAATAACTGCTTCCCAATGTTTTTCCAGGATTGGATTAATATATCTGCTTATTGCATCTAGTGCAAAAGCAATATCTGGTGTGGTACTTGACATTTCATGATTAACTCAATTGCCTAAGAAATGATATGTTAATCATGTAGATCCCTCTCCCCTTTAGTCTGTAAGACTCCTTTAGAGAGGGTGACTCCATCGCCTGCCGGTACACCACCATGCTAGGAGTCGTCCATTTAATGTCAAAGTACCCAGATTAGGATACTTCCCAAATCTAGATCTAAAACCATAGATCTAGTAACCTGAAAACCTGATATTATATCCATATCCTATGTGGAGAAACAACTTTGTGATAACCACAGTATAACCGATCGTAGTATAAGAATATCTCTTCCTATCAAGTGCATGTCATCCCAATACCTGGACATCACTCTCTACTACCTTCTTACCAGATCCATCTCCTATTCTGATAAAGTCAAAGACAATGACTGTCACATCAAAAATAGATGATCTAATTCCGCTATACCTGCTTTAGTCTATAAATAGACATAAGCTACTTGCCTACTATGCTTTCGTTGCTCCCGCTGACTACAACAACCCTCTGGTAGAGTCATATACACGTGCACTTCTAAAGCAAGTTTAGAACGACGCTATACTCATCCTCCTGCCGGGTCTTATAATCTAAAACAACGGTAATGGCAAGTCTGGGTAAACAAGAACCTCCCTGTCACCGTCTCTGAGAAGACCGAAGTACCTCTCGGGTGCCTGAGGTTACCCACCAAATCTGCGGAGTGGCTAATGGAACATCAAATCCAATTGAATCCTTAGGTTCTATTAAATTTCCAGTAATCGTTTGTGGTTCTGGAATAACTTCCAGTTCTACCATACTCCCACTTGTGTTTTTCTGAAAAAGTCCATTTTACTAAAACTGTGGCGAGTTAAGAACAATATAAATATTGATCTTCCTGATGGTAGAAAGTTATCCCTCGTCAAAGCCCGGGATAACCCACAAACAACCATTACTGAAACGTGCCTTGAGTTTATCCGGATTCTGGTTTTAAGCATCAGCCGGACAACTGCCTATACCTTAACATCGTTAAGATATAAATTGATTCTATATAGAAACAAAAGCACTAATTTAATTGGAACCAGATTCAAAATCATGCAGTTGTCTCCAGTGCATATTAACCAAATGGAAAGAGGACAATCAGCATTACTCATCTAGGAGTGCATCCATATATGAGTAACCTGAAAAAGAAGCAAGTTCTCAAAACCATTACTATTAACTGAATACCAAACACAAGTATCTACATCTTCGACTTCATCGAAGAATCCTGATACTTCCAATAAATGGTTCTTTACTTTATTCTTATACCTATAACTTCTTAATATCTGGAGTTTGCATTTCAACGAAATACTTGTCCAGAACTGGAGAAGTCACAAGTAAATAGAATATAGTATGAGTACCAACCCCATTATCCTAACGGATACTGGAAACACACAATACTTTGTATAAGTCCCCTGAGTCCAATAACTCAAACTCTGTGCATCGTAGGTTGAAAAACTGTACTTTGGTTAAGAAGAGTTACACCGCTGTTGAATGCACCTTACCTAATCACCAACTGATATAGGTAAGTGTCATAGACACAATATTAAAAAGTTATATCTCACATTATAAAATAAATGTACAGATATACCAGTTTGAAATTGGTGCATAACAACGGATATTCAAAACCAAATATTTGCCATCCGGCAAAATCCAGATGATTTCCTCAAATATCACCAATTGCAACTAATTCCGATATAATGAGGATTTAATCACCCAATTCCCAATATCTTACTCTCACTCACCATCCGTAATAACATGCAAATGTGAGAAACTGATCTGGTAAATACATACCCTGGAGTTAGATTCCAATTTGGGAAAACAGGTTTCAATTAACATTGCACAGTGAAACTGAAACATGAAAATGTTTCAAAAAGGGTTAACTGGTATTCCTAGTAATGCCTCTTCCATTATCCTGAATCATGACAGTAATCATAAACTTACCTGCCCTCACTACAATCCCTTTATTATGTCTTTACTTATTACCTTCTGTACACCTCCTTTACGCTAATTGATTTTCTTCATTCCCTACCCTTCGGCACCAGCCTAAGGTTTGGAAGAAAACTATCCAATAAGCATAATAGGTGTACTCTCCTAATCCTAGGAGCCCTCGCAACCTGAGAGAAGGTAATAGAGAAAAGACATCTGAATAATCCTATTCAATCTCTCCAGAACCAGAATCCATCCTCGAAAAAGTTCCTTCGAGTTCGTATGTAACTATACGATGGATTTATCCAATGGAAGTGGATGTTCGTAGTGATACGAGGTGTTCTGGAGAAAAGCAAAGGTGATATAGGAGGGGCAGGGGTACACACGGTCTTTGTCGTGAATGATGGTGATCGCAATTTTCTTTGCCATTATTCTAATCCCTTTATATGTCATTACTTATTACCTTATGTACACCACAGTTAAGCTTGTTGGTTTTCTTCCTTCCTTATCGTTCGGCACCTGCTTATGGTCTGGAGAAAGACTATCCAATAAGCTCAATAGGTGTACCCTCTCCTAATCTTAGGAGTCCTCACAACCTGAGAGAATGTAAAGAGAAAAGACAACCGAATAATCCTATTCAATCTCTCCAGAACCAGAATCCATCCTCGAAAATGTTCCTTTGAGTTCGTATGTAACTATACGATGGATTTATCCAATGGAAGTGGATGTTCGTAGTAATACGGGGTGTTCTGGAGAAATGCAAAGGTGATATAGAAGTGGTAATGATGTATGCGTCACTGTGACATTCCAAAAGCCAAAATGTTTTAAGAAGGTTTGGTTAATTAGGTTCATGAGTTTTAGTCAAAGGTCGGGTCATAGTCGCAGCCAAAGAGAGAGAGAGAAGAAACACTCAGCGTGCACTCTAACCTAGATCAGAATGGTCAATCACTTTGTCTAATATTGGATGGCTCCCACTGTTTCCTCGAATTCTCCTCCAAACCTAAAAGGAGAATTAGTCGGAATCACCCGAGGAGTAATCCTACTCATCAGTGGGAATCGGGATCCAACTATCATCATATGATAACTTGATGGAAGCCACTCAAGTCACCACACTCCAGAAGGTATGCGCAAGCCTGGCATGTTTCCTGTATGTTTGAAACTCCCGATATGATTTTTACCCCAAGCGGTTTATGACCTTGACTTTGAACAACAAATCATAACCCGCAAGTCAAGTTCTACGCGTCATTGTCCTGATTGATATAGACCCACCCGCACACACCCTTGACTTTGGCCAACAAAGTGGTACGACTGTCCTAAACCAATGCATATCTATGCAACGGACAAGCAATACACAGCTACCGCACACGATGCCTTGACTTTGGCCAACAAACATCACACGAATACTATGCACTACTTATCCGAAATGACGGAAGGCTACGACTGGTTTTTGGCGAAAAACCTTTAACGTGATGAACTTGATATCGTTGAAGGAATCCAAGTGGTTTTTTATAAATATATAGTGGCGAAAACTTTTGCTAAAGAGGTCACTCCCGGTGAAGGGATCTCGGCTCTTTCCACGTCGAATGGGGTGCAGGATATCCCAAACTGAATACCACGATGCAAAGCAAAAGGAAACGACTATAGTGAAGTTATTACGTTGACGTAAACTTTTACTCAATGGGTCACTCCCGATGAAGGGATCTCGGCCCTTGCCTCGTCGAATGAGGTGCAGGATATTCCAAAATGAATACCACGATGCAAAGCAAAAGAGAACGTCTGTAATGTCAGTTTTTAAAATCTTGGTTCCAACAACATCATATATAGGTTTGTTTTATCCTTGCATTAATAAGATGCAGTCCCATCAATTAATCACACCAAAAAAGAACGAAAATAAAATGTACGTATATGCCATCCGCATTCGCCACTGGGTCCCGTCATCACCCGTTAGGTTACATAACTAACGACAGAGAGGGGACTAGGCTAGCGCGGGTGCAAAACATATACAACATCTACTAGTATATATAAATATATATAACAATCGTCCCAAGCATGATATAAAGCAACATCACAGAAATATCACAGAAGCAATACAGAATGGTGGATAATCTGGAGTCCCGAGTTTCACTTGAGCCGCAAGTGAGACCCGACGTTCCCTGTCGTGTGGATAGCATGTGCAATGAAACCTAGACCTCTACGAGCGCGGTAAGTTACCTGCCAAAACCAGAAGTGAGGCAACCCCCTTCAACAACGTGAATGGTCCACCCGGCACTTCTCGAAATCCGGTAACTTGAGCGCCCTCCTTGGGTCATACCTATACCCCCCTACGAGTGCGGCGAATAACCTGCCAATTCTAGAGTAAGGTACCCTCCGTCCCAACGCCATGAGATGTGGACCAGTTGCCCTCTAGAATCCGGCTATTTGTGCACTCCACCTCGGGGTAATCCTAGTACAGAAAATAAAATAATATACAAGGGTGAACATCGACCTCAGCCCGGTCGTTCCCCAAAAGAATAATATACAAACTGGCAGTGACGGCAGTCCACATGTCGGACGCTCGCCCCGCAATATCAAATGTACAAATGAGATTAAACTGTACTAACATTGCACCACAGCTATCCACCACGATAATCCAACCAATATCACAGCACAACACAGAACATCAACGTGAATGTCACGTTCGCAAAACCGTCTAAAAGAACATATAGCAATTAGACGGGTTTACCGATCAAATGACATTCACGGTCACAGATATAAATGTATGTACTGTTAAACGCCCAGTTAAAATATCGATCGACTAAATTTCCAAATTGGCCCCAATAGCAAAACCAGCACTAAAACAGAAATCTGGGCCAAAACAGAATATGTCAAAAATCACAATTCCATTAAATAGAGCTACAGTAAAGATTTTGGAGCCCGTCGCCACTATTCGACCTCGGAACCGCCGCCAATAGGGGTATTATGCGGCGGTTCCGTGGCGCTATAGACGAATCATGCCCCCTAAATTTTTGTGTACTCTCAAAATCGCCTGTACGGATTTTTAAGCCTCTCGAAATAATTTTTTGAACAGTTTTGAAAATCGGCAGAAAACAGAAAATTGAAATCGTGATTTCGGAAACTTTGGTCGATCGATCTTTTAAGCACGTCTAAACACGCTAGTAAGGGGTTTAAAGGGTGGCTCTGATACCATGAAGGGTCCCGGCAGCGCTCCGGCCGTCGAAACGCGGTCAAAATGCGGAACAAAAATTTCTAAACCGGCGCTACCGCTACCCGATTTCCGGATCGACCTTAAACCCTATTCTAGCAAACTAAGAAGAGGTTAGAATCGTTATACCGAGTTGATCCATGTCCTTCGGTCTTCATTCCAAGCTCCTAGCGGTTCCTTGATGTGGTTTGGTCGCCGGTCTTCCTTCGTCTCCGATGATCCACCCGAGGGAAATTGCGCAAGCTCCAACCTCGTCGAACGAGATAACCGACGCTCTAAAGTCACTAGCAATGGAGAGTGGGGGTGTAGTAGTGTGTCACTATGATTTTCTCTCAACCATGTTCTCCATGGAGCAACTCAAGAAGAAGATTAAAGAGGTGATGAAGTTTTGGCATGAAGAACAAAGAAAATGGCTAAGTCTTTTTCTTTACTTTTTGAGTGAATGAGAGAGTGGAGTGTAGCAAGCATAATGTGTTAATCATCTAACCAAATCAAAAAAACAATCCCCACCACAAAATGTGGCCGGCCCCCCCTCACTCTCCTCCACTCAAAAATAAAACATTTTCTTTTTCAAAATAAACAAAGCAAACCATACCCAAATTCCATGTTCATGCCATGCTTGAAGTCACATCACCTTTTCCACCTCATTAATAAAACAAATGAATTTCCATAAAAGGAAAATCATATAAATGAGGTGGCATCATCTTCTAGAAGCCATTCCGTACAAAATACAGAATACTTCCCGGTACATGTACCGGAATACATATACGCGTATTCGTACCAAAATACGAATAGCCGAGAGAGAAAACGAATAGTGAACAATAATACTAGAATACATATATACAAATAGATATATAAATTATTAAATCAAAACCCGATTTAATAATCCGTCTTAATCCTAAGCCGCTAGTATTATCAACCGTCCGATTAAAGTCTGCGCAGCAAGTGCACATATTTAATCGGACACCTGTATGTATGAACATACCTCATGTACACGATATCACCTGAACCATGAAAACCCTCTGTGTGGGACTCAATAGACTCGTCAATACGCTGGCAGTGGGTTTAACCACAAGCACGTCAGCGGCACTAGCTGTACGTAACGGCTGCCCAGGTATTGAGCGAAAGGGAGGCCGACGAGCAAACTCATCCTGAACCCCTACTGAGCCTGTCAGAGACAATATCCGTACAGTTTGGTCTGTTCGTCTAAGAGTATCGCATATCGAGTCTAGGGGGTGGATAAAGTAAGACCCCTAACAACACGATATTTAGTGTCGGCATGTAACCCATCACCTCCTGAGAAATTATCGATCCTGGATCGGTAATCCTCGTCTAACATGGCCATGGATTTGTGGTGATGGCCACCCGTACACAATGCGACATCAACCCCCAATACCGGGAGAGATGAATCCCCGATGATCCGATCACCGCCTCCATGTGGCTCGGGACTGTACCCAACTAAAACCTATTTGCACTACTCCTTTGAGCCGTGGTAGGGTAGTAATCAAAGCACAGTGGGAACTCACACGAGATAAATGACGATCTCAGGTCGGCAGACTAACCTGCACACATGTCACCTGGGAACTGCTATCTGACAATAGGTATAATACCAACTAGGGGGTTCCCGGCGAGTCCGTCCAGTGTACTCATAACCCAATGAGCACATGTATACTATCTTAGGTGAACAAACTAACACCAATGGCTTGTGAGACCTGGTTACCGCCCTTCGTCAGGGTCTCTATCAGTATACACTAGTCTACACTGGTGTATCGATACTCGGTATCGATACTCCCACGACTAGGGACATTTAAGGATGTGCTTATAGACCCCAGCTCCCACATATATGATCGCCATCATAATGCTGGCAGTCAAGCAAGAATCCTATGAGCTCTATCAACACGTACATGATGATAAAGACAAACCAGATAGCATACTATCATCTTGAGTAAGACTGTTTTATCAGTATAGGTCCTCACTCAATCATCATAATCACAAGTCCGCGACTATGATAATTGTCTTGAGGGCACTATAGCCAACATATTGTTGGGTATTGGATACTACAACAAATGGTCTTAGTGCAAGTGGGAGATTGTTAGTTATATGTATGCCCTAGAGGCCATTACAGTACATGCGATGTATATTGTAGTGGATTCTTGGAAATATATAGGAAGGACTTTCTTGCTCGACATGATAGTATGCTATCTGGTTGCACTTTATCTTAACATGTAAACAAATAATGTTTTGTGATCACATATTGATAAAGCCCTTATGATGAGTACTTGACTGCCATGACTATGATGTAGATCATACAAGTAGGGACCGGGTAGTCGATAAGTATATCCTTCAAATGTTCCTAGTCGTGGGAGTATTGAGACAGGGCATCGGTACTCCAGAGTAGACTAGCGTATGCGCTTCTTGACCCATATGATGGGCGTTGGATGATCCCATATCCATTAGTGTTTGACATCAGAGAAGGTATACGGGTGCTCAGTGGAGACTGGGTACACTGGACGGACTCGCCGAGAACTCCTAGATGGTATTATACCTATCGTCGGATAGCAGTTCTCTGGTGACACTGGTACAGGTTAGTCTGTAGACCCGAGATCGTCATAGAGTCTTGTGTGAAGTGCTTTGATTTCCACCGTACCACGGTCAAGAGATCGTGCAAAACGGTGGCTTTTGGGTACAGTCCCGAATCACATGGAGGCAATGAGCGATACGAGGGGTTTCGTCTCTCCCGGTATTGGGGGTTGATGTTGCGCTGTGCTCGATTGTCCATTACAGGAAATCCTTGGCCAGGGTTGCTGAGATTTACTGGTAAGTGTTATCAGTAGTTTCTCAAACCGTTATGGACCTTGCATCGGCATGACTTATCAGGCTATTGGGGTCTGGCGTTATACCACCCCCCAAGTTATTAATATGCGACATATCAGACGAAGAGACCGGACTGTACGGTAGTGTTACTGATTGGATTCACAGGAGTTATAGCAGGTTTGCTTGTTAATCTTCTAATCGCTCAATACATGGGTGGCCATTACGTTTAGCAGACCGCTTGCAGCTTGTGGGTGTTTGATATGATCATCACCTACTGCCGGCGTATTGACGAGTCTTTAGAGTCCAACATAGAGGTTTTCTGGTTCATGCGAAACGGAGTAGGAGCGCATATGTGATATATGCGGGACCGAGATTAATGCGAGTATGTGATACCGCATTCTAATCTCGCGATTTGTGATATCGGTCAGTTATATGTATTATAGCCGGATTATTAAATCAAGAGTTGATTTAATAATTTAATGTATAATTATATATTTGATATATTATATTATATTAAATAATATTTAGCTCACTAATGATTTCTTTTCTCACTTGATGTGCACATTGTATATAAATGTGATATGTATATTTGTGTACATGTATTGTCTCATGTTTGATGATACATACAAGATTGGTGTATGAGACTTGTACCATGCTAGGGTTAAATTAGGGTTTTGATTATTTCTTAAGTTATTACAAAAGTGCAAAAGACTTGGTCAAAGTTTTAAGCTTGGAGAAGCTTGTAGAACTTTGAAAAAGTCCACTCTTTTGTCATTCCTTAGGATATTTTACTTGACCCAACCCTTAACCATAGCCATGAGTTAATTGTCTACATGAGTTAAGCATGATAGTTTTAACTCAACCATGGGTGCAATAATTCATAGGGATGAATTATTCATGAGTTCTTCTTCTTCTTCATCAAGCTCCATGAAAAGCTTTCTAGCTTCAATGGAGGTATGAGATAAAATGTGAGAAAATGATTTCTAAAGTGAGCAAACTTCCTACTTCATCATCCTCTACTACTTGCCATTTAGTAGAGTGTGTTTGCTTCACTAATCTACACAATTAGTGAAGAGATAGCATGAGCCGGTGTCTCCTCGACGTAGATCATCTTTGGCCTCGAAGATTTCGAAGCAAGCTTGTTCGTTTCTTCATGGGAGCCATTCTAGAGTCCGGGGATCGTGATCGTAGCGATGGGACTACTATACGGAGCTATTGAAGTGACGGACCGGTCTGCAAAGGTTGTATTCCTTGTTCACTTAGATGTAAAGAGTTTACATATTATGTTTAACACTAAGTCTCTAGTTAAGATCTTGGTTAGAGTTTGTTTAGCACCCCAAAAATTTTAAAGTAGCATGATTGATGCTTGCCAAAACCTTGCTAAGGTGCTAAGCTAACCTTACACACCATACTCCCTACTACCTTTTGTATATATAAGGTTCATCTACCATTTTGATGAAGTCAAACTCTTGACTATCACATCAAAATAGATGTTCCAACTCCGCGATGCCTGCTTTAACCCGTAAAGCAACTTGCACACTTTCCGCTGCTCCCACTGTCTACGAAGCCCTCTGGCTATGTACTTATAGACGCTCTCTTCTAAATCACTATCTGGAAAAGCAGTCATGACACCCAACCGCCAGATATCGCAGTCATTGTGTGTAGCTATGGCAAGTAGGATCCGGATGGACTTAAGCATAGCTTTTGGAGAAAAGGTTTCATCATAAACCACACCTGATCAATGACAAGAACCTTTTACAACAAGTCTAGATTTGAAAGTCTCAACTTTTCCATCTACACCAAGTAATCTTCTCAAGATATACTTTCTCCTGATAGGGATTTAACCCTTCAGATATAGCAACCAAAGTTCATACTTTGTTGGTGTATATGGATTCCATCTCAGATCGCTTAGCATCCAGCCATTCTTACAGAGTCCCTACTCTTGATGGCCTTCTCGAAACTAGTTGAGTCATCATCTCATGATGCAATCCTCACTCCCACTGTCATTGAGAAAACCAAAGTATCTCTCAGGCGGATGAGGAACCCTACCAGATCGACAGAGAGGCTGAGATTCGTCGGGAACTATTGAATCCTCGGTTCTACCAAATCATCAGCTGCAGTTTGTATAGCTGGAACTCCTTCCAATTCTACCTCATGACCATAAATTTGTTTCCAAAATAAATTCCTTTTCTAAAAAGGCGGTCATGCCGAGAAATAAAACACCTTTTGTTCCTCGGTGCGGTAGAAAATATTCCCTTGCGAATGCTTGAGATATCCAACAAACTTCCACAAAACTGACCTTACCTCGAGCTTGTCCGGATTTTGTTTTTAGATATAGGCCAAACAACCCCAAATCTTTACTTGCTTAAGACATGGGCTCTTCCCATTCCATATCACATATGGAGTGGAAGGCTCCTGATTTGGTTGGAACCCTATTCAATAGGTATGAAGCTTCTCAAGTGCATAACTCCCAAAAGCAAATAGGTAACTCAGTACTACTCATCATAGAGCGCACCATATCTAATAGGGTGCGATTGCTCCGCCCCGATACACCGACGTGCTGTGGTGAATACGGAGGAGTAAAGCTAAGAGAGAATCTCATTCTCCTTTAGAACAGTCCAGGAACTCCGTGCTCAAGTATTCTCCTCCCTGATCACATCAAAGGATATAATACTTATACCCGATTAGGTTCTCTACTTCTGATTTATATTCTTTGAATTTCTCAAAAGATTCAGACTTGTGTTTCAACAGGAACATATGTTCGAATCTTGAGAGATCATCATTGAATGTAATGAAGTACAAAGAACCGGTCCTGGCATGTGTAGACAGGGGATTTACATACATCATCATGTATCAATCCCAAGAGTTCACTAACTCTTTCTCTGATTCCAATAAACGGAGCTATGGTCATCTTATCTTTGTGACATGACTGGAAAGTTTCACAAGATGTAAATCCAAACTGATTTAAATATGCATCTAAATGTAACTTAGCTAGTTGTGTCGCGTTGATATGACCTAGTCTACAATGCCTTAAGAAGGGTTCATTCATTTCTGAACTCTTCCTCTTGTGTGTGTTCTGTATGTTAAGAACTGTGGTTTGATTTAGAACGTATATGCTTTTAGATAACGTGCCTGAACCGATCAACTCTTGATATAGGAAATGTTCAAAACATTATCCAACTATACAAAATTATATCCTTCTTTACATGATAAAGAGACTGATATGATGTTGTATATCAGGTTCGATATCTAATAATATTCATTCAGAATCAATGTATTTGGTAATACAGGGTGATAACTGCCAACAAGTTTGGATGCAACACTTGCACCGTTTCCAACTCTTGAAACTTATCACCCATTCCCAGTTCTCTACCTATCTGTAGCCCATGTAACAGATTACATATATGGGATCCTGATCCGGTATCTCATACACAGGACGTAGAGGATACTGAAAAACAGTTCTTGGTAATGAACACACCCGAAGAAGATGCATCATCATGCACTTTCTTCGTTTGGGCGGCACGGGAATCTTTGTAATCCCCTATTTCCTGCTCGGTCTTATAACAATTATAAATTGGAGCGGGACCAACGTTCCCCAGGTCAGTATAATAAGCGGGTTCGGTTAAAACATCCATATTATTATTTTGATTAAGTCGTGACATGGTCGCTACTTGGAGAAAGATAGAGAAGAAAACACTCAGCATATGCTCTTGCAAGATTAGATTGGTTATTATTTTATCTAATCAGGATGGCTCCCACTGTTTTAGTCAAATCTTACTTCAAGCCCTAAAAGGAAAGACTAACCGGGATTAGTTACACCGTACAAGTTCGCCAATCTTTCGGCCAGGCCAGTGTCGGTACTTTGAGCGAGGTTCTCCGTTCTTTCGCACGGACCTAATTAAAATAAACCTCATTTTTCCAGGAGCGTAACCCCGTTAACACCTTTCTAGACACCTACTTGATCGACTAATTGTAATGTGTAAAACTCTCCCAGGAGTAACTCTTACTCGTAGTGGGTATCGGGATCCAACTATCTCATAGGAGTTATGCAATCTCATTGCAAATTTCAACACTTGAAATTCCCGATAATATTTTACCCCTAAACGTCCTATGACCTTGACGGAGGCCAAACTACCCATAGTCCGCTAGTCAAGTTCAACCCGTCATTTCCTGATTGAATTAGACCCACCGGCACGACCCTTGACGGAGGTCAAACTACGCCGTACGAATATCCTAATTCAATCGCATCGTATGTTGCAGATAAGCACTAATTTAGCTACCGTACACTACGCTTTGACGAAGGCCAAACTACCGTAGCACGAGTACTAAAATAACACTCATCTGAAATGACGGAGGGCTACGGCGGGTTTTATGAAAATCTTTTGCGTAATGAACTTGATATCGTTGTAGAATCGAGTGATTTTGTAAAGGAGTGTTTTGAGGCTTTTACTAGTTTTGCTAAAGAGGTCACTCCCGGTGAAGCGATCTCTGCTCTTTCCTTATCGAATAAGGTGCAGGATATTTCATAAATTCCACTATGCAAAGCAAAAACTATAGATGCAATCAAAAGACAAACCGAGTGTGTAGCATCTGCTAGTTTCGCTAAAGAGGCCACTCCCGGTGAAGGGATCTCGGCTCTTTCCTTATCGAATAAGGTGTTGGATATTCTACAAGGAATACCGCTATGCAAAGTAAGAACTAGAGCTACCGGTTTTTAAAACAAGTTTCTACAACATCATTTAGGTTTCTTTTATTTCATTAATCTCATTAATGAAGTCCCATCATAATATGCTTCCTAAGCATCAAATATGAAACGAAAGCAACAATATATAATATATATCATATATATATATGTATATATATATATATATATAATATAAGCATTCGTCCCAAAATATAATCAATGATCACATCACAGAATATCGCAGCAGAATAAAACATATGAAATATTGGATATACTAGGATTTCCGTGTTTTAAATTAAGCCTGTATAAAACACGGATTTCACGGTCGTGATGAATAGCCAAACCCACATCCCTAGACCCCTACGAGAGCGGTAAGCAACCCTACCAATTCTAGAGTTAGGAGACCCGAACTCGACTCCTCGAGATGGTCTCCCACTGGACCCTAGAACCCGGTTACTTGTGCTCCCCGCCTTGGGCCTATCCTAATGCGGAAAAGTAAATAATATACATCAATGGTGATATCATCCTCAACCCGGAAGTGCCCCAATGAAAAACTATCATCTCACATGAAAAACCCTGGCTATTCAAACACGACGATCCAATATAAGATATCCCAACAACACATAACATCACATGTCATCAACGTAAGTAAATATGCGTATCCTAATTGTCGTTGACCTATAGCAACGAAACTGGCGATACACCATATATTACACTTACGGTCGTAGAAAAGAAAGTGAAAAACTACAACAGTTGTAATCCGCAACAACCTTAGATATCATAAACCCGAAATATCTCATATTCCGGATTTCATGCCTAACCAAATGAATTCCTTAGATATCACATGCCTAACAATTATAAACCCCGCATTTTAGTCTCAATCTCGAAAACACTTTTCAATATCAAGTCGGGCAATTCAACAAGATTCCCGACATCCTGATCAAATGCTCGTCGGAAACTTTCGTAGACGGCTGCACCCCCCGATACCGTCGACGAAGTGCACTAAGGCGGAACACCGCTGTCGCGAGCACCCGAACTAAGGTAGAACTTGACTTGGTCGGGGCTATGGGGCATGGCTATCTATTAATGTTACCCGGCGAGTATCCGCGTACGCTACATGATTGCGACGGACTTTTGATCACATCAAAATCCCGTGGCAACCGATCAAATGAGATTAAATTGCTAGATTTATAGCATTCAAATTAGTTATCTCATAACTACTTTTGTAGATTCCAAAGATTGTATCACATCACATAATACCCGGACGATGTTAAACTTTTCGATCGATTCATTAAAGTCCCACAATTCCCCGAGAGCTCAACACGTGAGCACAGTTTAATAATACCCAGAACATGCCACAGTACCTATGCACCAGCCGTAGAAGGGCAGATCCAAGCCTCACTCATGTCGCCACGGAACTGCGGCAAACCCTAGGTTATGACCACGGTTCCGCGATCTAAAAAGTCGAGTTAGGATTTCATTCTTCTAGAAGGTTCACAGAATTACTTGCATGTTTTTCTGAATACGTTAAACTTGGAAAAATAGGTTTTTGACATTCGATCAAACTTTTTAACTTCGCCTAGACAATATGTGAAAACCCGAAACAATGTTAAAACTGTAAGTCCATGCTACCTCTCCCGGTACTTTCGGGCATGCGGAATTTGATAAAAAACGATTTTCTTAGAGGTGGTAACATGGACTTAAAACCCGGATCTTTGTTAAACATCTAACTAACAACCTAACTACGAGTTGCTAACTACTCGGTTAGGGGGTTATACCTTTCTTTTTCTCGAACTCCTTCGTCTTCAAGCCTCGATGGATGTCCAGATCGCCTTCACTCCGTCGTCTCCTTGCGCCGAAGATAGATCCACCTCGAAAGCTTCTACCTTTGGCTTCTTCTTCGGTCTTTGAAGAAACTAGTTCACTTGGTTTGCCAAACCTTGTGAACTAGAGTGAGTAGAGAAGAGTTTGTATGGGATTTTATCTATGGTTCTTGGTTCTCAACTCATGAGACAAGTGAACCATAGAGTCAAGAGAGGGAGAGCAAGAGGAGGAAGATGAGAGCTCAAGAACAAGAGAGAGAATGAGCATGAAAGAATGAGAGAGTACTTTTCTCATTTGGCTCTCATAATCCAAAACAATCATAACACATCATATCAATCAAGTATTATGTGATGGTTTAAGCAACCATAGCCATATCATTTCATGCACTCATTTTGCACAAAAGAGCAAGCAAGCAAAAGTCTTTGCCATGAAATGATAACTATAGTTATCATGATGGTCAACTAGTCAAGCCTAGTCAACCGGTCAACAAAGTCAACAAAAGTCAACAAGTCAACAAAGTCAACAACTCAACAACCATGTCACCATAATACCTAATTAATATAATTGTTAATCACATATCATATTCTCATTAGGGTTGAGCAAAAAGTCAATAGTCAACTGTCAACGGTCAACAACCCTAATGAGAATCCTCCGCCTCTGTCTCTCCGTCAACTGTGCATACACACCCGCATCCGCGTTCCGAGGAACACGAATACAAACTCGATAAATCCAATCCCAATACATACACTAGGATCTGGCTTAAACCAAAGCCCGCTAGTGTTTACTGTCCAGACACTGTACGTGCACAAGTGCACGGATGTGACCGAACCCTGTCGCAAAACCATGCGACCTGCCGCAAAACCATGCGACCTCTACTCTTTTGCCTCAAGGCGAATAGCTTTCTGTGTGGGACTCTAAAGACTCGACACTACGCTGGCAGTGGGTTTACCCACAGACCGCAAGCGGCACTAGCTGTGCGTAACGGTCCGCAGGTAGAAGCCGACAAGAAGACTGACGAGGTGAAACCCATCTGAACTCCTACTGAGCCTGAATGTGACAATCTCCGTACAGTCCGGTCTGTTCGTCTGATACATCGCATGGCGGGCCTAGGGGGCTTTAAACGTCAGTCCCCCAATAGCGGTACAAGTTGTTGGAGATAGTGCCCTCATAGTCAATTATTGGATCGCAGGTACGTGATTGCAATGATTGCGGAGGACCTATACCGGTAGGACAGTCTTACTCAAGATGATAGTATGCTATCTGGTTTGCCTTTATCAGTCGTGTACATGTTCAGGTGACTGATTACATGTTACACTTTGATAGAGCCTTTAGGATCTTGCTTTACCACCAACAGTATGATGGCGATCATATACGTGAGAGTTGGGTAGTTTATATGCATATCCTTAATTATGGTCCCTAGTCGTGGGAGTTTCGAGACAGGGCATCGATACTCCGGAGTAGACTAGTGTGTACAGTCGAGACCCCGATGAGGGGCGATGGCCGGTCTCACAAGCCACTGGTGTCAGTTGGATCACCTAAGATGTATACAGGTGCTCATTGGGTTATGAGTACACCGGACAGGACTCGCCGGGAACCTGCTAGTTGGTATTATACATATCGTCAGATAGCAGTTCCCTGGTGACATGTGTACAGGTTAGTTCATCGACCTGAGGTCGTCATTTGTCTCGTGTGAGTTCCCACTGTGCTTTGATTTCTACCCTACCATGGCTCAAACGAGTCGTGCAAACAGGTAGCTTTTGGGTACAGTCCCGAGCCATATGGAGGCACGTGAACGGATCGGCAGGGGATTCTTCTCTCCCGGTATTGGGGGCGAGATCGTGCTGTGTCTAGGAGAGCCATTACACAAAGTCCATGGCCATGGCAGGAGATTTACTGGTAGGTACTCCAGTAGTATCTCAGGGTGTTATTGGGCTTCACTCCGACACGACTTATACTGCTATTGGGGGTCTGACGTTACTAGCCCCCTAGGCAGATATGCGATACTCATAGACGAACGGACCGGACTGTATATACATTGTCACTGTTAGGCTCAGTAGGGTTTTCCGGATGAGTTCGCTCATCGGCATCCCTTGAGGTCAGTCCATGGGCAGCCGTTACGCATTGCTAGTGCCGCTGACGATTTGTGGTTAAACCCACTGCCAGGGTACTGACGAGTCATTAGAGTCCCCCACAGACAGTTTCCCAAGTTCGGGCGAAACGTTGTAGAGGCCGTATGGTATTATGGCAGGGTTCGGAAAATGCACGTGCGTTTACGCACGTGTTATTTTTCGGGCAGATGATACTGGTCGGCTTTGGTTTAAGCCGGATCCGAGTATTATATTGAGTGGATATAATATCTTTGTCTCAGTTGAATTTGTATTCGGTAGTAATACAAATGCGGGTATATTTATACAGTTTCGGGGTTATCCTGAAAGTCGTTTCAGGATCACTTTTGGAAGTTGCCAGTTTCCAGTTTTCTATCAGCCGTCTTTTAACATTCGGTTAAAGACGGATTTATCTTTTCTTGGATGAGAGTGAGTCATGCTTCTAGAAGGTTCTAGAAGGTTCTAGAATTTGGTGACAAGGTTAAATGACTCATGCTTTGATTTCAATGAGGTTTTGTTTTCCTTAAGATATTTTAGTTTGTGTTCACATATGATATTTTGCTTAAGGTTACTCTCCCCTCTCCTACACTCACCCCCCCTCTTGCTATAAGTGGCCGGCCCCCTCCTCTCTCTCTCTCACTTGTTATTTCACTTGAAAAGATATGATAGTATTTAGGGTGCATGGAATTTTACAGTTCATTTCATTCCATCACCCAATTCCCTCGGCAACGTCATTAACCGATCGTCCACGGATTTGGACGAAGTGAGACAAAGTCATCTACTCATTCTCTACATCATTCTTGGTCGTCTCTTTTAGCAAACTTGACGATCGAGTTGCCTCAAGTCAGAGGCGAGAGCCCGTTTAAAGAATCAGAGACGTGGTGCCACCTGGACGAGCAGATCGGAGATCGAAGAGATCGGAGCAGCCGCAACGGAGCGTGGGATGATGGTTAAAGAACGAAAGACTCGGATCGTTCGGTATAACCTTTCTACACTCTTTACAGTTTGTTAGTTTAGCAATAATGGCAGATCCGGGTTAAAGTATACGATAGCGCCAGTTAAAAAGTTTTTTGTTCCGCATTTGGCGTCTGTAGACTGCCGGGGCGCTAGCGTAGACTTACAGTGGTATCAGAGCCTAACCATTTTACTATGCTAACTTGTGCTAACGCGTTTAAAACATCGATCGAACCGGAAATCGAAAACTACAAAATTCCAACTTCACAGTTTCTGTTGTTTTTAAATGATCTCCTAAAATTTTTATACATGTCTCAGAAAACTGTGCAGGCTTTTATAAGAACCACGACAAAATTTGGGCACGTGACTCCACCAAACCGCCGCGGAAACGCGGTCAAACCCATGGTTTGACCGCGCATCCGCGGCCACTTGGTGAGCTCATGCTCCCAAATTTGTACAGTGGGTTCTCTGTTGGATTTTGGGGTTTTTTGTATATATCGTTTGGTCCCAGGTTTTGTTACTGTTCACTAGTAAGTCGTGGGGCCCACTTCTTGATATTTGGTCGATCGAAATTTAAACACGTTAGTTTACAGTGCTTACATTATATCTCCGACCGGGAATGTCATTTGATCGGTAAACCGCGTTTGATTGCTATAGTTCTTTTAGACGGGTTTGCGAACGTGACATTCGCGTTGATGTTCTGTTTTGTACTGTGATGTTGCGGATTTGTCGTGGAGGATAGCAGTGTGCAATGGTAGTACAGTTTGTGTTTATTTATACATTTGATATTGCGGGACGAGCGTCCAACTTGTGGACTGCCATCACTGCCTGTTGTATAATATTCTTTTGGGGCACGACCAGGTTGCGGTCGATGTACCTATTGTACTATTTTTCATTACTGTACTAGGTTTTGCCCCGCGACGGAGTGCACGGATAGCCGGGTTCTGGGGGGCAACGGGTCCGCATCTCATGGCTTTGAGAGGCAGAGGGGTCCTACTCTAGAATTGGCAGACTATTCGCCGCACTCGCAGAGGGTACAGGTTGACCCAAGGAGGGGTGGCCAAGATTACCGGATTCCGTAAAGTGCTGGGTGGTCCATTCACTATGCTGTAGGGGGCTGCCTCGCTTCAAGTTTTGGCGGGTAACTTGCCGCACCCGTAGGGGTCTAGGTTTCATTGCACAGGCTATCCACACGACAGGGGAACGTCGGGTTTCAGCAGCGGCTCTGTGAAACTCGGGGATCCCAGATTATCTGTATTTTTCTGTGATGCTTATTACTTTTGTGTAATGTTGCATACTATCACGCCTGGAGCGATTATTGTATATTGGTTTATATACTATTAGATGTTGTATATGTTTTACACCCGCGCTAGTCCAGTCCCCGCTCTGTCGTTAGTTAAGTAACCTAACGGGTGATGACGGGACCCAGTGACGAATGCGGATGGCACATACGTACATTTTATTTTCGTTCTTTTCTGGTGTGATAATTGATGGGACTGCGTTGATTCTGATCAATGCAAAGTAAAACAAACCTGTTTACAGTTGTTGGAACAAATTTAAAAGGTGTTGTTACAAAGACGTTTCCTTTTGTTATGCATAGCGGTATTCAGTGGAATATCCTGCACCTCATTCGACGGGGCAAGGGCCGATATCCCTTCACCGGGACTGACCCCTTGGGCAGAAGTTTGCGTCAGCGTAATAACTTCACTATAGTCGATTACAAGTTGCTTTGCATAGCGGTATTCAGTGGAATATCCTGCACCTCATTCCACGAGGAAAGAGCCGAGATCCCTTTACCGGGAGTGACCTCTTTAGCAAAAGGTTTTCGCCACTATATTTTAAAAAAGCTATCAGGTTCCTTCAGCGATATCAAGTTCACTACGTTAAAGGTTTTTCGCCAAAAACCAGCCGTAGCCCTCCGTCGCTTCTTTTGGGTATTCAGAAGTATTCAAGCTATGTATTTTGACCTAACGCCAAGGCATAGTGTTTGGTAGCTGCTGGGTATTTAATTGTTGCATAGATAGATGAGTTGGTTTGGGACAGCCGTTCTGCCATTTTGACCTAACGCCAAGGGCATGTGCGGGTGGGTTCAAATTAACAAGATAGTGATAGGTAGAACTTGGCATGTGACTTATGACATTTTGACCTAACGCCAAGGTTATAAGAGCATGGGGCAAAAACTATATCGGGAGTTTCTAAAGAAACTGAAACTTGCCAAGTATGCGCATACCTTCTGGAGTATGAGTAACGTGGATGCATTCCATCACGTTATCATGCGATGAGAGTTGGATCCCGATTCCCACTGATGAGTTGGTTTACTCTTCGGGTGATCCCGATTGATTCTTCTTTAGGTTTGGAGGAGAATTTGACAGGACAGTGGGAGGTTTCCGGATTAGATAAAGTGATGACCATTCTGATCTAGGTTAGAGTGCACGCAGAGTGTTTCTTTTCTCTCTCTCTTTGGCAGCGACCTTTGACCGACCCTAGACTATGACTCAGTGACCAGGTTGACCGAACCTTCTTAAAATACTGGCTTTTGGATTGTCTGAGTTGCATAAGTCATTGCCACTCCTTCTTTTACCCTTTGCATTTCTCAGAACACCCGTATTACTACGGATATCCACTTCCATTGGATAGATCCATCGTATGGTTATATACGAACTCGAAGGGACTTCTTCGAGGATGGATCAAGGTTCAGGAGAAATAGAATTGGTTTATTCAGTTGTCTTTTATTATCACCTTCTCTCAGGTTGCGAGAGCTCCTTGGTTTAGGAGAGTACACCTATTACGCTTATTGGATAGTCTTATTCCAAACCATAGGCAGGTGCCGAAAGGTAGGGAATGAAGAAAACCAATTAGCCTAAGTAGGGTGTGCAGAAGGTAATATATAAAGACAAAATAAAGGGATTAGAAAGAGGGCAAAGTAAATTGCGACTGATATCATTCACGACCAAAACCGCGTACTTCATCGCCACTCCTATTTCACCTTTAAAAGAATTAGGTATTATTCAGTTGTCTTTTATCATCACCTTCTCTCGAGATGCGAGTACTCCTTGGTTTAGGAGGGTACACCTATTATGCTTACTGGATAGTCTTCTTCCAAACCATAGGCTGGTGCCGAACGGTAGGGAAGGAAGAAAACCATTTAGCCTAACAATGGTGTACAGAAGGTAACGACTAAAGACAAATAAAGGGATTTGGGGAGATGGCAATAAAATATACGGTTGAAGTCATGAATTGGATTATGGAAGAGGCATTGCTATGAATACCAGGATACCCCTACGAAACATTTTCATGTTTCAGTGCATTGTTAAAGAAAAACTGTTTTCCCGATTAGACACTTACTCCAAGGGTATGTATTTACCAGGTTTCATTCTCATATCTGTATGGTTTTACAGATGCTGAGTGGGAGTAAGTTATTGGGAATTAGGTGATTATCCTCATTATATCGGAATTCGTTGTAATTGGTGATATTTGAGGAAATCGCCAGGGTACAGTTTTCAACCTACGACGCACAGGTTTTGAGTTGTTTAACTCAGCGGACTTATACAGAGTATTGTATGTTGTCCAAGTGTCCATCAGGACAAAGGGGTAGGTCCTCGTACTATATTCTGTTTACTTATAACTTCTCTAGTATTTGGACAAGTGTTTCGTAGAAATACAAGGTCTAAGTTTTGAGAAGTTGTGGGTATAAGAATAAAGTAGAGAACCATGTATCACAAGTATCGGGATTCTTCAAAGAGATCGAAGATGTAGATTCTTGTGATTGGTATTCAGATAATAGTGATAGTTTTGAGAAACGTGTTTCTCTTTCAGGTTACTCATAATTGTATGGATTCCTAAGTTGAGTAATGCTGATCAGCCTCTTTCCATTAAGTTGATATGCACTGGAGACAGCTGCATGATTTGAATCTGGTTCCAATTAAATAAGTGCCAAAGTTTCTATATTGGATATAGAATAGTTCGTACCTTAAAAGATATTAAGGTACGGGGAGTTGTCCAGCTTATGCTTAAAACCAGACTCTGGATAACTCAGGGCACGTTTCTGTAATGGCTGTTTGTGGGTTGACCCTGGCTATGACGAGGGTTGATATTCTACCATTTGGAAGATCAATAGTGATATTGTTCTTGACTCGCCACAGTTTTAGTAAAATGGATCTTTTTCAGAAAACAGTAGTGGGAGTATGGTAGAACTGGAAGCGATTCCAGAACCGCAAACGATTAGGGAAAATTTAATAGGACCTATATATTCAATCAGGTTTGACATTCCAATAGCCACTCCGCAGATTTGGTGGGTAACCTCAGACACCCGAGAGGTACTCCGGTAGCCTCAAGGACGGTGACAGGGATGTTCTTATCTACCCAGACTTGACACTACTGTTGTTACAGGTTATGAGACCCGGTAGGAGGGTTGTCGTAGTCAGTGGGAGCAACGGAAGCATGGTGGGAAAGTAGCTTATGTCTATTGATAGACTAGAGCAGTTATAGCGGAGATAGATCATCTATTTTTTGATGTGACAGTCATGGGTTTGACTTCAATCAGAATAGGGGATGGATCTGTTAAGAAGGTAGTAGGGTGTGATGTCATGGTATTTGGATGACATACACAGAGTAGGAAGTAAAATTCCTATACTACGATCGGTTGTACTGTGGTCGTTACACAGTTGTTTCTCCAGACAGGATATGGATATAATATTTGACATTCTGGTTTCTAGATCTATGGTTTTAGATCTGGATTTGGGTAGTTTCCCAATGTGGGTACTTTGACAGATATTCTAATGGTTTTTGGAATAGTTGACTCCTAGCATGGTGGTGTACCTGCAGGTGATGGAGTCACCCTCTCTAAAGGTGTCTTACAGACTAAAGGGGAGAGGGATGTGCATGATTGGCAGATCACTTGCTTAGGCAATTGAGTTAATCATGAGATGTCAAGTACCACACCAAATGTTGGTTTTGCACTAGATGCAATAAGTTTGTATTAATCCAATCTTGGAGAAATATAAGGAAGCAGTTTTAGAACATAAGTACATGTTCTACGGATTTGATGACGGCAGCCTCCTTCGGGAGACGGTTATCATTCCAAGCTTCAAAGGTGACATGGTTGACAGAGTGATTGTCAGAGTTATAGTTTTTCCCTCTGACGAAGAGGGACAGTATTATGGACAGGTGGTCCAAGAGGATACTGTGGGTGGGATGGTGCCCGATACTGATTAGGTTCAGTGATCGATACAGTCTAAGAAGTTTGGATTTGGAGTTCATTTATGAACTAGGTCCCATCAGATATCCAGACATATTCTAAGACAGGTATTACTCGATTCGGGAGATGGCTTTCTCCGCGAACTTGAGATTTAGAGAGACATAGAAAGAAACTTCTAGGCGGATCCACTCACTAAGGCTATTTCTCGAACACAAAAGTTTTACAAACGGGCTTTGTGATACTGATTAGTAGAGGAGTTGGATGTTCGGTTTCACACGGGCTGTGAGTAGTCGACATCGCAATAATTAGCCTTGAGTGCAAGTGGGAGATTGTTGGAGATAGTGCCCTCATAGTCAATTATTGGATCGCAGGTACGTGATTGCAATGATTGCGGAGGACCTATACCGGTAGGACAATCTTACTCAAGATGATAGTATGCTATCTGGTTTGCCTTTATCAGTCGTGTACATGTTCAGGTGACTGATTACATGTTACACTTTGATAGAGCCCTTAGGATCTTGCTTTACCACCAACAGTATGATGGCGATCATATACGTGAGAGTTGGGTAGTTTATATGCATATCCTTAATTGTGGTCCCTAATCGTGGGAGTTTCGAGACAGGGCATCGATACTCCGGAGTAGACTAGTCTGTACAGTCGAGACCCCGATGAGGGGCGGTGGCCGGTCTCACAAGCCACTGGTGTCAGTTGGATCACCTAAGATGTATACAGGTGCTCATTGGGTTATGAGTACACCGGACAGGACTCGCCGGGAACCTGCTAGTTGGTATTATACATATCGTCAGATAGAAGTTCCCTGGTGACATGTGTACAGGTTAGTTCATCGACCTGAGGTCGTCATTTGTCTCGTGTGAGTTCCCACTGTGCTTTGATTTCTACCCTACCAAGGCTCAAAGGAGTCGTGCAAACAGGTAGCTTTTGGGTACAGTCCCGAGCCATATGGAGGCACGTGAGCGGATTGGCAGGGGATTCGTCTCTCCCGGTATTGGGGGCGAGATCGTGCTGTGTCTAGGAGAGCCATTACACAAAGTCCATGGCCATGGCAGGAGATTTACTGGTAGGTACTCCAGTAGTATCTCAGGGTGTTATTGGGCTTCACTCCGACACGACTTATACTGCTATTGGGGGTCTGACGTTACTAGCCCCCTAGGCAGATATGCGATACTCATAGACGAACGGACCGGACTGTATATACATTGTCACTGTTAGGCTCAGTAGGGTTTTCCGGATGAGTTCGCTCGTCGGCATCCCTTGAGGTCAGTCCATGGGCAGCTGTTACGCATTGCTAGTGCCGCTGACGGTTTGTGGTTAAACCCACTGCCAGGGTACTGACGAGTCATTAGTGTCCCCCACAGACAGTTTCCCAAGTTCGGGCGAAACGTTGTAGAGGCCGTATGGTATTATGGCAGGATTCGGAAAATGCACGTGCGTTTACGCACGTGTTATTTTTCGGGCAGATGATACTGGTCGGCTTTGGTTTAAGCCGGATCCGAGTATTATATTGTGTGGATATAATATCTTTGTCTCAGTTGCATTTGTATTCGGTCGTAATACAAATGCGGGTATATTTATACAGTTTCGGGGTTATCCTGAAAGTCGTTTCAGGATCACTTTTGGAAGTTGCCAGTTTCCAGTTTTCTATCAGCCGTCTTTTAACATTCGGTTAAAGACGGATTTATCTTTTCTTGGATAAGAGTGAGTCATGCTTCTAGAAGGTTCTAGAAGGTTCTAGAATTTGGTGACAAGGTTAAATGACTCATGCTTTGATTTCAATGAGGTTTTGTTTTCCTTAAGATATTTTAGTTTGTGTTCACATATGATATTTTGCTTAAGGTTACTCTCCCCTCTCCTACACTCACCCCCCCTCTTGCTATAAGTGGCCGGCCCCCTCCTCTCTCTCTCTCACTTGTTGTTTCACTTGAAAAGATATGATAGTATTTGGGGTGCATGGAATTTTACAGTTCATTTCATTCCATCACCCAATTCCCTCGGCAACTTCATTAACCGATCGTCCACGGATTTGGACGAAGTGAGACAAAGTCATCTACTCATTCTCTACATCATTCTTGGTTATCTCTTTTAGCAAACTTGACGATCGAGTTGCCTCAAGTCAGAGGCGGGAGCCCGTTTAAAGAATCAGAGACGTGGTGCCACCTGGACGAGCAGATCGGAGATCGAAGAGATCGGAGCAGCCGCAACGGAGCGTGGGATGATGGTTAAAGAACGAAGGACTCGGATCGTTCGGTATAACCTTTCTACACTCTTTACAGTTTGTTACTTTAGCAATAATGGCAGATCCGGGTTAAAGTATACGATAGCGCCAGTTAAAAAGTTTTTTGTTCCGCATTTGGCATCTGTAGACTGCCGGGGCGCTAGCGTAGACTTACACAAGTCGTGTCGGAGTGAAGCCCAAAACACCCTGAGATAACACTGGAAGCCTACCAGTATATCTCGATTGCCCTGGACAGGGACTACTCGTGTAATGGCTCTCCTAGACACAGCGCGATGTCAACCCCCAATACCGGGAGAGACGAATCCTGTCTAACCGTCACTGCTTCCAAGTGCTTCGGGACTGCACCCAACTACCACCTGTTTGCACGACTCCTTTGAGCCGTGGTAGGGTAGTAATCAAAGTACAGAGGGAACACACTCGAGGCGAAGTGACAGTGTCAAGTCAGCGGACTAAGCTGTACTCATGTCACCTGGGAATTGATAACTGACGATAGGTATAATACCAACCGGTCAGTTCCCGACGAGTCCTGTCCAGTGTACTCGTAACCTAACGAGCACCCGTATACTATCTCCAGTACGACGTACTGATGGCTGTGGGACAGACCATCTCCCACACTGGGATGAGAAGCGCATACGCTAGTCTACTCCGGAGTATCGATGCCCTGTCTCGATAGTCCTGCGACTAGGGACCTGTATAAGGATGTGCTTATAGATTACCCAACCCCCACTAGTGTGACTGCCATCACAACGCTGGTAATCAAGCAAAGATCCTAAGGGCTCCACTAATGTGTATAGGTGATATACTAAAATAAACACATGTGCACATTGAAGTAGAAACAAACCAAGTAGCATACTACTATATTGAGCAAGATTGTTTATACAAGGTGAATATCCCAAGCTTCCATTAAGTAATATACAAACTAGTATGATACAGTAATGGCCTCTAGGGCATATACACTAACAATCTCCCACTTGCACTAAGGCCATGTACTGGCGTATCGAAGACCTATCATCTCGATCAGCCGCTCGAACTGAGTCTGGGGCAAGGCCTTGGTGAATGGATCTGCAGTGTTATCTTCTGAAGCGACTCTCCGAACCTCAATCTCCTGGCGATCCACGATCTCCCTGATCAGGTGATACCTCCTCAAGATGTGTCTGGATCTCTGATGGGACCTGGGTTCCTTCGCTAAAGCTATAGCCCCGTTGTTGTCGCAATACAGAGGTATTGGATCAACAATGGACGGAACCACCTGAAGTTCTTTCAAGAACTTCCTTATCCAGACAGCTTCTTTTGCGGCATCAGATGCAGCGATGTATTCCGCTTCCATTGTCGAGTCTGCAACGGTTTCCTGTTTGGAACTCTTCCAACACACCTCCCCTCCATTGAGGGTAAAGAAAAAACCCGACATGGACTTGGAATCATCCTTGTCACTCTGAAAGCTGGAGTCAGCAAAGGCTTCGATCTGGAGGTCTTTTCCGCCATACACCAAGAACATCTCCTTAGTCCTTCTGAGGTACTTGAGAATGTTCTTTACCGCTATCCAGTATTTCTCCCCTGGGTCTGACTGATACCGACTTACCACACTGAGTGAATAAGCTACATCCGGTCTGGTACACAACATCGCATACATTATAGAGCCTACCGCAGAAGCGTAGGGTATAATAGACATGCGATCCCTCTCCAAATCATTCTTGGGAGACATCTCTTTAGAGAGGGTGATCCCGTGACAAGACGGTAGGTTACCGCGCTTGGAATCTTCCATACTGAATCTTTTCAGTATAGTGTCGATGTACCTGGACTGTGAAAGTCCTAATATCCTCTTGGATCTATCACGATGGATCCGGATCCCCAGGATGTATGAGGCATCACCCAGGTCTTTCATGGAGAACCTTTGTGACAAGAACCCCTTGACAGATTGTAGCATAGAAATGTCATTTCCTATTAAGAGAATGTCATCCACGTATAAAATGAGGAATACTACAGTTCTCGCTACAAATCTACTATAGATGCATGGTTCATCTGGATTTTTGATAAAGCCAAATTCCTTGACCGTCTCATCAAAACAGATGTTCCAACTCCGCGATCCTGCTTTAGTCCATAGATGGACTTAAGCAACTTGCACACCTTTCCGCTGCTCCCACTCTGAATGAAACCCTCTGGCTGGTCCATATAGACACACTCCTCTAAATTTCCATTTAGAAAAGCTGTCTTTACGTCCATCTGCCAAATCTCATAATCGTGGAAGGCAGCAATGGCAAGAAGGATCCGAATGGATTTCAGCATAGCTACTGGAGAAAAGGTCTCGTCATAGTCCAAACCAGGTCTTTGACGAAAACCCTTTGCAACCAGTCTAGCTTTATAGGTCTCAACCTGTCCATCTACACCAATCTTCCTTTTGAAGATCCACTTGCATCCTACGGGTTTTACCCCGTCTGGAGCAACGTCCAACGTCCATACTTTGTTGGTGTACATGGACTCCATTTCGGTCCGCATTGCATCCAGCCATTTTACCGAGTCGACGCTCTGAACGGCTTGCTGGAAGCTAGTAGGCTCATCATAATCTATGATGCAATCCTCTCTATCCCCGTCTATGAGAAAACCGTAGTATCTCTCGGGCGGATGAGACTGCCTACTACTCCTGCGGAGCGGCGTAGGAATGTCCTGTTCTTTTGAACCCTCTGGTTCCACTAAGCTTTCAGTAATAGCTCGTGGTTCTGGAATTTCTTCCAGTTCTACTGTGCTCCCACTTATCTGGGTTTCCAAAAACCCAGTTTCCAAGAAGTAGGCATGACGAGAAACAAGAACTTTTTGTTCCTCTTCGCAGTAGAAGAAATATCCCTTGGAGTTCTTTGGATATCCCACGAACTTACACTGTACTGAGCGTGCCTCGAGCTTGTCCGCATGCTGCTTTTTAACAAAAGCTGGACATCCCCATTGTAAGTCGATGTAGTACACCCCAGTATTTATGGGGAGGCGGAATTTACAAAAACTTATCAAGTTTAAACAACGAACATCGACTAACCGCTTGAATCGAAGCTAAACTCTAAAAACCGTATTCTATGAGTTTCTTTTCATAAGAGATTAGGGATTATACCTAATGAACCGGTCCTTCTTCTTTACGTCCTCCTTCGTTCTCCTCGACCTTCTCTAGGTAGTAGACGATCCACCCGAGAGCAAAACTCCAAGCTAAACCTCTAACTTGAGGTAACTAATCAACTTTGATTGCTAATCAAAGATGATAGAATGATAAAGAGTGAAGGTTATGGATTGTTTAGTCTAACTAATCCTTTGATCTCAACACATGAGGATTAAGGATTAGGGTTAGAAGATGAGAGCTTGAGGAGAGAGAATGTGTGATATGATAATGAGAGAAGAGAGAGAGTGTATCATAATATTATGAAGCATTCTTATTTTCAATAAATCAATAAAGGAAATGAATAAGCATGCTTCACAAAATATCTTGTGATGATTCATTAACATGAGTCATTAAGCAATAAATGTGCATTAATGAAGTGAATGAATCACCACTATGACTCACTCTCTTTCCAAAACAAACCTCCTTAGTCACATCTTCTAGAAGCTTCTCGAGTAATTACGAGAACGCCCCTCCGATCCGTAAAAAATACGGAAAAACTTTAGACTGTAAAAATCCAATAACCGGATACCAGTAACTGGCTTAAACCAAAGCCGACTGATAAAATCTGTCCGAAAGTCGTACGCGCGTAAACGCACGTATGCGTCCGAACCCTTTGTCGCAAAACCATGCAACCTCTATATCGTTTCGCCTGGAGTAGGAAACTCTCTGTGTGGGACTCTAGAGACTCGACTACTACGCTGGCAGTGGGTTTAACCACAGACCGCAAGCGGCACTAGCTGTACGTAACGGTCCCCAGGTAGTTGTCGATAAGAAGGCCGATGAGTAAACCCATCCGAACTCCTACTGAGTCTGATGTGACAATCTCCATACAGTCCGGTCCGTTCGTCCATGACTATCGCATATCGGGCCTAGGGGGGCGGCAAGCGTCAGTCCCCTAATAGCGGTATAAGTCGTGTCGGAGTGAAGCCCATTACACCCTGAGAAACTGCTGGAACCTACCAGCAAATCTCGCTTGCCCTGGCCAGGGACTTTGCGTAATGGCTCTCTGACACAGCACGATATCTACTCCCAATACCGGGAGGGACGAATCCTGTCTAACCGCCACTGCCTCCAAGTGCTCGGGACTGCACCCAACTGCTACCTGTTTGCACGACTCCTTTGAGCCGTGGTAGGGTAGCAATCTAAGAACAGTGGGACACACTTGAGGCGAAGTAGCAGTGTCAAGTCTGCGGACTACGCTGTACTCATGTCACCTGGGAACTGTTCACTGACGACTGGTATCAAACCAACCAACAGTTCCCTGTGAGTCCTGTCCGGTGTACCCGTAACCTAACGAGCACCTGTATACTATCTCCAGTACGACGTACTGATGGCTGTGGGACAGACCATCTCCCCAACTGGGATGAGAAGCGTACACACTAGTCTACTCCGGAGTATCGATGCTCTGTCTCGATAATCCAACGACCAGGGACCTGAATAAGGATGTGCTTGTAGACTACCCAGCCCCACTAGTGTGACTGCCATCACAACGCTGGTAGCCAAGCAAGATCCTAAGAGCTCTATCAATACGTACACTCACATATTAAGATAGAAAAACCAAGTAGCATACTACCATGTTTAGCAAGACTGTTATATACATGTGAATATCCCAAGCTTCCATTAAGTAATATACAAGCTAGTATGATACAGTAATGGCCTTCTAGGGCATAAACACTAACAATCTCCCACTTGCACTAGGGCCATGTACTGGCATATCGCAGACCAATGATCTCGAGTAGCCTCTCGAACTGAATCTGAGGAAGGGCCTTCGTGAATGGATCAGCAATGTTCTCTTCTGAAGCAACTCTCCGAACCTCGATCTCCTGACGATCAATGATCTCCCTGATCAGGTGATACCGCCTTAAGATGTGTCTGGACTTCTGATGGGACCTTGGTTCCTTCGCTAAAGCTATAGCTCCGTTGTTGTCGCAATACAGAGGTATTGGATCAACTATGGTAGGAACCACCTGAAGTTCTGTTAGGAACTTCTTCATCCAGACTGCTTCTTTTGCGGCATCGCAAGCAGCTATATACTCCGCTTCCATCGTCGAGTCAGCAACGGTGTCCTGCTTGGAGCTCTTCCAGCACACCGCCCCTCCATTGAGGGTAAAGACATAACCCGACATGGACTTGGAATCGTCCTTATCACTCTGGAAGCCGGAATCAGCAAAGGCCTCCAACCTGAGGTCTTTTCCGCCGTAAACCAAGAACATCTCCTTAGTCCTCCTCAGGTACTTGAGAATGTTCTTTACTGCTATCCAGTGCTTCTCCCCTGGGTCTGACTGATACCGGCTTACCACGCTTAGTGCGTAAGCTACATCTGGTCTGGTACACAACATCGCATACATTATAGAGCCTACCGCAGAAGCGTAGGGTATAATAGACATGCGTTCCCTTTCCAAATCAGTCTTGGGAGACATCTCTTTGGAGAGGGTGATTCCGTGACAAGCCGGTAGATTACCGCGCTTTGAATCTTCCATACTGAATCTTTTCAGTACAGTGTCGATATACCTGGACTGCGAAAGTCCCAACATCCTCTTGGATCTATCACGATAGATCCGGATCCCCAGAATGTAAGAGGCATCACCCAGGTCTTTCATGGAGAACCTGTGTGACAAGAATCCTTTGACAGATTGTAGCATAGGAATGTCATTTCCTATCAATAGAATGTCATCCACGTACAAGACGAGGAATACGACACTTCTGGCCACAACTTTACTATATATGCACGGTTCATCTGGATTTTTGATAAAGTCATATTCTTTGACTGTCTCATCAAAACAGATGTTCCAACTCCGCGATGCCTGCTTTAGTCCATAAATGGACTTAAGCAGCTTGCACACTTTCCCGCTGCTCCCACTCTGATTGAAACCCTCTGGCTGATCCATATAGACGCTCTCTTCTAAATTTCCATTCAGAAAAGCCGTCTTTACGTCCATCTGCCAGATTTCATAATCATGGAAGGCAGCAATAGCAAGAAGGACCCGAATGGATTTGAGCATAGCCACTGGAGAAAAAGTTTCGTCATAGTCCAAACCAGGTCTTTGACGAAAACCCTTTGCAACAAGTCTAGCCTTATAGGTTTCCACCTGTCCATCTACACCAATCTTTTTCTTGAAGATCCATTTGCATCCTATGGGTTTTACCCCATCTGGAGCAAAGTCCAAAGTCCATACTTTGTTGGTGTACATGGACTCCATTTCGGTCCGCATTGCATCTAGCCATCGTACCGAGTCGCCGCTCTGGATGGCCTGCCTGAAGTCAGTAGGTTCATCATCATCTATGATGCAATCCTCTCTATCCCCATCTATGAGAAAACCGTAGTATCTCTCAGGCGGACGAGACGGCCTACTACTCCTGCGGAGGGGTGCGGGAATGTTCTGTTCTTCTTGAACCTCTGGTTCTACCAAACTTTCAGTAGCAGTTTGTGGTTCTGGAATTTCTTCCAGTTCTATTTCGCTCCCACTTGATTCCTTTTCTAAAAACTGATGTTCTAGAAAATGGGCATTACGAGAAACAAATACCTTCTGTTCCTCTGCGTAATAGAATAGATATCCCCTGGAGTGCTTTGGATATCCCACAAACAAACATTTTACTGATCGTGCCTCGAGCTTGTCCACATGCTGCTTTTTAACAAAAGCTGGACATCCCCAAATCTTTACATACTGTAGATGGGGTTTCTTCCCACTCCACATCTGATATGGAGTGGTAGGCACAGTCTTGGTAGGTACCATGTTCAAAAGATATGCCGCTGATTCTAGCGCATAACCCCAGAAAGATCGCGGTAACTCAGCATTACTCATCATGGATCGTACCATATCTAATAGGGTTCGATTCCGTCTCTCCGATACACCGTTATGCTGTGGAGTGTATGGAGGAGTAAGCTGAGAGAGAATTCCTTTCTCTTTTAGGTAACCTAGGAACTCGGCACTCAAGTATTCACCACCTCGATCAGATCTAAGTGTTTTTATACTTTTGCCGGTTTGGTTTTCTACTTCATTCTTATACTCTTGGAATTTCTCAAAAGCCTCGGATTTATGTTTCATCAGATAAATGAATCCGTATCTTGAGTAATCATCCGTGAAAGTAATGAAATAGGAATAACCACCTCTCGCATGTGTAGACATTGGACCGCATACATCACTGTGTATGAGTCCTAAGAGCTCGCTCGCTCTTACTCCTTGTCCAGTAAATGGAGTCTTTGTCATCTTTCCTTTGAGACAAGATTGACAAGTGTCATAAGTTTGATATTCGAACGTGTCCAAATATCCTTCTCTATGCAACTTAGTCAACCTTCTCTCATTGATGTGACCCAGTCTACAATGCCATAAGAAAGCTTTATTTAAATCTGGAGACTTTCTTTTTAGTGTGTTCTGGACATTGAAAATTTGGAGTTGGTTTAACACATATATGCCGTTATTTAGAGTACCGGACCCAATCAAACCATGATTAAGGTGGATGTTGACAACATCTCTTACAAACGTGAAATCATAACCTTTATTTGATAACAAGGAAACTGATATGATGTTACACGTTAAGCTGGGTACAAAATAACAGTTATGTAAAACCAAAATGTGTCCACTCGTCAATCCTAGGTGATAATCCCCGACGGACGCAGCTCCCACGCTAGCTCCGTTAGCAACTCTGAGGATCATATCACCTTCCTTCAGCACTCTACGGTTTCTCAGTGCCTGCAATGAATTGCAAATATGAGATCCTGACCCGGTATCCAATACCCAGGAAGTAGAGTTGATCGACAGACAATTCTCAATTACAAACACACCTGAAGTCGAAGCCACAGCTTGCTTCGGTTCCTGGTTCTTGGCGTTCCACGCCTTGCAATCCTTCTTCCAGTGCCCTTTCCTGTGACAATGGAAGCACTCATCCAGGCCAACTACCGGTGCTGTAAACTTTTTCTTTCCCTTCTTTCCCACCTTACTAACACCTCCTCTAGGTCTGGGTGCGGCCTTCTTCTTCCTTCCTTTGGCCCTAACCTTGGACCCGGAAGAAGATGCTCCGCCAACAAACATAGCGGGTGTTTCCCTTGCCTTCTGCAAGGTGCCCTCCGCACTCCTTAACATGTTCAGGAGTTCCGCAAGTTCAACTTCTTTTCCTTGAAGATTGAAGTTGAGGATAAACTGGGCGTAGGTGGGAGGAAGGGACTGGAGAACAAGGTCTGTATAGAGCTCATTATCCAAAGTCGTCCCAAGGTCTGCGAGCTCTTCTATATAGCCAATCATCTGTAGGACATGTTCACCTACCGATGACCCGACAGCCAACCTCGCTCGAAACAATTTCTTTGAGGTCTCGTATCTTGCTATACGAGATTGCTCTCCATAAAGTTCCTTTGTATGGAGAAATATGCCATCTAAGGACATATCCTCGTGCCTCCTCTGATGTTCATTATTCATCGAGGCAAGCACGATGCACTTGGCTCTCGCGCAATCTAAATCCCAGGTTTTACGGATTTCCTTATCCGCATTGCTGGATTTGGGACCAAGGACAGCAGGTGCTGTAGCGGTGAGGACGTACCCCAGTTTGTCATAGGTCAAAGCCATCTTGACATTCCGCAGCCAATCTTTATAGTTTGGCCCTGTCAGTATATTTTTCTCTAAAAGTAACTTAAGTCCAGTCATTTTCAGGGTCGCTGCAATTAGGAGAGAGAGAAGAAAACTCTTTAGCATGATGCTCTTGCAAGTTTAGAGTGGTTTTTAGTTTATCTAAACTGGATGGCTCCCACTGTTTCTCGAATCCTTCCTCAAACCATAAAAGAAGAATTAGCCAAGACTATTCTCACCGTACAATACTTGCTTAACCGTTCAGCCAGGCTGGTGTCGATACTTCGAGGGAGGTTTTCCAACGCTTTCGCGAAGTTCCTTAATTAAAGAACCTCTTTTCTCTGGGGGCGTAACCCCGCTGACACTTTTCTGGACACCTACTAGGTTTATAGCATTGATCGTTAAGCGACGAATATCCTGATAAGTAGCATATACTCACAGTAGGATCGGGATCCAAATATCATCGTATGATAATGTTGAAGGAATCCTACCAACATTCATCAAACTCCAAATGGTATGCATCTCTTTGCAAATTTCAGTTTCTTTAGAAATTCCCGATATAAGTTTTTTTGCCCCATGCTCTTATGACCTTGGCGTTAGGTCAAAATGTCATAAGTCACATGTCAAGTTCTACCCATCATTATCCTGTCAGTTTGAACCCATCCGTATATATCCTTGACGTTCGGCCAAAATGATAATACGACTGTCCCAAACTAACTCATCTATCTATGCAACAAATGAATATCCAGCAGCTACCAAACACTATGCCTTGGCGTTAGGTCAAAATACATAGCTTGAATACTACTGAATACCCAGATGAAATGACGGAGGGCTACGAATGGTTTTGGCGAAACCGTGAACGTAGTGAACTTGATATAACCGAAGGAACCTGATAGCTTTTAAAAGGAGTGGTTAAATCTCCGCATTTAAAAATATCTGTTTTAAAAATAACCGAGCGGTTTCTTTTAAATTGTTCCAACGATTGTAACTTTGGTTTGTTTTACTTTGCATTATAGATAATGCGTCCCATCATTAACCTATCATTGCAGAAAACAACGAAAATATAACGTCCTCTTATGCCATCCGCATTCGCCACGGGGTCCCGTCATCACCCGTTAGGTTACTTAACTAACGACAGAGCGGGGGCTGGGCTAGCGCGGGTGTAAAACATAAGTGACGTCTAAATAGCTATAATAAATATAGATATTTTACATTCGTCTGACGCAATGATATTCATTCCAGAACACAGATAAACAATATTGGATTTGCAAGCAATCTGTATTTCTTTTGAGCCTGCAAGAAAAGACAGATTACACAGTTGTGATGAATAGCCGTTTACCCCACCCTCGACCCCTACGGGTACGGCAAACTACCCACCCGGCAGTCTGTGTACCCCACCTTGGGCCAGTCCTAGGAGCAAAAACAGTAAAATGAAATAATACAACGGTGGCTACGACCGCAACCTGGAAGTGCCCCGCGAAAATAATATTACAACAAATTACATTTACAACAAATGAATAAATCAATAAACCATTGTTAACCCCGGCTATACACCACAACAGTCCAATACAGTTTATATGCACAAACAGATATAACCATTTCAGAAATGTGCAACCCCCTGCCAACCGACATACTAGCAGTTGGGGGAGGTTTACGAACACATCAAACAACCACAGATATAATCCAATACGCAAATACTGTATTTTTCGATCGAATAAACAACTTCAAAATTGCTCCAAAATCTGCTCTGTTAAACAGTAACCTGAGCAATAATTAAATATTCCAGAAAACCCCAAATATCACAGGGGACCCACACAAGAAAGACGAGTCCATGACTCGGCCAAAGCGCCGCGGAAGCGCGGCGGATCCCACCGATCCGCCGCGGTTCCGCGGCCGAGTTGCCGATTCATGGGCTCGAATTTCTTGAGTGTTCTCCTGGACTCCTTTCTAGCTCTCTGAACACTCCAGAAAAATTTTAGGACTTCATTTTCACTTCGACAGAAACTGAACAGAATTAGGGTTTTCCGGGTTCGTTTTTTCGTTCGAAATTCGTACAAATTTGCGATTAAGTTATTTAGTGTTTAGCGAGGCTCTGATACCACTGTAAGTCGATGTAGTACACCCCAGTATTTATGGGGAGGCGGAATTTACAAAAACTTATCAAGTTTAAACAACGAACATCGACTAACCGCTTGAATCGAAGCTAAACTCTAAAAACCGTATTCTATGAGTTTCTTTTCATAAGAGATTAGGGATTATACCTAATGAACCGGTCCTTCTTCTTTACGTCCTCCTTCGTTCTCCTCGACCTTCTCTAGGTAGTAGACGATCCACCCGAGAGCAAAACTCCAAGCTAAACCTCTAACTTGAGGTAACTAATCAACTTTGATTGCTAATCAAAGATGATAGAATGATAAAGAGTGAAGGTTATGGATTGTTTAGTCTAACTAATCCTTTGATCTCAACACATGAGGATTAAGGATTAGGGTTAGAAGATGAGAGCTTGAGGAGAGAGAATGTGTGATATGATAATGAGAGAAGAGAGAGAGTGTATCATAATATTATGAAGCATTCTTATTTTCAATAAATCAATAAAGGAAATGAATAAGCATGCTTCACAAAATATCTTGTGATGATTCATTAACATGAGTCATTAAGCAATAAATGTGCATTAATGAAGTGAATGAATCACCACTATGACTCACTCTCTTTCCAAAACAAACCTCCTTAGTCACATCTTCTAGAAGCTTCTCGAGTAATTACGAGAACGCCCCTCCGATCCGTAAAAAATACGGAAAAACTTTAGACTGTAAAAATCCAATAACCGGATACCAGTAACTGGCTTAAACCAAAGCCGACTGATAAAATCTGTCCGAAAGTCGTACGCGCGTAAACGCACGTATGCGTCCGAACCCTTTGTCGCAAAACCATGCAACCTCTATATCGTTTCGCCTGGAGTAGGAAACTCTCTGTGTGGGACTCTAGAGACTCGACTACTACGCTGGCAGTGGGTTTAACCACAGACCGCAAGCGGCACTAGCTGTACGTAACGGTCCCCAGGTAGTTGTCGATAAGAAGGCCGATGAGTAAACCCATCCGAACTCCTACTGAGTCTGATGTGACAATCTCCATACAGTCCGGTCCGTTCGTCCATGACTATCGCATATCGGGCCTAGGGGGGCGGCAAGCGTCAGTCCCCTAATAGCGGTATAAGTCGTGTCGAAGTGAAGCCCATTACACCCTGAGAAACTGCTGGAACCTACCAGCAAATCTCGCTTGCCCTGGCCAGGGACTTTGCGTAATGGCTCTCTGACACAGCACGATATCTACTCCCAATACCGGGAGGGACGAATCCTGTCTAACCGCCACTGCCTCCAAGTGCTCGGGACTGCACCCAACTGCTACCTGTTTGCACGACTCCTTTGAGCCGTGGTAGGGTAGCAATCTAAGAACAGTGGGACACACTTGAGGCGAAGTAGCAGTGTCAAGTCTGCGGACTACGCTGTACTCATGTCACCTGGGAACTGTTCACTGACGACTGGTATCAAACCAACCAACAGTTCCCTGTGAGTCCTGTCCGGTGTACCCGTAACCTAACGAGCACCTGTATACTATCTCCAGTACGACGTACTGATGGCTGTGGGACAGACCATCTCCCCAACTGGGATGAGAAGCGTACACACTAGTCTACTCCGGAGTATCGATGCTCTGTCTCGATAATCCAACGACCAGGGACCTGAATAAGGATGTGCTTGTAGACTACCCAGCCCCACTAGTGTGACTGCCATCACAACGCTGGTAGCCAAGCAAGATCCTAAGAGCTCTATCAATACGTACACTCACATATTAAGATAGAAAAACCAAGTAGCATACTACCATGTTTAGCAAGACTGTTATATACATGTGAATATCCCAAGCTTCCATTAAGTAATATACAAGCTAGTATGATACAGTAATGGCCTTCTAGGGCATAAACACTAACACCCATGTCTTAATATGCTTAAGATAGGGTCTCTTCCCACACCACATCTCATATGGTGTAGTAGGCACAGTCTTAGTTGGAACTCGGTTCAAAAGGTATGCAGCTGATTCTAGCGCATATCCCCAGAATGATCGCGGTAACTCAGCGTTACTCATCATGGACCGTACCATATCCAATAGGGTTCGGTTCCGTCTCTCCGATACACCGTTATGTTGCGGAGTGTATGGAGGAGTAAGCTGAGAGAGAATTCCGTTCTCTTTTAAATAATCCAGGAACTCGGCACTCAAGTATTCTCCACCTCGATCCGATCTTAGAATCTTAATACTTTTGTCGGTTTGTTTTTCTACTTCATTCTTATATTCCTGGAACCTTCCGAAGGCTTCGGACTTATGTTTCATTAAGAAGACATAACCGTACCTTGAAAAGTCATCCGTAAAAGTAATGAAGCAAGAATAACCGCTTCGCGCATGTGTAGACATTGGACCGCACACGTCGCTGTGTACGAGTCCCAAGAGCTCGCTCGCTCTTACTCCGTGTCCAGTAAACGGAGTCTTTGTAATCTTTCCTTTGAGACAGGATTGACAAGTGGCATACGATTGATATTCGAACGGATTCAAATATCCTTCTGTATGTAACTTCGTCAACCTTCTCTCATTGATGTGACCCAGTCTACAATGCCATAAGAAAGTCTGATTTATTTCCGGAGACATTCTTTTGTGTGTATTCTGGATATTGAAAATCTGTGGTTGGTTTAATACGTATATACCATTGCTCAATGTACCTGACCCAATCAGAACTTGATTAAGGTGAATGTTTACAACATTACTTACAAACGCAAATTCATAACCTTCTTTAGAAACTAAAGATACAGAAATGATATTACAAGTTGCGTTGGGTACAAAAAATAATTACGCAAAACCAAAACATGTCCATCTGACATTCCCAGGTGATAGTCCCCCACGGCTTTAGCATCCATGCTAGCTCCGTTCGCAACTCTGAGGGTCATGTCACCTGCTTTCAAAACACTACGGTTTCTCAACACCTGCAAAGAATTACAGATATGAGATCCTGATCCGGTATCCAATACCCAGGAAGTAGAGTTTATTGAAAGACAGTTTTCAATAACATACACACCTGAAGCTGAAGATGCAACCTGCTTCAATTCCTGTGTCCTGGCTTTCTAAGCCCTGCAATCATTCTTCCAGTGACCTTTCTTATGACAATAGAAGCATTCTTCCTTATCCACAAGCTTCCCCGCTATCTTTGTTGCTTTAGCTTTTCCCTTCGTATCCACTTTACTAACACCGCCTCTTGGTTTGGCGGGGGCTTTCTTCTTCTTTCCCTTGGCTTTCGCCTTGGACCTAGAAGAAGATGATCCTCCTACAAACAAAGTGGATGTTTCCCTACCTTTCTGTAGGGTGCCCTCTGCGCTCCTCAGCATGTTGAGGAGCTCTGAAAGTTCAACTTCTTTTTCTTGTAAGTTGAAGTTCAGTATGAACTGGGCGTAAGTGGAAGGAAGGGACTGGAGAATCAAGTCCGTATAGAGCTCATTCTCCAACGTGGTTCCAAGTTCCGCGAGCTCCTCAATGAAGCCAATCATCTTAAGCACGTGTTCCGCTACCGATGATTCGATGGCCAACCTTGCCGAAAATAACTTTTTCGACACTTCGTATCTTGCGATACGAGATTGCTCTCCATACAGTTCTTTTGTATGGAGAAATATGGATTCAAGGTCCATATTCTCGTGCCTCTTCTGATGTTCGTTGTCCATCGAGGCAAGTACGAGGCACTTGGCCTTCGCGCTATCAATCTCCCAGGTCTTACGGATTTCCTTATCCGCGACGCTGGAAGTGGGACTTGGGACAGGGGGAGCTTTGGTGGTAAGAAGATACCCCAGCTTGTCGTAAGTGATTGCCATTTTGACATTCCTGAGCCAATCTTTGTAGTTTAGCCCTGTCAGTATGTTTTTATCTAGAAGTAACTTAAGTCCAGTCATTTCGATTGGTCGCAGCAATTAGGAGAGAGAAGAAGAAACACTTAGCACGATGCTCTTGCAAGTTTAGAGTGATTTTTAATTTGTCTAAACAGGATAGCTCCCACTGTTTCTCGAATCCCTCCTCAAACCAAAAAGGAAGAATTAGTCAGGATCAATCTCACTGTACAATACTTGCTTACCCGTTCGGCCAGGCTGGTGTCGGTACTTCGAGGGAGGTTTTCCAACGCTTTCGCGAAGTTCCTTAATTTAAGAACCTCTTTTCCCTAGGAGCGTAGCCCCGCTAACACCTTTCTAGACACCTACTTGGTTTATAGCATTGATCGTTAAGTGAGAAATTTCCCGAGGAGTAGCATATACTCACAGTAGGATCGGGATCCAAATATCATCGTGTGACGAAACTGAAGGAATCCTACCAGAATCATCACACTCCAAATGGTATGCAACACTAGCAAGTTTCAGTTCTTTTGAAACTCCCGATGTGGATTTTTGCCCCATGCTCTTATGACCTTGACTTTGGCCAACAAATCATAAGTCACATGTCAAGTTCTACCCGTCGTTCTCCAGGTTAATTTGAATCCACCCGTACCTACCCTTGACTTTGGCCAACAAGGCAGTACGACTGTTCCAAACCAACGCATCTATCTATGTTGCACATGAATACCCAATAGCTACCAATCACTATGCCTTGACTTTGGCCAACAAACACAGCTTGAATACTATTGACTATTCATGTGAAACGACGGAGGGCTACGAATGGTTTTGGCGAAACCTTGAACGTAGTGAACTTGATTTAGTCGATGGAACGAGATAGCTTTTAAATGGAGTGGCTCAAACTCCGCATTTTAAAAGTTTGTTTTGAAAAGAACCGAGTGGTTTTTTGAAAGTGTTCCAACGACTTTTACATGGTTTATTTTCTTGCATTAGTTCTTTTAATGCATGATATTCTTGCATTAGTTCTTTTAATGCGTCCCATCATTTAATCCTACCATTGCAGAAAACAACCAAAATATGACGTACGCTTATGCCATTCGCATTCGCCACGGGGCCCCGTCATTACCCGTTAGGTTACTTAACTAACGACAGAGCGGGGGCTGGGCTAGCGCGGCTGTAAAACATAAGCAATGCCTAAATAATATCATATATAGATATATTGCAATGATAGACATTTCAGATCACAGATGAACACATTGGATATACTAGGAACCTGCAATTCGTACGAGCCTGTAACGAAAAGCAGATTACACGGTCGCGGTGAATAGCCAATACCCCACCCAAGACCCCTACGGGTGCGGCAAACTACCCGCCAAGTACCCGAAGCGAAGCAACCTCCCTCATCCCCGTGAGTAGGCCACTCGGCACTGCATACCCGGTAGTTTGTGCACCCCCTCCATGGGTCTATCCTAGGAGCAAAAACAGTAAAAAGAAATTATACAATGACGGCTACAACCCCGACCCGGTTGTGCGGCCATACAAATAATTATTACATCAATTTACAAATTTACATGAATTGAAAGAAAAGAAAACTCTCGTCTCACAACCCCCGGCTATTCACCCACGACAATCCAATGAATTCATATACACATTCCAGCAATATTACAGAACACAGATTTGTATAACCCCCACTAATCGACATATAGCGATTAGCAAACGTTCAATACAAATATCACATCACAGAAAAACCCGTCAGCTTAAGTCTTTTAGAAGTTCGATTAAAAATACGGATTTTCAGGACCCCAAAAATAAAATTTTCGTTCTGGAAAATCTGGGCTGAAAATTCATATACCAAAATTCCTAAAATACCCCCATAAGAACACTGTAGCAAAGAACAACCAGAGAGGAGACAAGACGGCCGCGGAACCGCGGCAATAGCAAGCTATTGCCGCGTTTTCGCGGCGAAATGATGAGATCGTGGGACCGTCTTTCTACAGTGCACTCTAAAAACCCTGAGTCGATTTTTGATGCATGATTTATTAATTTTACAGAACATAAAAAATCGACAGCAACTTTGAAAACGGGGTTCATTTCGGGACTTTTTCTTTGATCGATCTTCTAGCTACTTTGCTAACATATTAGATAGAGTTTAACTAGGCTCTGATACCACTGTAAGTCCATGCTACCTCTCCCGGTACTTTCGGGCATGCGGAATTTGATAAAAAACGATTTTCTTAGAGGTGGTAACATGGACTTAAAACCCGGATCTTTGTTAAACATCTAACTAACAACCTAACTACGAGTTGCTAACTACTCGGTTAGGGGGTTATACCTTTCTTTTTCTCGAACTCCTTCGTCTTCAAGCCTCGATGGATGTCCGGATCGCCTTCACTCCGTCGTCTCTTTGCGCCGAAGATAGATCCACCTCGAAAGCTTCTACCTTTGGCTTCTTCTTCGGTCTTTGAAGAAACTAGTTCACTTGGTTTGCCAAACCTTGTGAACTAGAGTGAGTAGAGAAGAGTTTGTATGGGATTTTATCTATGGTTCTTGGTTCTCAACTCATGAGACAAGTGAACCATAGAGTCAAGAGAGGGAGAGGGAGAGCAGGAAGATGAGAGCTCAAGAACAAGAGAGAGAATGAGCATGAAAGAATGAGAGAGGACTTTTCTCATTTGGCTCTCATAATCCAAAACAATCATAACACATCATATCAATCAAGTATTATGTGATGGTTTAAGCAACCATAGCCATATCATTTCATGCACTCATTTTGAACAAAAGAGCAAGCAAGCAAAAGTCTTTGCCATGAAATGATAGCTATAGTTATCATGATGGTCAACTAGTCAAGCCTAGTCAACCGGTCAACAAAGTCAACAAGTCAACAAGTCAACAAAGTCAACAACTCAACAACCATGTCACCATAATACCTAATTAATATAATTGTTAATCACATATCATATTCTCATTAGGGTTGAGCAAAAAGTCAATAGTCAACTGTCAACGGTCAACAACCCTAATGAGAATCCTCCGCCTCTGTCTCTCCGTCAACTGTGCATACACACCCGCATTCGCGTTCCAAGGAACACGAATACAAACTGGATAAATCCAATCCCAATACATACACTAGGATCTGGCTTAAACCAAAGTCCGCTAGTGTTTACTGTCCGGACACTGTACGTGCATAAGTGCACAGATGTGACCGAACCCTGTCGCAAAACCATGCGACCTGCCGCAAAACCATGCGACCTCTACTCTTTTGCCTCAAGGCGAATAGCTTTCTGTGTGGGACTCTAAAGACTCGACACTACGCTGGCAGTGGGTTTAACCACAGACCGCAAGCGGCACTAGCTGTGCGTAACGGTCCCCAGGTAGAAGCCGACAAGAAGACTGACGAGGTGAAACCCATCTGAACTCCTACTGAGCCTGAATGTGACAATCTCCGTTCAGTCCGTTCTGTTCGTCTGATACATCGCATGGTGGGCCTAGGGGGGCGGTAAACGTCAGTCCCCTAATAGCGGTACAAGTCGTGTCGGAGTGAAGCCCAAAACACCCTGAGATAACACTGGAAGCCTACCAGTATATCTCGATTGCCCTGGCCAGGGACTACTCGTGTAATGGCTCTCCTAGACACAGCGCGATGTCAACCCCCAATACCGGGAGAGACGAATCCTGTCTAACCGTCACTGCCTCCAAGTGCTTCGGGACTGCACCCAACTACCACCTGTTTGCACGACTCCTTTGAGCCGTGGTAGGGTAGTAATCAAAGTACAGTGGGAACACACTCGAGGCGAAGTGACAGTGTTAAGTCAGCGGACTAAGCTGTACTCATGTCACCTGGGAACTGATAACTGACGATAGGTATAATACCAACCGGTCAGTTCCCGACGAGTCTTGTCCAGTGTACTCGTAACCTAACGAGCACTCGTATACTATCTCCAGTACGACGTACTGATGGCTGTGGGACAGACCATCTCCCACACTGGGATGAGAAGCGCATACGCTAGTCTACTCCGGAGTATCGATGCCCTGTCTCGATAGTCCTGCGACTAGGGACCTGTATAAGGATGTGCTTATAGATTACCCAGCCCCCACTAGTGTGACTGCCATCACAACGCTGGTAATCAAGCAAAGATCCTAAGGGCTCCACTAATGTGTATAGGTGATATACTAAAATAAACACATGTACACATTGAAGTAGAAACAAACCAAGTAGCATACTACTATATTGAGCAAGATTGTTTATACAAGGTGAATATCCCAAGCTTCCATTAAGTAATATACAAACTAGTATGATACAGTAATGGCCTCTAGGGCATATACACTAACAAAAACTACAAATACAAAACACTCCGAATTGCTTATAGTGTAAGATCGCATCACATGCAAAATTAGTAAAAACAAACAACACCTGAAATACCAAAACCTAGTCACTAGAACACACCCAAAAATTTAACCCCAGAACCCACTACTTGGCCGGCCGGCTCGGAAAACCTAACATTGTGCTCGGCCAAAATCCGGCCGGGGGTGAAATTTCTCGTTTGTTCATGTTGAATCCCATACAACATTCTGCAGTTGTTTAAAAAAAAAATTTGAAGACTTTTTAAAATCGACAGAAACTAGGGTTTCGTGTTGCAAGTTCCGGAGTAGTTTCGTTTTCGTAATCTTAACAAAATCCGTCTAATTTTCTAGCATGGCACTGATACCACTGCAGGGTTTCCTAGCATGGTAGCAAGGTTTCGAGAGGCATCGTATATGCCAATTTCAAATTTTATCGTTCTAGCTAACCCTAACCCTAGAATCGTCTACTAGAAAAAGCGACGAATCGATATGCAAACAACTTTGCAACTAAAGTGAACAAGGAATACAACCTTTGTAGACCGGTCCTTCACTTCAATAGCTCGGTGTAGTAGTCCCTTCACTGCGATCATGAACTCCCGACTCTTGAAAGGCTCCCATGAAGAAATGAACAAGCTTGCATCGAAGTCTTCGAGGCCGAAGATGATCTACGTCGAGGAGACACTAACCCAGGCTACCTCTTCACTAATTGTAGAATTAGTGAAGCAAACACTCTATACTAAATGGCAAGTAGTAGAGGATGATGAAGTACGAATTTTGCTCACATTAGAAATGATTTTCTCACATATTTTCTCCATCACATGAAGAAATCAAGAGAGCAAGAATCAAGAGCAAGAAGAAGAAGAAGCTCAAGCTCAAGTGAGAATGAATTGTGATGAGGTTAGAAATGTAACCAAGGGTTAAAAGTATCATGGATAACTCTTATAGAGAATAAACCATGGTCTAGGGTTAGGGTTAGGTTAACAAATAACTTAGCAAATATCTAAAGTGTGGACTGAGTCAACTTAAGAAAATATCTTAAGTAATTATCCACAATTTAGAATTAACTAAAATAAATAATAAATCTAACCCTAATTTTAGCCATGGTGTGAATCTCATTAAACCCTAGTTGCATTTATAACCTAGCATGTTACAATATTATATATATCACACATATATAATATATAATGTAACAAAAGAAAAGAATACAATAAACATATATCACATATATGTTAAATGTATCCAAAGTGAGAAAATGAAATACTTAAGTGAGCATATATTAGTTAATATAATTTAATATATCAAATATATAATTATACATTAAATTATCAAATCAACACTTGATCCGATAATCCGGCTATATCACATATAACCGACTAATATTAAATGTATCATCTCATCGAATCAACACTTGATCTGATGTCCCGGTTATATCACATATAACCGGCCGATATCATATATCGCGAGAATAGAATACGGTATCACATATCGTGTTTATCTCGGTCGCGCACATATCACATATGTGCTCCTACTCCATTTCGCTTGAGCCAGGAAACCTCTGTGTAGGACTCTAAAGACTCGTCAATACGCCGGCAGTAGGTGATAATGATATCAAACACTCACAAGCCGCAAGTGGTCTACTAAACGTAACGGCCACCCGGGTATTGAACGATCAGAAGATCAAAAAGCATGCCTGCTCATACTCCTGCAAATCCAATCAGTAACACTACAGTACAGTCCGGTCTCTTCGTCTGATATGTCGCATATCTAGTCTAGGGGTGGTAAACGTCAAACCCCAGTAACTCGATAAGTCGTGCCGATGTGAGGCTCATAACGGGTCGAGAAACTACTGATAACATTTACCAGTATATCTCTAAAGCAGCCCTGGCCAGGGACTACCTGTTATAGCCAATCGAGCACAGCGCAACATCAACCCCGATACCGGGAGAAACGAAACCCCTCATATCGCTCATTGCCTCCAAGTGATTCGAGACTGTACCCAAAAGCCACCGTTTTGCATGTTCTCTTGAACGTGGTAAGGTGGAAATCAAAGCACAGTGGGAATCACACAAGACTCTATGACGATCTCGGGTCTACAGACTAACATGTACCAGTGTCACCAGAGAACTGCCATCTGACGTGAGGTATAATACCATCTGCGAGTTCTCGGCGGGTCCGTCCAGTGTACCCAGTCTCCACTGAGCACCCGTATACTATCTATAATGTCAAACACCAATGGATATGGGATCATCCATTTCCTATCTACATGGGTCGAGAAGCTATACGCTAGTCTACTATGGTATATCGATACCCTATCTCGATACACCCTCGACTAAGAACATTTGAAGGATGTACTTACCGACTACTCTGTCCCCACTAGTATGATCTGCATCATAATCCTGGTAGTCAAGTAGTCATCCTAAGGGCTTTATCAACATGTAATAGAGAGACAATAAGTGTACATGTTTAGATAAAGAGCAACCAGATAGCATACTATCATGTCGAGCAAGAAATTTATCCCTATATATGTCCAAGCATCCACTACAATATACATCGTATGTACAGTAATGGCCTCTAGGGCATACATATAACTAACAAGAATATGTCTGGGTCACTGATGGGACGGGGGTTCTTAGGCATAAGCTATAACTCCATTGTCACACAATGGTAGGAACAAAGTTCATCTCATGAACATATCTACACTCAAACTGCCTCTTCGGTAGCATCGTAGGTAGCGATGTATCTAGCCTTTATCGTCTAATTTGCCACAGTATCTAGCTTAGAACTCTTCCAACATATCGTCCCTCCACTGAAGGTAAAGATAATGCATGTGACTGACATTCAGTCGTCCTTACCACCCTGGAAGCTATCCAGTGATTCTTCCTAGAATCGATTGATACCATCTCACTACACCTAGTGAGAATCCTAACATCCACTTAGATATATCTCATAGATCCAAAACCCAGGATTTAGGAGGTATCATCTTGATCCTATATAGAGAATCAATGTGATAAGAGGAGATTGACCGAGTGTAGCACAGGAAACTCCTTTCCTATCAAGAGTATGTCATCCACGTACTATACGAGGAAGACCACCTTACTCTCTACTGCCTTTTTGTATATACAAGGTTCATCTACTATTTTGATGAAGTCAAACGCTTTGACTACCACATCAAAACAGATGTTCCAACTCCGCGATACCTGCTTTATCCTGTAAAGCAACTTGCATACGTTTCCTCTGCTCCCACTGTCTACGAAGCCCTCTGGCTATGTACTTATAGACGCTTTCTTCTAAATCAATATTTAGAAAAGCAGTCACGACACCCAACTGCCAGATATTGTAGTCATGGTATGTAGCAATGGCAATTAGGATCCGGATGGACTTAAGCATACCCACTAGAAAAGGTTTCATCATAATCCACACCTGGTCGATGACGAGAAGATTTTACAACATGTCTAGCTTTGAAAGTCTCAACTTTTCCATCTACACCAAGTAATCTTCTGAAGATATACTTGCTTTTGATGGATATTTAACTCTTCAGATAAAGCAACCAAAGTCCATATTTTGTCGGTGTATATAGATTCCATCTCAGATCGCATAGCATCCAGCCATTCTTATAGAGTCCCTACTCTTGATGACCTGCTCGAAACTAGTTGGGTCATCATCTCATGATGCAATCCTCGCTCCCACTGTCATTGAGAAAACCGAAGTATCTCTTAGGCGGATGAAGAACCCTACCAGATCGGTAGAGAGACTGAGGTTCGTCGGGAACTATTGAATGCTCCGATTCTACCAAATCATCAGCTGTAGTTTGTATAGCTGGAAATCCTTCAAGTTATACCTTATGACCACAAATTTGTTTCCAAAATAAATTCCTTTTCTAAAAAGGTGGCATGACGAGAAATAAAACACCTTTTGTTCCTCGGTGTGATAGAAGATATACCTTGCGAATGCTTGGGATATCCAACAAACTTCCACAGAACTGACATTGCCTCGAGCTTGTCCGGATTTTTCTTTTAGACATAGGACAGACAACCCCGAATCTTAACTTACTTAAGACATGGGCTCTTCCCATACCATATAGCATATGGAGTGGTAGGCACCTGATTTGGTTGAAACCCAATTCAATAGGTATGCAGCTTCTCAAGTGCATAACTCCTAAAAGGAAATAGGCTACTCAGTAGTACTCATCATAGAGCGCACCATATCTAATAGGGTGCGATTGCTCCGCCCCGATACACCGACGTGCTGTGGTGTATACGGAGGAGTAATGCTGAGAGAGAATCTCAATCTCCTTTTGAATAGTCCTGGAACTCCTATGCTCAAGTATTCTCCTCCCTGATCACATCAAAGGACATAATACATATACCCGTTTTGGTTCTCTACTTCGCACTTTTATTCATTGAATTTCTCAAAAGCCTCAAATTTGTGTTTCAACAGGAACACCTGTGCGAATCTTGAGAGATCATCAGTGAATGTAATGAAGTAAAAAAGAACAAGTCCTGGCATGTGTAGATAGGGGACCTACATACATCATCATGTATCAATCCTAAGATTTCACTAACTCTTTCTCTGTTACCAATAAACGGAGTTATGGTCATCTTATCTTTGTGACATGACTGGCAAGTTTCACAAGATGTAAATTCAAACTGATTTAAATATGCATCTTAATGTAACTTAGCTAGTTGGGTCGCATTGATATGACCTAGTCTATAATGCCTCAAGAAAGATTCGTTCATTTCTGAACTCTTCCTCTTGTGTGTGTTCTATACGTTGAGAACTATAGTTTGATTTAGAATGTATATGCTTTTAGATTACGTGCCTGAACTGATCAACTCTTGATATAGGAAATGTTCAAAATATTATCCAACAATAAAAAATTATATCCTTCTTTACTAAATAAATAGACTAATATAATGTTACATATCAGGTTCGGTATCTAATAACATTCATTCAGAATCAATGTATTTGGTAATACAGGGTAATAACTACCCACAACTTGGCTGCAACAATTGCACCGTTTCAAACTCTTAAAACTTTATCACCCAATCTCAGTTCTCTACCTATCTGTAGCCCATGTAATAGATTACATATGTAGGATCCTAATCCGGTATCTCATGCCCAGGACGTAGAGGATATTGAGATATAGTTCTTGATAATGAACACACCCGAAGAAGTTGCATCATCATGCACTTCCTTCGTTTGGGCAGCATGGGAATCCTGGTATTCCCCTATTTCCTACTCGATCTTATAACAATTATAAGTTGGAGCGGGACCAATGTTCCCCAGCTCAGTATAACAAGCAGGTTCGGTCAATACATCCATATTATTATCTAGATTAAGGCGTGATATGGTCGCTACCTGGAGAGAGAGAGAAGAAAACACTCAGCGTATGCTCTTGCAAGATTAGATTGCTTATTATTTTATCTAATCAGGATGGCTCCCGCTGTTTATATCAAATCTTCCTTCAAATCCTAAAAGGAAAGACTACCCGGGATTAATTACACTCTATAAGTTCGCCAATCTTTCATCCTGGCTAGTGCCGGTACTTTGAGGGAGGTTCCCCGTTCTTTCGCACGGACTTAATTATAATAAACCTCGTTTTCCCAGGGGCATAACCCTGTTGACACCTTTCTAGACACCTACTTGATCGGGTAGTTGTAAAGTGCAAAACTCTCCCAGGAGTAACAATTACTCGCAGGGGGTATCGGGATCCAACTATCTTATAGAAGGTTCAACACTTGAAATTCCCGATAATTTTGCCCCTAGCGTGGCAATGACCTTGATGCAGGCCAAACTACCCATAGTCCGCTAGTCAAGTTCAACCCGTACATTTCTTGATTGAATTAAACCCACCCGCACGACCCTTGACGCAGGCCAAACTACGCCGTACGAATGCCCTAACTCAATCGCATCATATGCATAAGCAGATAAGCACTAACTAGCTAACGTACACTACGCCTTGACGCAAGCCAAACTACCGTAGCACGAATACTAAAATAGCACTTATTTGAAATGACGGAGGGCTACGACAGGTTTTTAAGAAAGCCTTTTGCGTAATGAACTTGATATCGTTGTAGAATCAAATGATTTAAAATGGAGTGTTTTTAAGGATTTTGCTAGTTTCTCTAAAGAGGTCACTCCTGGTGAAGGGATCTCGGCTCTTTCCTTATCGAATAAGGTGCAAGATATTTCATAAATACCACTATGCAATGCAATAACTAGAAAAGCAATCAAAAGACAAAACTGAGGGTTGTAGCATCTGCCAGTTATTGCTAAAGAGGTCACTCCCGTTGAAGGGATCTTGGCTCTTTCCTTATCGAATAAGGTGTTGGATATTCTATAAGGAATATCGCTATGCAAAGCAAGAACTAGAGCTACCTGTTTTTGAAAATTCGATTCCACAACATCTTTAGGTTTATTTTCTTTCATTAATCTCATTAATGAAGTCCCATCATTTAAGTTACCTAAGTATCACAGATAAATACAACGTACGCTTATGCCATCTGCATTCGCCTCGATGTCCCGTCATGCACCGTTATGTTAGGTAACTAACGGCAGAGCGGGGCAGGGCTAGCGCGGGTGTAAAACATAAGCAAAGTCTATATAATATATCACATATACTATATACAGTATCTATCTCATCATATCAAGTGATCACATCACAGAATATTGCAGCAGAAATCAACATATGAAATATTGGATATACTAGGATTTCCGGGTTTTATATTAAGCCTGTATAAAACACGGATTCCACGGTCGTGATGAATAGCCAAACCCACATCCCTAGACCCCCTACGAGATCGGCAAGCAACCCTACCAATTCTAGAGTTAGGAGACCCGGACTCGACTCCTCGAGATGGTCTCCCACTAGACTCTAGAACCCGGTTACTTGTGCTCCCCTCCTTGGATCTATCCTAATGCGGAAAAGTAAATAATATACATCAACGGTGACATCTTCCTCAACCCAGAAGTGTCCCAATAAAAGAATATTACATACAAGTTTTTACATGAATGAAAATGAAAAACTCTCATCTCACATAAAACCCCCGGTTATTTAAACATGACGATCTAATATAACACATCACAGCAACACATAACATCATATGTCATCAACGTAAGTAAATATGCATATTCCAATTATCGTTGACATATAGCAACGAAACCGGAGATACACCACATATTATACTTACGGTCGCAGAAAAGAAAGTGAAAAACTACAAAAATTGGAATCGTCACTGCCCTTAGACATCATAAACCCGGAATATCACATATTCCGGATTTCCTGCCTAACAATGCAAATCTTACATTTAGGTATCAACTATGAAAACACTTTTCAAAAGAAGTCGGGTAATTCAAAAAGATTCCCGATTTCGCTCGAGACCGAAATGTTAAACTTGCACGCAACTAAATAGATTCTAATTATTGTATCACAATCACAGATAGCTCGACGAAGTTAAACTTTTTGATTGAATAAGCAAGCATCCAAAATTTCCCAACATGCTCAATACTTGAGCGGAGTTCAAAAAGTTCCCAGAAACTGCCACAGCTCCTATGAACCATCCGTAGAAGGGCTGGCCAATGCCTCACTCATGTTGCCACGGAACTGCGGCAAACCGTAGGGTATAACCGCGGTTCCACGATCCAAAAAATTCGAGTTTTGGTATCGTTCTTCTAGAGGGTACACAGAATCGCTTGCATGATTTTCTGAAAATTTTAAACTCGGAAAAATCCAACTCTTGGAAAGTTTCAGTGAGGGAAAATATGGGTTATTGATATCCGTTCAAATCTTTCAACATCGTCTAAATAACCCGAATACATGTTAGAATTACGACAGCGAAACACTCCAAATTGCCTTTGCAGAAAGTTAACATCATATGCAAATTTAGCAAAAACAAACAACATCTGAAACACCAAAACCCAAAGACTGGAACACCACCAAAATTTGAAGCCAAAAAGCCAAAATTGACCCGAGCTCGCCGGTTTTAATCATGATGTGACCGGCCACTTTGAGGTGAAATTAGACCAAATTTTGGTTGTGTTCATGTTGTATCTCATACACCATTTTGTACTTGTTTAAAAAAAATTTAGAGCCTTTTTGAAAATCGACAGAAACTAAGTTCAAGTGTTTCAAGTTTCGGAGTCATTTCGATTTCGTAATCTAACAAATATCGTCTAATTTTCTAGCATGGCTCAGATACCACTGCTGGGTTCCTTAGGACGGCAGCAGGTTTCGGGAGGCATCGTACATGCCAATTTCAAAAATTTGCCATTCTAGTTAACCATAACCATAGAATCTTTACTAGAAAATGCGAAGAAACAAAATGTAAACAACTTTACATCTAAGTGAATGAGGAATACAACCTTTGTAGACCGGTCCTTCACTTCTAATGCTCCGTGTAGTAGTCCTTTCACTGCAAGTCATGAACACCCGAACTCTAGAAAGGGTTCTCCGGGAGAAATGAACAAGCTTGCTCGAAATCTTCGAGGCCAAAGATGATCTACGTCGAGGAGACTCAAGCTCATGCTACCTCTTCACTAATGGTAGATTAGTGAAGCAAACACCCTAAACTAAATGGCTAATAGAGTAGAGGATGATGAAGTAGGAAATGGGCTCACTTTAGTTTTATTTTTCTCACAATATTTTCTCACCTTAAGAAAAGCTAGTGAACTTTTCTCATGAGGAAGAAGAAGATCAAGTGAAGATGAGAATGAACTCATGAGGTGAGAATAACAACCATGGGTAAGTTAGTGTCATACACTAACCCATGTAGAGATTAAACCATGGCTAACAATAATGGTTAGGTTAATAAATATCTATAAGTAAAACAAAAGGAATGGATTTGGTCAATGGTTCCACAAGCTTCAACCATGTGACTTAATTCCACTAATTTTGATTTACTTTAAATAAATAAAACCTTAACATTATTATTAGTATGGTGTGAGTCTCATACACCCATGAAGTATGTGGCATCAAGCATGACACAAAAAGTTGTACATTAATATATATCACATATACACTAATGCACACAAGTGAGAAAAAGAAATGTTTAAGTGAGCTAATATTAGTTAATGTAATCTAGTATATCAAATATACAATTATACATTAAATTATTAAATCAACACTTGATTTAATAATCCGGCTATATCACATACAACCGACTAATATCAAATGTAATAATCTATCGAATCAACACTTGATCCGATAATCTGGTTATATCACATATAACCGACCGATATCACAAATCGCGAGAATAGAATGCAGTATCACATACACGCATTAATCTCGGTCCCGCACATATCATATATGTGCTCCTACTTCGTTTCGCATTGTTGGATATAGTTCCCTCAGAGTCAATTATTGGATCACAGGCACGTGATTGCAATGATTGAGGGAGGACCTATACCGATAGGACAGTCTTACTCGAGATGATAGTATGCTATCTGGTTTACCATTATCATCGTGTACTGTTTTAGGTGACCTTACAGGTCACTATTGCGCGTTGATAGAGCCCCTAAGATTCTTGCTTGACTACCAGCAGTATGAGGGCGATCATATACGTGGGAGCTGGGGTCTATAAGCACATCCTTAAAAGGTCCCTAGTCGTAGGAGTTTCGAGACAGGGCATCGATACTCCAGAGTAGACTAGTGTATACAGTCGAGACCCCGACGAGGGGCGGTGTCCGGTCTCACAAGCCACTAGTGTCAATTGGTTCACCTAAGATGTATACAGGTGCTCATTGGGTTATGAGTACACCGGACAGGACTTGCCGGGAACATGCTAGTTGGGATTATACCAGATGTCAGATAGCAGTTCCCTGGTGACATGTTCCCTGGTGACATGTGTACAGTTCATCGACCTAAGATCATCATTTGTCTCGTGTGAGTTCCCACTGAACTTTGATTACTACCCTACCACGCTCAAAGGAGACATGCAAACAGGTTTTAGTTAGGTACAGTCCCGAGCCACATGGAGGCAGTGAGCAGATCTGCAGGGGTTCGTCTCTCCCGGTATTGGGGGTGAGGTGGCGCTGTGTATAGGAGAGCCATTACATGAAGTCCTTGGCCAAGGCAGGAGATTTACCGGTAGGTATTCCAGTAATATCTCAGGGTGTTCTGGGCTACACTCCGACACGACTTGTACCGCTTTTGGGGGTCTGACTTTTACCAACCCCCTAGGCCCGCCATGCGATGCTCATAGACGAACGGACCGGACTGTACAGATATTGTCACTGACAGGCTCAGTAGGGTGTCAGGATGAGTTCACTCATCGACGTCCCTTTTAGTCAATACCTGGTAGCCCGTCACGTATGGCTAATACCTCTGACGTGCTAGTGGTTAAATCCACAACCAAGGTGTTGACGAGTCTTTAGAGTCCCCCACAGACCGTTTGCTCAAGTTTCGGGCGAAACGCTGTAGAGGCCGTATGGAGATATGACAGGGTTCGATCATATACGTGCGGTATTGCACGGATCATGATCGGACGAATAATACTAGCGGACTTTGGTTTAAGCCGGATCCTAGTATTGTACAGTGTAGATTTTGTCTCATTGCATTTGTATTAAGTGGGAATACAAATGAGGGTATGTATATACAGTCGCAGGGTTTTCCTGTAATTTATTACGGGATCAGTTTTCTGAAGTTGCCAGTTTGCATTCCGTTCCGGCCAGTTTTCCTTTGTTCCTTCACGGCCGGATTTTTCTGATGGAGGGGATAATTTGCATATTTGCAAATTAGCAATTGTGGAGGGGTTATTTGTGAAATGGTGGCATTATGATATTTCTAGCATCATTAGATTCCTTTTTCATTTTTTCATTTGCATTAAATGAGAAAGGATTTGGATATGAAAGAGGGTGACATTTCTTTCTTGTGATCACACATTTTGTGTATGCCTTTTTCTCTCTCCTCCTCATTCTGTCATCCAAAAAAAGGGCCGGCCACAATTTTGGTAAGGTAGGGGGTTCATTTTTGTGTGGGGGAAATTCATTCATCTCATTTGCTTGCTTGCAAAATTCTTAACACCTCTCCAAAGTTCATTTTTCCTTCTCCATCAAATGGCAACTTCAACCCCAATAGAGACAAACTGTTCTAAACTAGCCTACAACATTTCTTGGGCACGTCGACTCGCCAACTTCTTACCCGAGTTGCCTCGGTCCAGAGGTGGGAGCCCGTAAAAGAACCCGGCGATGTGGTGCCCGTTCCGAATAGGAGTGAAGACCGGAGATTCCGCGAGGAGATCGAAGTGGAGGCCGAAGACCGAAGGACACGGATCGCTCGGTATAGCTCTCTACCCCATTCTCGTATTTGCTAGGATTAATTTAATGGCCTGATCCGGCTTTTATAGTGCGCGGTGGTGCCGGTTTACAAGTTTCGTAAAAGTTTCGTTTCCGCATTCCGGCGTCGGATTGACGGCCGGGGCGCCGCCGTGCACTTACATTGGTATCAGAGCCACGCCATTAACCTAGTCTAGCTTGCTCTAGTATGTTTAAAACTTCGATCGAACAAATTTCCAAAAACCACAATTTCTATTGCATCAGTTTCTGTCGAATTTTTTTTTGTTCAAAAAATTTTTCAGTGCATTGCAGAAATTTGTGCAGACAATTTTAAGAATTCTATGAAAAAATGGTAGAGTGATACTGTAGCACGACCGCGGAACCGCGGAGGCCGCGGTTCCGCGGCAATAAAGTGTGTTCACTGTACCATTTTTCCTACAGAACTATTTAAATTTGGAAATAGGGTTTCTGGAATATTCTGTTTGGGCCCAGATTTTGTTTGAGTGCTACAGTAGTGCTTGGGGCCCACTTCGGTAAATTTGATCGATCGAAAATTTTAAACATGTTAGTTCACAGTATTTACATTATATCTACGACCGTGAATGTCATTTGATCGGTAAATCCTGTCTAACTGCTATAGCCCTTTTAGACGAATTTGCGAACATGACATTCACGTTGATGTTCTGTCTTGTGCTGTGATGTTATGTTGCGGATTTGTCGTGGTGGATAGCCTGGATGCAATGGTAGTACAGTTTGGTTTATTATGTACATTTGATATTGCGGGGAGAGTGTCCGACATGTGGACTGCCGTTACTGCCTGTTTGTATATTATTCTTTTGGGGCACGACCGGGCTGAGGTCGATGTACCCATTGTATGTATATTTTACTTTTTGTACTAGGATTACCCCGCGGAGGGGTGCAAGGATAGTCGGGTTCTAGAGGGCAACGAGTCCGCATCTCATGGCGTTGAGACGGAGGGGGCTTTACTCTAGAATTGGCGGGCTATTCGCCGCACTCGTAGGGGGTATAGGTTGACCCAAGGAGGGGTGCCCAAGTTACCGGATTCCGTGAAGTGCTGGGTGGTCCATTCACGTTGCTGAAGGGGGCTGCCTCGCTTTAGGTTTTGGCGGGTAACTTGCCGCGCCCGTAGGGGTCTAGGATTTCATTGCACAGGCTATCCACACGACCAGGGGAACGTCGGGTTTCAGTAGCGGCTCTATGAAACCCGGCGATCCCAGATATCTGTATTGTTCTGTGATGCTTATTACATTTCTGTGATGTTGCATTTTATCACGCCTTGAGCGAATATTATATATTGATATATATACTAGTAGATGTTGTATATGTTTTGCACCCGTACTAGTCCAGTCCCCGCTCTGTCGTTAGTTAAGTAACCTAACGGGTGATGACGGGACCCGGTGGCGAATGCGGATGGCATATACGCACATCATTATTTTCGTTCTTTATTGGTGTGATCAATTGATGGGACTGCGTTGATTCGGATCAATGCAAGCTAAACAAACCTATTCTGATGTTGTTGGAACATTTTTCAAAAAGCTGTTATTGCAAGGGCGTTCTCTTTTGTTTTGCACAGTGGTATTCGGTTATGAATATCCAGCACCTCAGTCGACGAGGCAAGGGCCGAGATCCCTTCACCGGGAGTGACCCCTTGGACAGAAGTTTGCGTCAGGGCAATAACTTCACTATAGTCGTTTACTTTTTCTTTGCATCGTGGTATTCAGTTGGAATATCCTGCACCTCATTCTACGGGGAAAGAGCCGAGATCCCTTCACTGGGAGTGACCTCTTTAGCAAAGGTTTTCGTCACTATATTTTTATAAAGCTATCCGGTTCCTTCAACGATATTAAATATTCGGTAGTATTCAAGCTATGTATTTTGACCTCACGCCAAGGCATAGTGATTGGTAGTTGCCGGATATTTATCTGTTGCATAGATAGATGCGTTGGTTTGGGACAGTCGTACTACTATTTTGGCCTTCGTCAAGGGTATGTACGGGTGGGTTCAAATTAACCTGGATAATGATGGGTAGAACTTGACATGTGACTTATGACATTTTGACCTCACGCCAAGGTCATAAGAGCATAGGGTAAAAATCACATCGGGAGTTTCTAAAGAAACTGAAACTTGCCAGATATGCGCATACCTTCTGGAGTGTGATAACGTGAGTGGCTTCCGTCACATTATCATGCGATGATAGTTGGATCCCGATTCCCACTGATGAGTTGGTTTACTCCTCGGGTGATCCCGACTAATTCTTCTTTCAGGTTTAGGGAAGAATTTGACGTTACAGTGGGAGGTTTCCTGATTAGATAAATTGATAACCATTCTGATCTAGGTTAGAGTGCACGCTGAGTGTTTCTTTTCTCTCTCTCTTTGGCAACGACCATGACCCGACCCTAGACTATGACTCAGTGACCAAGATTAACTGAACCTTCTTAAACATTGGCTTTTGGATTGTCAGAGTTGCAAACCTCATTGCCACTCCTACTTTTACCCTTTTCTCCAGGTCACCCCGTATTACTACGAACGTCCACTTCCATTGGACAAAACCATCATATGGTTATATACGAACTCGAAGGAATTTATTCGAGGATGGTTTCCGGTCCTGGAGAAAACGAATAGGACTATTCAGTTGTCTTTTCCTTTTACCTTCTCTCAGGTTGCGAGTACTCCTTGGTTTAGGAGATAGTACACCTATTACGCAAATTGGATAGTCTTCTTCCAAACCTTAGGCTGGTGCCGAACGATGGGGAATGAAGAAAACCAATTAGCATAACGATGGTGTACAGAAGGTATTAAGTAAAGACATATCAAGGGATTAGTAAGAGGGTAAAATAAATTGTGACTGCTATTCACGACCAAACCAAGTATTTCTTCGCCAATCCTAAATCACCTTTGTATTTCTCCAGAACACTCCATATCACTACGAAGATCCACAGTTATTTGGATACTCCATCGTATAGTTATATACGAACTCGAAAGGAACTTGTTCCAGTTCGGGGATGGACTCTGGTTCAGGAGAAATAGGAATAAGGTTTATTCAGGTGTCTTTTATCTTTACCTTCTCTCGTGTTGCGAGTGCTCCTAGGATTAGGACAGTACACCCATTATACTTATTGGATAGTCTTCTTCCAAACCATAAGCTGGTGCCGAACGGTAGGGAAGGAAGAAAACTATTTGGCCTAAAGGGGTGTGCAGAAGGTAACGACTAAAGACATATAAAGGGATTTGGAGAGGTGGCAAAAAAATATACGGTTACAGTTGTGAATCTGGATAATGGAAGAGGCGTTACTAGGAATACCCGGATACCCCATCGAAACATTTCAATGTTCCAGTTTCACTGTGCACTGTTAAAAGAAAACTGATTTTCCAATTAGACACTTGCTCCAGGGTATGTATTTACCAGGTTTGATTCTCACATCTGTATGGTTTTACAGATGATGAGTGGGAGTAAGTTATTGGTAATTAGGTGATCATCCTTATTATATCGGATTCGTTGTAATTGGTGATATTTGAAGAAGTCACCTGGGTTGTTTGCCAGACGGCAAATATTTGGTTTTGAATATCCGTTGTTATGCACCAATTTCAAATTGATATATCTGTACGTCTATTTTTATAGAGTGAGATATACCTTTTTGAAATTATGTCTATGACATTTACCTATATCAGTGGATGGTTAGGTAAGGAGCATTGAACAGCGGTGTGATTCTTCTTAACCATAAATACAGTTTTCAACCTACGATACACAGTGAATGAGTCACTGGACTCAGGAGACTTATACAGAGTATTGTATATTATCCAGTGTCCATTAGGACAGAGGGGTTGGTCCTCGTACTATATTCGGTTTACTTATGCCTTCTTTAGTTCTTAGACATGTGTTTCGTAGAAACACAGGGTCCAAGTTTTGAGAAGTTGTAGGTATATGAGTAAAGTAGAGAACCAGGTATTGCAAGTATTGGGATTCTTCAAGGTGATCGAAGATGTAGATACTTGTGTGTGGTATTCAGTTGATAGTAATGATTAAGAGAACTTGCTTCTCTTTCAGATTACTCATAATTGGAAGCATTCCTAAGTTGAGTAACGCTGATCGGCCTCCTTCCATTTAGTTCACATGCACTGGAGACAGCTGCATGATTTGAATCTGGTTCAATTAAATCAGTGTCTCTGTTTCTATATTGGATATAGAACAGTTCATATCTTGACATTATTAAGGTACGGGGAGTTGTCCAGCTTATGCTTAAAACCAGACTCTGGATAACTCAAGGCACGTTTCTGTAATGGCTGTTTGTGGGTTGACCCAAGCTATGACGAGGGTTGACTTTCTACCATCTGGAAGATCAATAGTGATATTGTTCTAGACTCGCCACAATTTTAAGTAAAATGGATTTTTCAGAAAACAGTAGTGGGAGTATGGTAGAACTGGAAGTGATTCCAGAACCGCAAACGATTACTGAAGATTTGATAAGAACCTAAAGATTCAATCTGATTTGACGTTCCATTAGCTACTCCACGGATATGGTGGGTAATCTCAGGCACTCGAGAGGTACTTCGGTATGCCTCAAGGACGGTGACAGTGAGATTCTTGTTTACCCAGACTTTCCATTGCTGTTGTTCCAGACTGTGAGACCCGGCAGAAGGATGAGTATAGCGTCGTTCTAAACTGGCTTTAGAAGTGTACGTTTATATGACTCTGCCAGAGGGTTGTCGTAGTCAGTGGGAGCAGCGGAAGTATAGTGGACAAGTGGCTTATGTCTATTTATAGACTAAAGCGGATATAGCGGAGATAGATCATCTATTTCTGATGTGGCAGTCATAGGTTTGACTTCATCAGAATAGGGGATGGATCTGTTAAGAAGGTAGTAGGGTGTAGTGTCCTGGTATTTGGATAACATACACAGAGTAGGAAGTGATGTTCCTATACTACGATCGGTTATACTTTGGTCGTCACACAGTGGTATCTCCACATAGGGCTTGGATATAATATCAAGACATTCTGGTTACTAGATCTATAGATCTAGATTTGGGTGGTTTCCCAATCAGGGTACTTAGACAGCATTCTAAGAGTTTTTAGAATAGACGACTCCTGGCATGGTAGTATACCTGCAGGTGATGGAGTCACCCTCTCTAAAGGAGTCTTACAGACTAAAGGGGAGAGGGATGTGCATGATTGGAAGATCACTTGCTTAGGCAATTGAGTCAATCATGAGATGTCAAGTACCACACCAGATGTTGTTTTTGCAGTAGGTGCAATATGTTGATATTGATCCAATCCTGGAGAAACATTCGGAAGCAGTTTTAGAACATAAGTGGATGTTCTAGGGATTTGATAATGGCAGCCTCCTTTAGGAGACAGTTATCATTCCAGGCTTCCAAGGTGACCTGGATGACAGAGTGGCTGTCAGAGTTATAGTTTTCCCTCTGACGAAGGGCAGTATTTTAGACAGTTGGTCCAGGTGGATACTGAGGGAGGCATGGCACAGGATACTGATTAAGTTCAGTTGACGATACAGTCTAAGAAGTTTGGATTTGGAGTTCATTTATGAACTGGGTCCCATCAGATATCCAGACATATTCTAAGACAGGTATTGCTCATTTCGGAAGATGGCTTTCTCCGCGAACTTGAGATAAAGAGAGGCATAGAAAGAAACATCAGGGCGGATCCACTCACTGAGGCTATTCCTCGAACGCAATAATTTCGCAAACGAGCTTTGTGAGATTGACTAGTAGAGGAGTTGGGTGTTCGGTATCACACGGGCTGTGAGTATGCGACATCGCAATAATTAGCCTTGAGTGCAAGTGGGAGATTGTTGGATATAGTGCCCTCAGAGTCAATTATTGGATCACAGGCACGTGATTGCAATGATTGAGGGAGGACCTATGCCGGTAGGACAGTCTTACTCGAGATGATAGTATGCTATCTGGTTTACCTTTATCATCATGTACTATTTTAGGTGACCTTACAGGTCATTATTGCACGTTGATAGAGCCCCTAGGATTCTTGCTTGACTACGAGCAGTATGAGAGCGATCATATACGTGGGAGCTGGGGTCTATAAGCACATCCCTAAAAGGTCCCTAGTCGTGGGAGTTTCGAGACAGGGCATCAATACTCCAGAGTAGACTAGTGTATACAGTCGAGATCCCGACGAGGGGCGGTGGCCGGTCTCATAAGCCACTGGTGTCAGTTGGTTCACCTAAGATGTATACAGGTGCTCATTGGGTTATGAGTACACCGGACAGGACTCGCCGGGAACATGCTAGTTGGGATTATACCAGACGTCAGATAGCAGTTCCCTGGTGACATGTGTACAGGTTAGTTCATCGACCAAAGATCGTCATTTGTCTCGTGTGAGTTCCCACTGTACTTTGATTACTACACTACCACGCTCAAAGGAGACGTGCAAACAGGTTTTAGTTGGGTACAGTCCCGATCCACATGGAGGCAGTGAGCGGATCTGCAGGGGTTCGTTTCTCCCGGTATTGGGGTGAGGTCGCGCTGTGTCTAGGAGAGCCATTACATGAAGTCCTTGGCCAAGGCAGGTGATTTACTGGTAGGTATTCCAGTAATATCTCAGGGTGTTATGGGCTACACTCCGACACGACTTGTACCGCTTTTGGAGGTCTAACTTTTACCAACCCCCTAGGCCCGCCATACGATGCTCATAGACGAACGGACCGGACTGTACGGATATTGTCACTGACAGGCTCAGTAGGGTGTCAGGATGAGTTCGCTCATCTACGTCCCTTTTGGTCAATACCTGGTAGCCCGTCACGTATGGCTAATACCTCTGACGTGCTAGTAGTTAAATCCACAACCAAGGTGTTGACGAGTCTTTAGAGTCCCCCACAGACCGTTTGCTCAAGTTTCGGGCGAAACGCTATAGAGGCCGTATGGAGATATGGCAGGGTTCGATCATATACGTACGGTATTGCACGGATCATGATCGGACGGATAATACTAGCGGGCTGTGGTTTAAGCCGGATCCTAGTATTGTACAGTGTAGATTTTGTCTCATTGCATTTGTATTCAGTGGGAATACAAATGAGGGTATGTATATACAGTCGCAGGGTTTTCCTGTAATTTATTACGGGATCAGTTTTCTGAAGTTGCCAGTTTGCATTCCGTTCTGGCCAGTTTTTCTTTGTTCCTTCACGGCCGGATTTTTCTGATGGAGGGGCTAATTTTCATATTTGCAAATTAGCAATTGTGGAGGGGTTATTTGTGAAATGGTGGCATTATGATATTTCTAGCATCATTAGATTCCTTTTTCATCTTTTCATTTGCATTAAATGAGAAAGGATTTGGATATGAAAGAGGGTGACATTTCTTTCTTGTGATCACACATTTTGTGTATGCCTTTTTCTCTCTCCTCCTCATTCTATCATCCAAAAAAAGGGCCGGCCACAATTTTGGTGAGGTAGGGGGTTCATTTTTTTGTGCGGGAAATTCATTCATCTCATTTGCTTGCTTGCAAAATTCTTAACACCTCTCGAAAGTTCATTTTTCCTTCTCCATCAAATGGCAACTTCAACCCCAATAGAGACAAACTGTTCTACACTAGCCTACAGCATTTCTTGGGCACGTCGGCTCACCAACTTCATGCTCGAGTTGCCTCGGTCCAGAGGTGGGAGCCCGTAAAAGAACCCGGCGATGTGGTGCCCGTTCCGAAGAGGAGATGAAGACCGGAGATTCCGTAAGGAGATCGTAGTGGAGGCCGAAGACCAAAGGACACGGATCGCTCGGTATAACTCTCTACCCCATTCTCATATTTGCTAGGATTAGGTTAATGGCCCAATCCGGGTTTTATAGTGCGCGGTGGTGCCGGTTTACAAGTTTCGTAAAAGTTTCGTTTCCGCATTCCGGCGTCGGATTGACGGCCGGGGCGCCGCCGTGCACTTACACACATGAACCAGGAAACCTCTGTGTAGGACTCTAAAGACTCGTCAATACGCCGGCAGTAGGTGATGATCATATCAAACACCCACAAGCCGCAAGCGGTCTGCTAAACGTGACGGCCACCCGGGTATTGAGCGATCAGTAGATCAATAAGCAAGCCTGCTCATACTCCCGCGAATCCAATCAGTAATACTACCGTACATTCCGGTCTCTTCGTCTGATATGTCTCATATCTCGCCAGTGGGTGGTAAACGTCAGACCCCAATAGCTTGATAAGTCATCCCGATGTGAGGCTTATAACAGGTCAAGAAACTACTGATAGCACTTACCAGTAAATCTCAGAAACATCCCTGGCCAGAGACTTCCTGTTATAGCCAATCGAGCACAGCGCAACATCAACCCCCAATATCGGGAGAGACGAAATTCCCTCCTATCGCTCATTGCCTCCATGTGACTCGGGACTGTACCCAAAAACCACCGTTTTGCACGTTCTCTTGAACGTGGTAAGGTGAAAATCAAAGTACAGTGGGAATCACACAAGACTCTATGACGATCTCGGGTCGACAGACAAACCTGTACCAATGTCACCAGAGAAATGCCATATGACGTGAGGTATAATACGATCTAGGAGTTCTCGGCGAGTCCGTCCATTGTACCCAGTCTCCCCTGAGCACCCGTATATCATCTCTTATGTCAAACACCAATGGATATGGGATCATCCATCGCCCATCTACATGGGTCGAGAAGCTATATGCTAGTCTACTCTGGTATATCGATGCCCCATCTCGATACACCCACGACTAGGGACATTAAAGGATGTACTTACCGACTACATTTGTTCCACTAGTATGATCCGCATCAAGTACACATCCTAAGGGCTCTGTCAACATGTAACAGAGAGACAATCAGTGTACATGTTAAGATAAAGAGTAACCAGATAGCATACTATTATGTCGAGCAAGAAAGTCCTCCCTATGTATGTCCAAGCATCCACTATAATATACATCATATGTACAATAATGGCCTCTAGGGCATACATATAACTAACAGAAACAATGTAGAGGCCGTATGGTTTTATGGCAGGGTTCGATCATATACGTGTACTTATGTACGGATGATGTTCGGACGGATAATACTAGTGGGCTTTGGTTTAAGCCGAATCCTAGTATTATATTTGTTGGATTATTTTCGTCTCTTTGTATTTGTATTCTTCAGATTACGGATGCGCGTATGTATATACGGTTGAGGGGTATTCTTGTAATTTATTACAAGATTACATTTAGAAGATTACACCTCATCATGGTTTATACCTTTTTGGATTAAAAGTTTATTGAGGTGTAGGATGAGGTGTTTATTGCATTTTTGTGGCATGGCTAATTAGTGACCCATGGTTACTATTCTAGCATGCTTAGGATTTTTGTTTTTGTGAGATTATGTTGACTTGAGATATTTTTTGTTGACTAAGATATTTTGGAGACATGGACATTTATGTGATGGCTCCATTATTTCTTATCACACTCACACAACAAAAAAAAAACACAAGCCATTATTCATTTTCTTTTTCTCTCTCTTGAGTTGCTCCCAACAGCTCATCCTTATGGCATCTTCTTCTTCCTCTACCCAAACCCCCTCATGAGTTGAGAAACCTTGGGTGTCTTGAGACAAATTAATCTTTCATCACTCTCTAGTTCTTCTACGGTATCTAGTGTAGCGATCTAAGTACCCTAGTTAACTCGGATATCAGGTTGGAGCTCGTTGCATAGACTCACAGGTGGATCATCTTCGATGGAGGGAGACTGGAGATCAAGCTTGATCAAGGAAGCCCCTAGGAGCTTAGGATTATGGTTGAAGACGAAAGACATGGATCTATTCGGTATAACTATTATAACTCCTTTGCATGTTTTGTTATCTAGGGCTTATGGGTCGATCCGGGTTATAGGGTAGTATTAGCGTCGGTTTTTGAAAAATTTTGTTCTGCATTTGGCCACAGATTGATGGCCGGGGCGCTTGCATAACCCAACACGGTATCAGAGCCACTCAATAAGCTTTATTTAACTCATTACGACATTAGAAATCCGCCGTTTTTTCGTGCAAAACTGCCGACAAAAACAGTTCCGAAAACTGAAAGTTTGAGATGTTTGCACACCCCGCAGGCTTACGGTTTGAATTGAGAAGCAGTGGCGTGGTGCATGGTCACCCCGGGGAAGCCCTAGGGGGGCTGAATGGCTGGGCCCGCTCCCCAAGACCACCATAAGGTGGTCTTGGCAGTGGGGACCCAAACTGCCTCACCTTGGGCAGTTTCGGGTCTGCCTCACCCCCTGGCCACCTCGTGGTGGCTTCAGGGGTAGGGTAACCCTTCTAGGCCCCCCGACTCGAAGTTAATTTCGTTCTCTAACTCTCTGTGAAGGTTCAGGCACGTTTCGTTTTGATTCAGACTTCCGAATTGGCTTTAAACGGTCGATTTTTGGAACTTTAGCTTACTGTTTTTTTCATGGTTTTCGAAATTGGTTTAGTTTGCTAATTGCGTGTGGAATTCTAATGTCATAGTTTTCAGTACATACATTACTATCTATGACCGTAAATGTCATTAGAGCGGTACAACTCGTATAACTGCTATATGCTCTTTTAAACGAGTTTGCGAACGTGACATTCATGTTGATGTTCTGTGTTGTTCTGTGGTTGTGGCGGGATCGTCGTGGTGGACATCTTGGGTGCAATGGTAATACAGTTTGGATTTATTTGTACATTTGATATTATGGGTCGAGCGTCTGATATGTGGACTGTCGTCACTTCCAGTTTGTATATTATTTGTTTGGGGCATGACCGGGTTGAGGTCGATGTCACCGTTGTACATATTCTTTTCTTTTCTGTACTAGGATTACCCCACGGTGGAGTGCACGATTAGCCGGGTTCTAGAGGGCAACGGGCCTGTATCTCATGGCGTTGAGACGGAGGGGGCCTCACTCTAGAATTGGCGGGCTATTCGCCGTACTCATAGGGGTTATACGTTGACCCACGGAGGAGTGCTCAAGTTACCGGATTCCGTGAAGTGCTGGGTGGCTCATTCACGTTGTTGATTGGGGTTGCCTCGCTTTTAGGATTGGCGGGTAACTTGCCACGCTCGTAAGGGTCTAGGTTTTCATTTCACAGGCTATCCACACGACCAGGGGAACGTCAGGTTTCACTTGCGGCTCAAAGGAAACCCGGGGCTCCCAGATTATCGGTATTGTTCTGTGATGCTTATCGCTTATCAGTGATGTTGCATATATCATGCCTGGAACAATTATTATATATTGTTATATATATACTAGTAGATATTGTATATCTTTTGCACCCGCGCTAGTCCAGCCCACGCTCTGTCGTTAGTTAAGTAACCTAACGGGTGATGACGGGGCCCAGTGGCAAATGCGGATGGCATATACGTACATCATATTTTCGTTCTTTTCTGGTGTGATTAATTGATGGGACTGTGTTGATTCTGATCAATGCAAGGAAAACAGACCTATATGATGTTGTTGGAACAATTTTCAAAAGCTGTTATTACAAGGATGTTTTCTTTTGTTTTGCACAGCGGTATTCGGTTATGAATATCCAGCACCTCATTCGACGAGGCAAGAGCCGAGATCCCTTCACCGGGAGTGACCTCTTGGGCAAAAGTTTGCGTCAAGGTAATAACTTCACTATAGTCGATTATTTTTTTGCTTTTCATCGAGATATTCAGTTAGGAATATCCTGCACCTCATTCGATGAGGAAAGAGTCGAGATCCCTTCACCGGGAGTGACCTCTTTAGCAAAAGTTTTTGCCACTATATATTTGTAAAACTATCCGGTTCCTTCAACGATATCAAGTTCATTACGTTAAAGGTTTTTCGCCAAAAACAATTCTTAGCCCTCCGTCATTTCAGATGGGTAGCACTTAGTATTCATGCTATGTTTGTTGGCCTTCGTCAAGGCATAGTGTATGGTAACTATTTGTTACTTTTTTGTTGCATAGATATATGCGTTGGTTTGGGACAGTCGTACAGCATTGTTGCCCTTCATCAAGGGCGAGTACTGGTGGGTTCAAATTAACTTGGACAATGACGGGTAGAACTTGACATGTAACTTATGATTTGTTGGCCTTCGTCAAGGTCATAAGAGCATGGGGTAAAAATCACATCGGGAGTTTCAAACATACAGAAAACTTGCCAGGCATGCACATACCTTCTAGAGTGTGATTGTTGGGTTCCCTATGTTCACCGCTGGGTTTCGGGAGGCATCGACCATGCCGTTTTAAAAAATTTGGTGCGCTAAAGAACCATAACCTAGAATCTTAATTAGAGAATTAGACGAAACTAGAATGTAAACATCTTTACATCTAAGTGAACAAGGAATACAACCTTTGTAGATCGGTCCTTCACTTCAATAGCTCCGTATAGTAGTCCTTTCGCTCCAAGTAGCAAACTCCCGAACTCTAGAAAGACTCCACAAGGTGAAACGAACAAACTTGCTTGAAGTCTTCGAGGCCGAAAATGATCTACGTCTAGGAGACACTAACTCAAGCTAGCTCTTCACTAATGTGGAATTAGTGAAGCAAACACCCTAAACTAAATGGATAATCTAGTAGAGGATGATGAAGTAGGAATTTTTCTCACTTTAGAAATATTTTTCTCACTCATTTTCTTCACCTCCCAAAAAGCTAGAGAGCTTGAGGAAGGAGATGAAGAAAAGCAAGTGAAGAATGAATCAAGTGGTGAGAATAGAAACCATGGGTGAGATAATATCTCATACTAACTCTTGTAGAGACTTAACCATGGCTTAAGGTGATGGTTGGGTTAATAAATATCCAATGTAAGACAAAGTTAGTGGATTAAGTCAATGGGTTCTACAAGCTTCCACAACGCTTGAACCATGTGACTAATTTCCAACTAATTTTGATTTACTTTAAATAAATAAAACCCATCATTATGATAAGCATGGTGTGATTCTCATACACCCATGTCTCATGTATCATCTAGCATGACACAAAAGAATGTACATTAATATATATCACATATATACTAAGTGTACCCAAGTGAGAAAAAGAAATGCTTAAGTGAGCTAAAATTAGTTAATGTAAATTAATATATCAAATATATAATTATACATTAAATTATTAAATCAACACTTGATTTAATACTCCGGCTATATCACATAGAACCGACTAATATCATATGTATCAACTTATCGAATCAACACTTGATTCGACAGCCCAGCTATATCACATATAATCGCACGATATCACATATCACGAGAATAGAATATGGTATCACATACTCGTATTAATCTCGGTCCCGCACATATTACATATGTGCTCCTACTTCGTTTCGCTTGAGCCAGGAAACCTCTGTGTAGGACTCTAAAGACTCGTCAATACGCCGGCAGTAGGTGGTGATTATATCAGTCACCCACAAGCCGCAAGCGGTCTGCTAAACATAACGGCCACCCGGGTATTGAGCGATCAGAAGATCAACAAGCAAGCATGCTCATACTCCTGCGAATCCAATCAGTAACACTACCGTATGGTCCGGTCTCTTCGTCTGATATGTCGCATATCACGGCCTGGGGGTTGGTAAACGTCAGACCCCAATAACCCTGATAAGTCATACCGATGTGAGGCCCATAACGGTTCGAGAAACTACTGATAACACTTACCAGTAAATCTCAGCAACCCTGGCCAGGGATTTCCTGTTATGGCCAATCAAGCATAGCGCAACATCAACCCCTAATACCGGGAGAGACGAATCCCCTCCTATCGCTTATTGCCTCCATGTGACTCGGGAATGTACCCAAAAACCAACGTTTTGCACGATCTCTTGAATGTGGTAAAGTGGAAATCAAAGCACTATGGGAATCACACAAGACTCTATGACGATCTCGGGTCGACAAACTAACCTGTACCAGTGTCACCAGAGAACTGCAATCTGACGATATGTATAATACCATCTAGGAGTTCTCGGCGAGTTCGTTCAGTGTACCCAGTCTCCACTGAGCATCCGTATACCTTCTCTGATGTCACACATCAATGGATGTGGGATCATCCATCGCCCATCATATTGGTCAAGAAGCACATACGCTAGTCTACTCTGGAGTATCGATGCCCTATCTCGATACTCCCACGACTAGGAACAATTGAAGGATGTACTTAGCCGACTGCCTCTGTCCCACTAGTATGATCTGCATCATAATCCTGGTAGTCAAGTACTCATCCTAAGGGCTTTATCAATATGTAATAAAAAGACAGCCAGCGTACATGTTAAGATAAAGAGCAATCAGATAGCATACTATCATGTCGAGCAAGAAAGTCCTTCCTATATATGTCCAAGCATCCACTATAATATACATCACATGTATAATAATGGCCTCTAGGGCATACATATAACTAATAGTAATAACTTGAGTGGATTCCATCAGGTTATCATGCGATGATAGTTGGATCATGATTCCCACTGATGTGTAGATTTACTCCTCGGGTGATTTTAGATGATCCCGACTAATTTTCCTTTGAAATTGGAGGAGAATTCGAGAAAACAGTGGGAGCCATCCGGATTATATAAAGTGATTAACCATTCTGATCTAGGTTAGAGTGCACGCTGAGTGTTTCTTTTCTCTCTCTCTCTCTCTTTGGCAGCGACCATGGTCCGACTCTAGATTAAAACTCATAAACCAAGTTAACCGAACCTTCTTAAAACACTTTGGCTTTTGGATTGTCAGAGTCGCATTTATCATTGCCTCTCCTACCTTTACCCTTTGAATTTCTCCAGAACATTCCGTATCACTACGAAGATCCACATTTATTGGATATGACCATCGTATAGTTATATACGAACTCGAAGAAACTTGTTTCTGGTTCAAGAATGGTTTCCGGTTCTGAAGAAATTGAATAGGACTATTCAGTTTTCTTTTCCCTTTACCTTCTCTATGGTTGCAAGAGCTCCTGGTATTTAGGAGAGTACACCTATTATACCTATTGGATAGTCTTCTTCCAAACCTTAGGCTGGTGCCGAAGGATGGGGAAGGAAGAAAACCAATTAGCCTAAGTATGGTGTACAGAAGGTAATGAGTAAAGACAAATAAAGGGATTAAAATGAGGGCAAAGTAAAATGTTGCTGCTATCATTTACGACAAAACCACGTATATCATCGCCACTCTTACTTCACCTTTGCATTTCTCCAGAACATTCTATATGACTATGAAGATTCACATTTATTGGATACACCATCGTATAATTACATACGAACTCGAAGGAACTTGTTCCAGTTCGAGAATGGTTTCTTCTTTAGGAGAAATAGAATAAGGATTATTCAGATGTCTTTTCCCTTTACCTTCTCTCAGGTTGCGAGGGCTCTTAGGATTAGGAAGGTACATCTATTACGCTTATTAGATAGTCTTCTTCCAAACTTTAGGCTGGTGCCAAAAGGTAGGGAAGGAAGAAAACCATTTAGCCTAAGTACGGTGTACAGAAGGTAATAAGTAAAGACAAATAAAGGGATTGAAGAGATGGCAAGGAAATATACGGTTACAGTCATGAATCTGGATAGTGGAAGAGGCATTACTAGGAATACCCGGATACCCCTTCGAAAAATTTTCATGTTTAGTTTCACTGTGAGTTGTTAATTGAAAACTGATTTCCCAATTAGATTCTTACTCCAGGGTATGTATTTACCAGGTTTAATTCTCACATCTGTATAGTATTACAGATGATGAGTGGGAGTAAGTTGTTGGGAATTATGTGATTATATCCTCATTATATCGGAATTCATTGTAATTGGTGATATTTGAGGAAATCACCTGGGTTTTTGCAAGACGGCAAATATTTGATTTTGAATATCCGTACTTATGCACCAATTTCAAACTGATATATCTGTACGTTTATTTTATAAAGTGAGATATAACTTTTTGAAATTATGTCTAAGATATTTACCTATATCAGTTGGTGATTGGGTAAGGAGCATTCAACAGCGGTGTAATTTTTCTTAACCATAGTACAATTTCCAACCTACGACGCACAGAGTTTGAGTTATTAAACTCAGGGAACTTATACAAAGTATTGTATGTTGTCCAGTGTTCATTAGGACAAAGGGGTTGGTGCTCATACTATATTCTGTTTACTTGTGACTTCTCTAGTTTTTAGACAAGTATTTCGTTGAAATACAAGGTCCAAATTTTGAGAAGTTGTAGGTATATGAATAAAGTAGAGAACCATATGTTGCAAAGTATCAGGATTCTTCAAGGCGATCGAAGATGTAGATACTTGTGCTAGGTATTCCGTTGATAGTAATGGTTTTGAGAACTTGCTTCTCTTTCAGGTTACTCATATCTGGATGCACTCTTAGTTGAGTAATGTTGATCGGTCCCTCTCCATTTAGTTGGCATGCACTGAAGACAGCTTCATGATTTGAATCTGGTTCCAATTAAATTAGTGCATATGTTTCTATATTGTATATAGAATTGTTTATATCTTAACGATGTTAAGATATATGGAGTTGTCCGGATTATGCTTAAAACCAGACCCTAGACATACTCAAGGCATGTTTCAGTAATGGCGGTTTGTGGGTTATCCCGGGCTATGACGAGGGATAACTTTCTACCATCTGGAAGATCAATAGTGATATTGTTCTTGACTCGCCACAGTTTTAGCAAAATGGACTTTTTCAGAAAACAATAGTGGGAGTATGGTAGAACTGGAAGTGATTCCAGAACCACAAACGATTACTGAAAATTTAATAGAACCTAAAGATTCAATCGGATTTGATATTCCATTATCCACTCCGCAGATATGGTTGGTATCAGGTGTAGGGTTACTAGGCACTCTAATAAGGTTCTATAAGGCATCAACCATGCCCGTTTAAAAAATTTAGCCATGCCGAATAACCCTAAACAAGATCTTTGCTAGATAATTAGGGTTTCACATGCAAGTAAATTACATTTACTACTAAGTGAATACGAAATACAACCTTTGTAGATCGGTCATTCACTTCTAAAGCTCCTTGTCGTAGTCCCTTCGTTGCGATCATGGTTCTCCCGGGCTCTTGCATGGCTTCACGAGGCGAAAGAAGCGTCCTTGCTTGAAGTCTTCGAGGCCGAAGATGATCTACGTCGAGGAAATACCAACTCAAGCTACTACTTCACTAACTAGAGAATTAGTGAAGCAAACACCCTAAACTAAAATGCTAGTCTAGTAGAGGATGGAGAAATAGGAAGTGGGTTCTCTTTAGAATATTATTTCTCACAATCTTTCACTCTCTTTTTAAAATCTTTCACTCTCTTTTTAAAACCCTAGCAAGCGTTTTCCTTTTGCTCAAAGAAGAAGAAGATGAACAAAAGATAAAGGATGAGGATAATTATCAAGTGAGTGAGCTAACCATGGGTGAATGAGTATCATATACTAACTCATGTAGAGACATAACCATGGCTAATTCTAATGGTTGGGTTAACTAAATATCTTTAGTAAAACAAATTGAGTTGAATTTGTCAAAGCACTAAAAGCTTCTACAAGCTTCATGCACTTAATAAATATTAATCAATTTAGATTTACTTTAAATATAAAAACCCCTCCACTAAAATTAGAATGGTGTATGTCTTATACACCCATGTCTAGTGTATCATCAACCATGATACAAAAAGAAAACACATTTTAATATATATCACATATATATTAAAGTTGTGCACATGTGAGAAAAATCCTTAAGTGAACAAGTGTTAGTTAATGTAAACTAGTATATCTAATATACAATTTTACACTAAATTATTAAATCAACACTTGACTTAATAATCCGGTCATATCTAATATAACCGACTAACATCCATTGTATCGACATATCGAATCAACACTTGATTCGATAACCCGGCTATATCATATATAACCGACCGACACAAAAAGTCGCAAGAATAGAATACGGTATCACATACACGCATTATTCTCGGTCCCGCACATATCATATGCGTGCTCCTATTTCGTTTTGCCTGAGCCAGTAAAACCTCTATGTAGGACTCTAAAGACTCGTCAATACGCCGGCAGTAGGTGATGATCACATCAAGCACCCACAAGCCGTCAGCGGTACTAGCTGGACGTAACGGCTACCCGGGTATTGAGCGATCAGAAGATCAGCAAGCAAGCCCGCTCCAACTCCTGTAAAATCCTGCCGGTAACGCTTCCCGTACAGTCCGGTCTCCTCGTCTGATATGTCGCATATCAAGTCTAGGGGTGGTAAACGTCAGACCCCAATAACCGATAAGTCGTGCCGATGTGAGACTCATAACGGGTCAAGAAACTACTGGTAACACTTACCAGTAAATCTCGAAATCAGCCATGGCCAGGGACTTCCCTGTTATGGCCAATCGAGCACAGCGCAACATCAACCCCCAATACCGGGAGAGACGAAACCCCTCCTATTGCTCATTGCCTCCATGTGACTCGGGACTGTACCCAAAAACCACCGTTTTGCACGCCCTCTTGGACATGGTAAGGTGGAAATCAAAGCACAGTGGGAATCACACAAGACTCTATGACGATCTCGGGTCTACAGACTAACCTGCACAAGTGTCACCAGAGAACTGCCATCTGACGTGAGGTATAATACCATCTGGGAGTTCTCGGCAAGTCCGTCCAATGTACCCAGTCTCCACTGAGCACCCGTATACCATCTCTGATGTTAAACACCTATGGATATAGGATCATCCATTGCCCATCTCATGGGTCGAGAAGCGTATATGCTAATCTACTCTGATATATCGATGCCCTGTCTCGATACACCTACGACTAGGAACATTAAAAGATGTACTTATGGACTACTCTGTCCCCACTAGTATGATCTGCATCATAGTCCAGGTAATCAAGTACGCATCCTAAGGGCTTTACCAACATGTAACTATAAGACAGTATCAAGAGACAAGTATACATGTTAAGATAAAGAGCAACCAGATAGCATACTATCATATCGAGCAAGAAAGTCCTCTCTATATATGTCCAAGCATCCAATATAATATGCATCATCTGTATAATACTGGCCTCTAGGGCATACATACAACTAACAATCTCCCACTTTCACTAGGGCCAGCTGCTTTAGTATCGCATACCAAGCATCCCGAAGAGTCTCTCAAACTGTATCTGGGGAATGGCCTTCGTAAGTGGATCCGCTGTGTTGTTCTTCGTGTCAACCCTCCTGACCTCGATCTCCCGGCGGTCTGCTATCTCCCAGATCAGGTGATACCGCCTCAGAATATGCCTGGATCGCTGATGGGACCTGGGTTCCTTGGCCAAAGCCACCGCTCCATTGTTATCACAATACAAAGGTATTGGATGCTCAATGGATGGAACCACTCCAAGTTCAGTAACGAACTTCTTGATCCAGACAGCCTCTTTGGCAGCATCGTTGGCAGCGATGTATTCAGCCTCCATCGTCGAGTCTGCCACGGTTTCCTGCTTGGAACTCTTCCAGCTAACCACCCCTCCGTAAAGGGTAAAGACAAATCCTGAGTGCGACTTAGAGTCGTCCTTATCACTCTGGAAGCTCGAATCGGTAAAGGACTCCACTTGGAGTTCTCCGTTACCATACACCAAGAGCATATCTTTAGTCCTTCGTAAGTACTTGAGAATGCTCTTCACAGCTGTCCAGTGACTCTCTCTAGGATTAGCTTGATACCTACTCACTACACTTAGTGGGTGTGCTACATCGGGTCTGGTACATAGCATCCAGTACATGATAGAGCCTACAGCCGAAGCATAGGGTATCCCTTGCATGCGAGCTCTCTCCAAATCAGTCTTGGGAGACATCTCTTTGGAGAAAGTGAGTCCAGAGATCGTGGGTAAGTTCCCACGCTTGGATTCTTCCATACTAAACCTCTTTAGTATGGTGTCAATGTACCTGGATTGGGACAATCCCAGTATCCGTTTGGATCTATCTCTATAGATCTTAATCCCCAAGATGTAGGAGGCATCCCCTAGATCTTTCATTGAGAATCTTTGTGATAAGAAAAGCTTGACCGATTGCAGCATAGGAATGTTATTTCCTATCAAGAGTATGTCGTCCACGTACAATACGAGGAAGACAACCTTACTCTCTGCTACCTTCTTGTAGATACAAGGTTCATCTACGTTTTTGACGAAATCAAACACTTTGATAACGACGTCAAAGCAGATGTTCCAACTCCGCGATGCTTGCTTTAATCCATAAATGGATTTAAGCAGCTTGCACACTTTCCCACTGCTCCTACTAGCTACGAAGCCCTCTGGCTGAGTCATGTACACGCTCTCTTCCAAATCACCGTTTAAAAAGGCGGTCTTAACATCCATTTGCCAGATTTCATAGTCATGATATGCAGCGATGGCAAGCATGATCTGGATGGATTTAAGCATAGCCACTAGAGAAAAGGTTTCGTCATAGTCCACACCTGGTCTTTGACGAAAACCCTTTGCAACAAGTCTAGCTTTGAAAGTCTCCACTTTCCCATCTACACCAAGTTTTTTCTTGAAGATCCACTTGCTCCCAATTGGTTTTACCCCTTCAGGAGCATCTTCCAAAATCCATACTTTGTTGGTGTACATGGATTCCATCTCGGACCGCATTGCATCCAGCCATTTCACTGAGTCCCCACTCGTGATGGCCTGCTCGAAGCTATTTGGGTCATCATCAACCATGATGCAATCCTCGCTCCCACCATCCATGAGAAAACCGTAGTATCTCTCAGGTGGGTGAGGAACCCTACTAGATCGGCGGAGTGGCTGGGGTTCATCGGGAACTACGGAATCCTCTGGTTCCACCAGATCTTCTGTTGCAGCTTTTGTAGCTGGAACCTCTTCCAGTTCTACCTCATGACCACTAATCTCTTTTGCAAGAAATTCCTTTTCTAAAAAGGTGGCATGCCGAGAAACAAACACCTTTTGTTCCTCAATGTGGTAGAAGATATACCCTTGTGAATTCTTGGGATATCCTACAAATTTGCATAGAACAGACCGTGCCTCGAGTTTGTCCGGATTTTGTCGTTTGACATAGGCTGGACAACCCCATATCTTAACATAGTTAAGACATGGTCTCTTCCCTTTCCATATCTCATATGGAGTGGTAGGCACAGATTTAGTAGGAGCCATATTCAATAGATGTATGGCTGTCTCTAGCGCATACCCCCAGAAGGAAATAGGTAACTCAGCTACGCTCATCATAGAGCGCACCATATCTAATAGGGTGCGGTTCCTCCGTTCTGATACACCGTTGTGCTGTGGTGTATATGGAGGAGTCAGCTGAGAGAGAATCCCGTTCTCTTTTAGGAAGTCCAGGAATTCATTGCTCAAGTATTCACCTCCTCGATCAGATCGAAGGATTTTAATACTTTTCCAGGTTTGGTTCTCGACTTTTTGTTTATATTCTCTAAATTTCTCAAAAGCTTCAGACTTGTGTTTTATCAAGAACACATGTCCGTATCTTGAGAGATCGTCAGTGAATGTAAAGAAGTACGAAGAACCATCCCTGGGATGTGTAGACATGGGACCGCATACATCGCTATGTATCAGTCCCAAGAGTTCAGTAACTCTTTCTCCTTGTCCCGTAAACGGAGTTTTGGTCATCTTGCCTTTGAGACATGACTGGCAAGTGTCATAAGATGAAAATTCGAACGGTTTTAAATATCCATCCTTATGCAACTTAGCTAGTCGTGTCGCATTGATGTGACCCAGTCTACAATGCCATAAGAAGGATTCGTTCAGTTCTGAACTCTTCCTCTTGTGTGTGTTTGTTATGCTCAGAACTGTTGATTGATTTAGAACATAAATGCCATTGCACAATATGCCTGATCCAACCAACTTTTGGTTCAGAAAAATGTTCATAACATTATCCTGTAATAAAAAATTATATCCCTCTTTACTTAGTAAAGAAACCGATATAATGTTGCATATCAGGTTCGACATGTAATACCATTCGTTCAGAATCAATGTATTACCAGTTGGTAATACAAGGTGATATTCCCCGACGGTTTTAGCTGCAACAATTGCACCATTTCCAACCCTTATGTCTTTATCACATTTTCCAAGTTCTCTACCTTTCCTAAGCCCATGTAACTGATTACATATATGAGATCCTGACCCGGTATCTAATACCCAGGACATAGAGCAAATGGAGAAACAGTTCTCTGTAACGAACACACCCGAAGAAAATGCATCAACATGTACTTTCTTCATTCGGGTGGCATGGGAATCCTGGTATTCCCCTATATCCTGTTCAGTCTTATAACTTTTATAAGAAAGAACGGAACCAGTATTCCCCAGCACAGTATAACATGCGGGTTCGGTCAATACATGTTAGTTATATGTATGCCCTAGAGGCCATTACTGTACATACGATATATATTGTAGTGGATGCTAGGACATATATAGGGAGGACTTTCTTGCTCGACATGATAGTATGCTATCTGGTTGTACTTTATCTTAACATGTACTTTGATTGTCTCTATGTTACATGTTGATAAAGCCCTTAGGATATGTACTCGACTACTGGGACTATGATGAGATCATACTAGTGAGGCCACGGTAGTCGATGAGTACATCCTATAACTGTTCCTAGTCGAGGGTGTATCGAGACAGGGCATCGATACACCAGAGTAGACTAGCGTATACGCATCTTGACCCATATGATGGGCAATGGATGATCCCATATCCATTGGTGTTTGACATCAAGGATGGTGTACGGGTGCTCAGTGGAGACTGGGTACAGTGGACGGACTCGCCGAGAACTCCCAGATGGTATTATACCTCACGTCAGATGGCAGTTCTCCGGTGACACTGGTACAGAGTAGTCTGTTGACCCGAGATCGTCATAGAGTCTTGTGTGATTCCCACTGTGCTTTGATTTCCATCATACCACGTCCAAGAGGGCGTGCAAAAAGGTGGCTTTTGGGTACAGTCCCGAATCACATGGAGGCAATGAGCGATAGGAGGGGATTCGTCTCTCCCGGTATAGGGAGTTGATGTTGTGATATGTTCGATTGGATATAACCGGAAATCCCTGGCAAGGGTTGCTGAGATTTACTGGTAAGTGTTATCAGTAGTTTCTCGAACTGTTATAGACCTCATATCGACACGACTTATCTAGCTACTGGGGTCTGATGTTTACCACCCGTAGGCGAGATATGCGACAGTACGGGAGTGTTACTGATTGGATTCACAGGAGAATGTACAGGCTTGCTTGTTGATCTTTTGAGCGCTCAATACCTGGGTGGCTGTTACGTTTAGCTGACCGCTTGCAGCTTGTGGGTGTTTGATATGATCATCACCTACTGCCGGCATATTGACGATTCTTTAGAGTCCTACACAGAGGTTTCTTGGCTCAGGAGAAACGGAGTAGGAGCACATATGTGATATGTGCGGGACCGAGGATAATACGATATGAGATACCGTATTCTATTCTCGCGATATTTGATATCAGCCGGGTCATCGGATCAAGTGTTGATTCGATGAATCGGTACGGATAAATATTAGTCGGTTATATGCGATATATCTGAATTGTCGGATCAAGTGTTGATTCGATAATTTAATGTATAATAATATATATGATATATTAAATCACATTAACTAATATTTTCTTACTAAAAGATTCTTTTTCTCACTTGGGTAATACATTGATATATATGCGATATATGTTAATTGTATTATTTTATTTGGTTACAATAAATATTATATATGTGATATATAATATTGTAACATGATATGATAACTAATGCAATATGTTTAGTAGATTTTAAACATGATTAGGGTTTGGATTAGGGTTAAGCTTTCTAGATGATTCTAGAAGGTTTAGTTTTGTTTTGTGAAAGATATTTTGTTATGACTCATGCTTTAACCCAACCCAAACCCTAACCCTAGTTAATTCTCTACATGGGTTTAGTTGACCATGGTTGCATTAATCATCATATTTATCCTTTCATTATTCATCACAAAAGGTTTGATGTTAATTGTTCATCTTCTTCCTTCTTTCTTTTCATGAAAAAGCTTTCTAGCTTTTTCTAAGTGATGAAAAATGAGTGAGAATAAGAAAACAAATGAGAAAAAAAATCCTACTTCATTATTCTCATCTATCCTTGCCATTTAGATGAGGGTGTTCACATCATTTCATGAGTGATAGCTTGTGTTAACGAAACTTCAAGGTAAATCATCTATGTTATCGAAGATCGGAAGCAAGAATGCATCTTTCTCTTCATGAAGCCTCTCGAGAGTCCGGAACACGATGATCACAGCGAAGGGACCTCAACACGGAGCTTAAGAAGTGAAGGACCGGATCTACAAAGGTAGTAATCCCTCTCACTTAGTGTTAAAGAGTTTAACATACTTGTTTTCGCCAAAACCCTAGTTTAAAGATCTGGCTTTGGGTTGTTCGGCACGGCTAAATTTTTAATCGGGCATGGTTGATGCCTCGTAGACCCTTGTGCGCGTGCCTAGCATCCCTTCAGTGGTATCAGAGCCAAGGTAGAGCTTTAGGCGAAATCTGAGCTAAGTTTAAAGTCCGATCGAACCCGGAAAACCCCGATTTTACCCCTCTCTGTACATTTTCAAAACTTTTGATTTTTTCCTAATTAAAAATGCTCAGAAAAACAAGCAGGAAAACCTAAGAGTTACTGTGAAGTACAGTCCACTAAGTCAATTATTTGACCGCGGAACCGCGGCCAAACTAAGGGTTTGGCGGCGGTTCCGCGGTCAAACTTTGGACTTAGTCCCTCATATTTCATATATTCATTCTTTGGTCCTTTCTTGTAATTTTTTTCTGGGAATTTTTTAATTCCATTCAAGTGTTGAGTTTTATAAGGTTGTATTGTGGACTCGTTAATTCGATCGGATAATTTAACTTCGTTTATTTTTTTCCGGATAATTTTAGAAACTGTTAAAAAGTTCGAACGGATATCAATAACTCATTTTTTCCCCAGTCCGAAATTTTTTCAAAAGTTGGGTTTTTTCTCGAGTTTGAAACTTTCTAAGTCCTGCAAGTAACGCGGTGGACACTCTAGAAGACAACAAACCTTAACTCGATTATGTGACCGTCTTGAACTACCTCTGAACCTTAGGGTTTGGGGCAGTACGGCGTGCCACATGTGAGGCGTCGGCTTGACCCTTCTACGGCTGGACCATTGGTACTATGGCATGTGATGGATGTTTTTAAATTGATTTCAAGTGTTGAGATATATTGGGGAAATCTTGGGTGTTTGATTATTCGATCGGAAAGTTTAACATTGTCTATTTATCTGGAATGTAATACAATATTTAGAATCCACATATAGTTATGAGATAATTAATTTGAATGTTATAAACATAGCAGTTTAGTCTCAGATGATCGGTTGCCACAGGATTTTGATGTGATCAAAAGTCCGTCGCAATCACGTAGCGTACGCGGATACTCGCCGGGTAAACTTAACAGACAGCCACGCCCTATAGCCCGACCAAGTGACTGTAGGAGAACCCCGTCGCCAAAAGCATCCGTTCGGGTGCTCGCGGCAGCGGTGTTCCGCCTTAGTGCACTTCCTCGACGGCATCGGGGGTGCGGCCGTCTACTAAAGTTTGCGACGAGCATTCGATCAGGATGTCGGGAATCTTGTTGAATTGCCCGACTTAATATTGAAAAGAGTTTTCGATAAAGAGACTAAAATGCAGGGTTTATAATTGTTAGGCATGCGATGTCTAAGGAATTCATATGGTTAGGCATGTGATGTCTAAAAAGGTTGCGGATTCCAACCGTTGTAGTTTTACACTTTCTTTTCTGTGACCGTAAGCGTGGTATGTGGTGTATCGCCGGCTTCGTTGCTATATATCAACGACAATCGGGATACGCATACTTGCTTACGTTGATGATATGAGATATTATGTGTTGCTGTGATATATTATATTGGATCGTCGCGTTTTGAATAGCCGGGGGTTTTATGTAAGATGAGAGTTTTTCTTTTTCATTCATGTAAAATTCATTTGTATGTAATATTCTTTTATTGGGGCACATCCGGGCTGAGGATGATGTCACCATTGTATATTATTTACTTTTCCGCATTAGGTAGACCCAAGGCGGGGAGCACAAGTAACCGGGTTCTAGGGTCCAGTGGGAGACCATCTCGAGGAGTCTAGACCAGGTCTCCTAACCCTAGAATTGGCAGTGTTGCTTGCCGCTCTCGTAAGGGTCTAGGGATGTGGGTTTGGCTATTCATCGCGACTGTGGAATCCGTGTTTTATACAGGCTCGTATTGAAAACACTGACGTCCTAGTATATCCAATATTTCATATATGTTCTTCTGCTGCAATGTTCTGTGATGAGATCATATTACTGCCTGAGACAAATGTTTATATTATATATATGAGATATATGTTATATTGCAGATTTCGTTTCAAATGTGATGGTTGTGAAGCATATTAAAATGGGACTTCATTAATGAGATTAATGAAATAAAAGAAACCTAAGAAGTTGTAGAAACTTGTTTAAAAACTGGTAGCTCTAGTTCTTGCTTTGCATTGCGGTGTTCCTTGTAAAACATCCAGCACCTTATTCGATAAGGAAAGAGCCGAGATCCCTTCACCGGGAGTGACTTCTTTAGTGAAACTAGTAGATGCTACAAACTCGGTTTGTCTTTTGATTGCTTCTATAGTTCTTGCTTTGCATAGTGATATTTGTGAAATATCCTGCACCTTATTCGATGAGGAAAGGGCCGACGATCCCTTCACCGGGAGTGACCCCTTTAGCAAAACTAGAAAAGCCTAAAAAACACTCCATTTAAAATCACTCGATTCTACAACGATATCAAGTTCATTACGCAAAGGGTTTTCTTAAAAACCTGTCGTAGCCCTCCGTCATTTCAGATAAGGACTGTTTAGTATTCGTGCTGCGTTTGTTGGCCTTTGTCAAGGCGTAGTGTGCGGTAGCTGAATAGTACTTATCTGCTTATGCATATGATGCAGATTGGATTAGGGTAGTCGTGCGATCTTGTTGGCCTTTGTCAAGGGCCGTGCGGGGTGGTTTAATTCAATCAACTTGACTAGCAGCCTATGGTTTGTTGGCCTTTGTCAAGGTCATAGGAGGCTTGGGGCAAAATATTATTAGGAATTTCAAGTGTTGAAATTTGCAATGAGATTGCATACCTTCTATGAGATAGTTGGATCCCGATACCCGCTGCGAGTAAGAGTTACTCCTGGGAGAGTTTTACACATTACAATTAGCCGATCAAGTAGGTGTCTAGAAAGGTGTCAACGGGGTTACGCCTCTGGGAAAATGAGGTTTACATTAATTAGGTTCGTGCGAAAGCACGGGAGACCTCCCTCAAAGTACCGACACTGGCCTGGCTGAAAGATTAGCGAACTTGTAGCGTGTAATTAATCCCGGCTAGTCTTTCCTTTTAGGGTTTGAAGGAAGATTTGATTAAAACAGTGGGACACATCCTGATTAGATATATTAGATAACCAATCTAATCTTGCAAGAGCATACGCTGAGTGTTTTCTTCTCTCTCTCTCCAGGTAGCGACCATATCACGCCTTAATCAAGATAATAATACGGATGAATTGACCGAACCCGCTTGTTATACTGAGCTGGGGAACGTTGGTCCCGCTCCAACTTATAATTGTTATAAGACAGAGCAGGAAATTAGGGAATACCAGATTTCCCGTACCGCCCAAACGAAGAAAGTGCATGCTGATGCATCATTTTCGGGTGTGTTCATTACATAGAACTATTTCTCAGTATCCTTTACGTCCTGGGTATGAGATACTGGATCAGGATCCCGCATATGTAATCTGTTACATGGGCTACAGATAGGTAGAGAACTGAGAACGGGTGATAAGTTTCATGAGATAGAAACGGTGCAAGTGTTGCAGCCAAGTCTGTTGGTCACTATCACCCTGTATTACCAGAATACATTGATTTTGAACAAATGTTATTAGATACCGAACCTGATATACAACATCATATCTTTTTCTTTATTAGTAAAGAAGGATATAATTTTGTATTGTTGGATAATGTTTTGAACATTTCCTATATCAAGAGTTAATCGGTTCAGGCACGTTATCTAAAAGCATAGACGTTCTAAATCAAACCACAGCTCTTAACGTACAAAACACACACAAAAAAAAGAGTTCAGAAATGAACGAATCCTTCTTGAGGCTTTGTAGACTAGGTCATATCAATGCGACCCGATTAGCTGAAGTTACATAAAGATGCATATTTAAATTAGTTTGAATTTACATCTTGTGAAACTTTCCAGTCATGTCACAGAGATAAAATGACCACAGCTCCGTTTATTGGAAACAGAGAAAGAGTTAGTGAACTCTTGGGATTGATACATGCTGATGTATAAAAGTTTCCCGTCTACACATGCCAAGACCGGTTCTTTGTACTTCCTTACATTCTCTGATGATCTCTCAAGATTCAGACATATGTTCCTGTTGAAACACAAGTCCGAACCTTTTGAGATATTCACAGAATGTAAGTTAGAAGTAGAGAACCAAAATATAGGTAAAAGTATTATTTCCTTTGATGTGATCAAGGAGGAGAATACTTGAGCACGGAATTCCTGGACTATTCTAAAGGAGAATAGGATTCTCTCTCAGCATTACTCCTCCGTATACACCGCAGCACGTCGGTGTATCGGGGCGGAGCAAGAGCACCCAATGTGATATGGTGTGCTCTATGATGAGTACTACTGAGTTTCCTATTTTCCTTTTGGATGTTATGCACTTGAGAAGCTACATACCTATTGAATAGGGTTCAAATCAAATCAGTTGCCTACCACTTCATATGTGATATGGAAAGGGAAGAGCCCATATCTTAAGTTTGTTAAGATTTGGGGTTGTCCGGACTATGTCTGAAAGCAAAATCCAGACAAGCTCGAGGCAAGGTCTGTTATGTAGAACTGGAAAGGTTCCAGCTATACAAACTGCAGCTGATGATTTGGTAGAACCAAAGGATTCAATAGTTTCCAACGAACCTCAGCCTCTCCGCCGATCTAGTAGGGTTCCTCACCCACCTGAGAGATACTTCGGTTTCTCTATGACAGTGGGAGCGAGGATTGCATCATGAGATGATGACCCGACTAGTTTCGAGCAGGCTATCAGGAGTGGGACTCTGTAAGAATGGCTGGATGCTTATCGATCTGAGATGGAATCCGAATACACCGACAAAGTATGGACTTTGGTTGCTTAATCTGAAGGGTTAAATCCCCATCAGGAGCATGTATATCTTGAGAAGATTACTTGGTGTACATGGAAAAGTTGAGACTTTCAAAGCTATGCTTAAGTCCATCCAGATCCTACTTGCCATGGCTACATACCATGACTACGATATCTGGTGGTTGGGTGTCACGACTGCTTTTCTAAATGATGATTTGGAAGAGAGCGTCTATAAGTACACAGCCAGAGGGATTCGTAGACAGTGGATGCAGCGGAAACGTGTGCAAGATGTTTAATGTGATAAAGCAGGCATCGCGGAGTTGGAACGTCTGTTTTGATGCGGTAGTCAAAGAGTTTGACTTCATCAAAATGGTAGATGAACCTTGTATATACAGAAAGGTAGTAGGGAGTATGGTGGTGATCCTCATAGAGTACGTGGATGACATACTCTTGATAGGGAAGGAGTTTCCTATGCTACGCTCGGTCAATCTCCGCTTATCACAAGGATTCTCCATATAGGATCAAAGTGATACCTCCTAAATCCTGGGTTTTGGATTTATGAGATAGATCTAATTGGATGTTAGGATACTCACTAGTTGTAGTGAGATGGTATCAATCGATCCTGGGGAGAATCACTGAAAAGGTTCCAGGGTGATAAGGACGACTGAATGTCAGTCGCAGGCATTGTCTTTACCCTCATTGGAGGGATGGTATGTTGGAAAAGTTCCAAGCTAGATACCGTGACTTACTAGACGATTAAAGGCAAGATACATCGTTACCAAGGATGCTACCAAAGAGGCAGTCTGGATATGTATAGGTTCATAAGATGAACTTCGTTCCTACCATTGTGTGACAATGGAGTTGTGGCTTATGCCCAGGAACCCCCATCCCATCAGAAATTCAGATATAATTCTTAGGCAGTATCACCTGATCATGGAGATGGTTGATCTCCAGGGAGATCGAGGTTAGGAGAGTAGACACAGAGGACAACAGCGCGGATCCACTCACAAAGGCCTTTTTCCCAGTAGAGACTTTTATGGGATGGTTGAGTATGAGATATTTCAACCACAGCTAATTGTTGGGTATGTGATACCACAACAGATGGCCCTAGTGCAAGTGGGAGATTGTTTGTTATATGTATGCCCTAGAGGCCATTACTGTACATACGATGTATATTTTAGTGGATGCTAGGACATATATAGGGAGGACTTTCTTGCTCGACATGATAGTATGCTATCTGGTTGTACTTTATCTTAACATGTACTTTGATTGTCTCTATGTTACAAGTTGATAAAGCCCTTAGGATATGTACTCGACTACTGGGACTATGATGAGATCATACTAGTGGGGCCACGGTAGTCGATGAGTACATCCTATAACTGTTCCTAGTCGAGGGTGTATCGAGACAGGGCATCGATACACCAGAGTAGACTAGCGTATACGCATCTTGACCAATATGATGGGCGATGGATGATCCCATATCTATCGGTTTTTGACATCAAGGATGGTGTACGGGTGCTCAGTTGAGACTGGGTATACTGGACGGACTCGCCGAGAACTCCCGGATGGTATTATACCTCACGTCTGATGGCAGTTCTCCGGTGACACCGGTACAGAGTAGTCTGTTGACCCGAGATCGTCATAGAGTCTTGTGTGATTCCCACTGTGCTTTGATTTCCATCATACCACGTCCAAGAGGGCGTGCAAAAAGGTGGCTTTTGGGTACAGTCCCGAATCACATGGAGGCAATGAGCGATAGGAGGGGATTCGTTTCTCCCGGTATAGGGAGTTGATGTTGTGCTGTGTTCGATTGGCTATAACCGGAAATCCCTGGCCAGGGTTGCTGAGATTTACTGGTAAGTGTTATCAGTAGTTTCTCGAACTGTTATAGACCTCATATCGACACGACTTATCGAGCTACTGGGGTCTGACGTTTACCACCCCTAGGCGAGATATGCGACATATCAGACGACGAGACCGGACTGTACGGGAGTGTTACTGTTTGGATTCACAGGAGAATGTGCAGGCTTTCTTGTTGATCTTCTGAGCGCTCAATACCTGGGTGGCCGTTATGTTTAGCTGACCGCTTGCAGCTTGTGGGTGTTTGATATGATCATCACCTACTGCCGGTGTATTGACGATTCTTTAGAGTTCTACACAGAGGTTTCTTGGCTCAGGCGAAACGGAATAGGAGCACATATCTGATATGTGTGGGACCGAAGATAATACGATATGAGATACCGTATTCTATTCTCGCGATATTTGATATCAGCCGGGTCATCGGATCAAGTGTTGATTCGATGAATCGGTACGGATAAATATTAGTCGGTTATATGCGATATAGCTGAATTGTCGGATCAAGTGTTGATTCGATAATTTAATGTATAATAATATATATGATATATTAAATTATATTAACTAATATTTGCTCACTAAAAGATTTTTTCTCTCACTCGGGTAATACATTGATATATGTGCGATATATATTAATTATATTATTTTATTTGGTTACAATAAATATTATATATGTGATATATAATATTGTAACATGATATGATAACTAATGCTACATGTTTAGTGGAGTTTAAACATGATTAAGGTTTGGATTAGGGTTAAGCTTTCTAGATGATTTTAGAAAGTTTAGTTTTGTTTTGTGAAAGATATTTTGTAATGACTCATGCTTTAACCCAACCCAAACCCTAACCCTAGTTAATTCTCTACATGGGTTTAGTTGACCATGGTTGCATTAATCATCATATTTATCCTTTCATTATTCATCATAAAAGGTTTGATGTTAATTGTTCATCTTCTTCCTTCTTTCTTTTCATGAAAAAGCTTTCTAGCTTTTTCTAAGTGATGAAAAATGAGTGAGAATAAGAAAACAAATGAGAGCAAAAATCCTACTTCATCATTCTCATCTATCCTTGCCATTTAGATGAGGGTGTTCACATCATTTCATGAGTGATAGCTTGTGCTAACGAAACTTCAAGGTAGATCATCTATGTTATCGAAGATCGGAAGCAAGAATGCATCTTTCTCTTCGTGAAGCCTCTCGAGAGTCTGGAACACGATGATCGCAGCGAAGGGACCTCAACATGGAGCTTAAGAAGTGAAGGACCGGATCTACAAAGGTTGTAATCTCTCTCACTTAGTGTTAAAGAGTTTAACATACTTGTTTTCGCCTAAACCCTAGTTTAAAGATCCGGCTTTGGGTTGTTCGGCACGGCTAAATTTTTAATCGGGCATGGTTGATGCCTCGTAGACCCTTATGCGCGTTCCTAGCATCCCTACAATACATCCATATTATTATCTTGATTAAGGCATGATATGGTCGCTACCTGGAGAGAAAGAGAAGAAAACACTTTAGCGTATGCTCTTGCAAGATCAGATTGGTTATTATTTTATCTAATCAGGATGGCTCCCACTGTTTTTATCAAATCTTCCTTCAAACCCTAAAAAGGAAGACTATCTGGGATTAATTACACCTTACAACTTCGTCAATCTTTCAGCCAGGCCAGTGTCGTTACTTTGAGGGAGGTTCCCCGTGCTTTCGCACGGACCTAATTAAAGTAAACCTCATTTTTCGAGAGGCATAACCCCGTTGACACCTTTCTAGACACCTACTTGATCGGCTAATTGTCCTGTGTAAAACTCTCTCAGGAGTAACAATTACTCGCAGTGGGTATCGGGATCCAACTATCTCATAGAAGGTATGCAATCTCATTGCAAATTTCAACACTTGAAATTCCCGATAATGTTTTGCCCCTAACGTGCTATGACCTTGACGAAAGCCAACAAACCATAGCCCGCTAGTTAAATTCAACCCGTACATTTCTTGACTGAATTAAACCCACCCCCACGACCCTTGACGAAAGCCAACAAAGCCGTACGACTACCCTAATCCAATCGCATCATATGCAGCAGATAAGCAGCATATAGCTACCGCACACTACACCTTGACGAAAGCCAACAAATGCAGCACAAATACTATATACAACTTATCTGAAATGACAGAGGGCTACGACAGGTTTTTCTGAAAACCTACTGCGTAATGAACTTGATATCGTTGTAGAATCATGTGAATTTTGAAATGGAGTGATTTTGAGGCTTTTATTAGTTTTGCTAAAGAGGTCACTCCCGATGAAGGGATCTCGGCTCTTTCCTTATGGAATAAGGTGAAGGATATATCATATATATCGCTATGCAAAGCAAAACCTCCAAAAGCAATCAAAAGACAAACCGAGTGTTGTAGTATCTGCCAGTTTTGCTAAAGAGGTCACTCCCGGTGAAGGGATCTCGGCTCTTTCCTCATCGAATAAGGTGCGGGATATATCATATATATCGCTATGCAAAGCAAAAACTGTAGCTACCCTTTTTGAAAATTTGATTCTACAACATCTTTTAGGTTTCTTTTCTTTCATTAATCATATTAATGAAGTCCCATCATTTGAGTCACCTAAACATCATAGATAAATACGACGTACACTTATGCCATCCGCATTCATCTCGATGTCCCATCGTGCACCGTTAGGTTAGGTAACTAACGGCAGAGCGGGGCAGGGCTAGCGCGGGTGTAAAACATAAGTAACGTCAATATAATATATCATATATACTATATACAGTATCTATCATCACATATCAAATGATCACATCACAGATATCGCAGCAGAAGAAACATATGAAACATTGGATATACTAGGACGTCCGTGTTTTATTTTGAGCCTCTATAAAACACAAATTCTACGGTCGCGATGAATAGCCAAACCCACACCCCTAGACCCCTACGAGAGCGGCAAGCAATCCTACCAATTCTAGAGTTAGGAGACCCGGACTCGACTCCTCGAGTTGGTCTCCCACTGGACTCTAGAACCCGGTTACTTGTGCTCCCTTCCTTAGGTCTATCCTAGTGCGGAATAATATACAAATGGTGACATCAACCTCATCCCGGAAGTGCCCCAATAAAAGAATATTATATACAATGAATTTTACATGAATGAAAATAAAAAAAACCCTCATCTCACATAAAACCCCCGGCTATTCAAAAACGTGACGATCCAATATAATATATCCAGCAACACATAACATCACATGTCATCAACGTAAGTAAATATGCGCATCCCAATTGTCGTTGACATATAGCAACGAAACCGGCGATAACATATATTACACTTACGGTCGCAGAAAATAAAGTGTAAAACTACAACATTTGGAATCAACAATCTCTTTAGACATCGTAAATCCGAAATATCACATACTTCGCATTTCATGTCTAAGTATATGAATTCCACATATTGTATCACATTCCAGATAAATAGACAGTATTAAACTTTCCGATCGAATAATCAAATACCCAGGATTTCCTAAATAGCTCAACACTTGAGCGTAGTTCAAAAATTCCAGAATACGTCACAGTACCAACGGTCCAGCCGTAGAAGGGTCAAGCCAACGCCTCACATATGGCAACGCCGTACTCCCCCAAACCCTAAGGTTCAAAAGGCAGTTCAAGACGGTCACATAATCGAGTTAAGGTTTGTTGTCTTCTAAAAGGTCCATCGCGTTACATGCACGTTTTTCCGAAAGATTTCAACTCAAGAAAAATTCAACACTTGAAAGTTTTTCGTGCCGGGAAAAAATGGGTTAATGATATCCGTTCGAACATTTTAATACTTTCTAAATTATCCGGAAAACATAACAAAATTAAATATTCCGATCGAATCAACGATTACAAAATAAACCCCAGAACACTCAACACTTGAGTCAGATTAAAAATACCCAGGAAATAGCAATAACAGATACGGGCATTACTATACAAAACCCAAAGCAAAGTCTCACTGTACGGCCGCGGATCTGCGGCACAAGCAGGGTATTGCCGCGGTTCCGCGGCGGTCCGTACGACTTGCTTTGTCATTTTTCACAGTTATGCTTAGAAAACCTTGCTGAATTTTTTAGATATTTTTAATTCAGAAAAAACACAGTTTTAAAAAAATGTCAAGAGAGAGGGTTAAAATGACGTTTCGGGGTTCGATCAGGGTTTTAACTTCGTATACACGTCGCCTAATACTCTAGCTAGGCTCTAATACCACTATAGGGTTACTAGGCACTCTAATAAGGTTCTACAAGGCATCAACCATGCCCGTTTAAAATTTTTAGCCGAGCCGAATAACCCTAAACAAGATCTTTGCTAGATAATTAGGGTTTCACATGCAAGTAAATTACATTTACTACTAAGTGAATATGAAATACAACCTTTGTAGATCAGTCCTTCACTTCTAAAGCTCTTTGTCGTAGTCCCTTCGCTGCGATCATGGATCTTCCGGGCTCTTGCATGGCTTCACGAGGCGAAAGAAGCGTCCTTGCTTGAAGTCTTCGAGGCCGAAAATGATCTACGTCGAGGGAATACCAACTCAAGCTACTACTTCACTAACTAGAGAATTAGTGAAGCAAACACCCTAAACTAAAGTGCTATTCTAGTAGAGGATGGAGAAATAGGAAGTGGGTTCTCTTTAGAATTTTATTTCTCACAATCTTTCACTCTCTTTTTAAAACCCTAGCAAGCTTTTTCCTTTTGCTCAAAGAAGAAGAAGATGAACAAAAGAAAAAGGATGAGGATAATTATCAAGTGAGTGAGCTAACCATGGGTGAGTGAGTATCATATACTAACTCAAGTAGAGACATAACCATAGCTAATTCTAATGATTGGGTTAACTAAATATCTTAAGTAAAACAAATTGAGTTGAATTTGTCAAAGCACTAAAAGCTTCTACAAGCTTCATGCACTTAACAAATATTAATCAATTTAGATTTACTTTAAATATAAAAACCCCTCCATTAAAATTAGAATGGTGTATGTCTTATACACCCATGTCTAGTGTATCATCAACCATGATACAAAAAGAAAACACATTTTAATATATATCACATATATATTAAAGTTGTGCACATGTGAGAAAAATCCTTAAGTGAACAAGTGATAGTTAATGTAAACTAGTATATCTAATATACAATTTTACACTAAATTATTAAATCAACACTTGACTTAATAATCCGGTCATATCTCATATAACCGACTAACATCCATTGTATCGACTTATCGAATCAACACTTGATTCGATAACCCGGTTATATCATATATAACCGATCGATACAAAAAGTCGCGAGAATAGAATACGGTATCACATACACGCATTATTCTCGGTCCCGCACATATCACATACGTGCTCCTATTTCGTTTTGCCTGAGCCAGTAAAACCTCTATGTAGTACTCTAAAGACTCGTCAATACGCCGGCAGTAGGTGATGATCACATCAAGCACCCACAAACCGTCAGTGGTACTAGCTGGACGTAACGGCTACCCGGGTATTGAGAGATCAGAAGATCAGCAAGCAAGCCCGCTCCAACTCCTGTAAAAGCCTGCCGGTAACACTTTCCGTATAGTCCGGTCTCCTCGTCTGATATGTCGCATATCAAGTCTAGGGGTGGTAAACGTCAGACCCCAATAACCGATAAGTCGTGCTGATGTGAGGCTCATAACGGGTCGAGAAACTACTGGTAACACTTACCAGTAAATCTCTAAATCAGCCCTGGCCAGAGACTTCCCTGTTATGGCCAATCGAGCACAGCGCAACATCAACCCCCAATACCGGGAGAGACGAAACCCCTCCTATCGCTCATTGCCTCCATGTGACTCGGGACTGTACCCAAAAACCACCGTTTTGCATGCCCTCTTGGACGTGGTAAGGTGGAAATCAAAGCACAGTGGGAATTACACAAGACTCTATGACGATCTCGGGTCTACAGACTAACATGTACAAGTGTCACCAGAGAACTGCCATCTGACGTGAGGTATAATACCATCTGGAAGTTCTCGGCGAGTCCGTCCAGTGTACCCAGTCTCCACTGAGCACCCGTATACCATCTCTGATGTCAAACACCAATGGATATGGGATCATCCATCGCCCATCTCATGGGTCGAGAAGCGTATACGCTAGTCTACTCTGGTATATCGATGCCCTGTCTCGATACACCTACGACTAGGAACATTAAAGGATGTACTTATGGACTACTCTGTCCCAACTAGTATGATCTGCATCATAGTCCAGGTATTCAAGTACGCATCCTAAGGGCTTTACCAACATGTAACTATAAGACAGTATCAAGAGACAAGTATACATGTTAAGATAAAGAGCAACCAGATAGCATACTATCATATCGAGCAAGAAAGTCCTCTCTATATATGTCCAAGCATCCAATATAATATACATCATCTGTACAATACTGGCCTCCAGGGCATACATACAACTAACATCAGGCGCCCGAGAGATACATCGGTATCCTTAAAGACGGTGACAGGGAGGTTCTTGTTTACCCAGAATTGCCATTACTGCTGTTCTAGACTATGAAACCCGGCAGGAGGATGAGTATAGTATCGTTCTAAACTGGCTTTAGAAGTGCACATGTATATGACACTACCATAGGGTTGGTATAGTCAGTGGGAGCAACGGAAGTATAGTGGACAAGTAGCTTGTGTCTATTTATAGACTAAATATAACACCTTAGAATGCGGTTAATGTTAATTAAGCAATAATGCGGGTTTTTAGTAAAAAGTTAACCAAAATAGTTTTCACATATTTTATAAAAATTAATTAATATTTTATTATTATTTGTTTAAGCTTGCACACACTTGTGCATGTTAACTTGGGGGTTATGGAGGTGTTAACCATGCTTAAGTAGCCATGGCACCCTAAACCATTTCAATCCATGTTAACACATTCCACTTAATTTTTAGTAAGGGTTTATTCTTTTGACTTGAAAGAAAGAGAGAGAGGGCTGACAAATGAAGGATGATAAGGCATGGGGCAAGCATGGGAGCAATTAATGAGGAGAGAGGAGGGGCATGGTTCATTCCTAACCCCACATCCTTATTTTCCCTCATCACTCTCACACTCTCATTTTCCCTCATCACTCGCACTCTCTCATTTCTTGTTCTCCTCATTTCCTTTCCTCAAAACTGAAACCTATACCTTTCCATCACAAACCCAAGCCTAATCTTCACTAAACTTCACTAAAACCCTCACAAAGTCAAGTTAAGCCTCTAGAGATGACTTGGAGCTTGGAAAGCTAGGGTTTTTGAGCAAGTTTGGTAAGATAGTGATCTCTAACTGTTTACTAGGCTTTTAAGATATTGTGTTGCTTATTAGATGTTGTTTAGAACACTAAAGTTATAGTTTTTATGCAAATATCATATTTTGGTAAGGTTTTGTATCTCGGATGAATCTGCTATCGAACCAGCTTGTTGTCTGAGAAGTTGCCATCACAGATACCTAGTTTAGAGGCCTAGAACCCACCATAAAAACCTGAACCCATTCCCTTTGAAATTGGCCGCAATTTAATTGCTTCTGGCCGCAATTTGGGGCCAGACTGGTGAGTGATAGTTCGTGTCTTGGTCGTGGGGTCTCTAGGGTTATTTGTAGTCTCGTGGAACTTGCAACTTTCACTAATTATTTGATTAGCAAAATCTGGGGCCACTTAGCTAGTTTTTAGTGTTTCGGCAAAGTGTGATACGATTAATCTGACGTAGTTTAAGTGTTTCTGGTAGCTTGCAGTCGTGGACTTATTTTGACGTTTAGCAGCTAAGGGAACCCTTTTGTAGCTTGAGGGAACCGATTCGTTAATTAGTGTTGTGTTCCTTATTATTGGGTAGTTTGCTAAATCCATGCGTTATTGTGTTGTATGATAATAGGATCGCAGGCAGGCACTTCGGACGCTGTAAGGAGGGGAAAACAAGTGGTTGGATTTACCTAGCTCAAGATCGTCGGTGAGTAGATTTAACATCTATGGGGGAATCGCCCGTATGGAGTTAAGCATCGAGGGCTAGATTCGGTGTTGTAGCCACATGTTTATATGCATATGCGTTGATTGTGCATGAGCATCATTTTCATACCATTACTTCTTGTACATTCACTTAGTACCTATTGGAAACGGCACCATTACTGACAGTTCATGTTGCACGAGCACTGAATTGTATGCCACACACACCGTTGGTAATTACCATGACACGCACAACATATACATATATGTGTTACTGCATTCGCTATTGACATTGAGGCTGTTGTTCTTGTACCACTTTACTAATGGAATATGTATTGTACCGCCTTCATTATTATCAATAGTTAGACGTTGATTCTTATTCTATTGCGCATATGAAATGAATCATGCATACATACATACATGCATACATACATATCTTGCTATAGCTACATATACACCTTTATATGATGTTGCATTTGACTTCGGGGAATTTGGGAACCGCATGATATCTTTAAAAACTTGATTCATTTAAAAGAGCGGTTTTCCCTTGATATGCTCATATTACTGTTCTATGTTGGATACATCGTATTTCATGAATTTACGCATTGAGATACTGATTTCATGTGATTTATGGATTTGAGAACCGTGGTTATATTTCAAAGAAAGCATGCATTGTTTTGAAAACCCGGTTTCTCTTGATATGATATTTCGATGCGTCCACCATGAGTTTTCTCGGTTCTGAGATTGGTTTACGAAACCCGATTCGAGGAGATGGATGATCCGTTTGCGGGTTCATGGTAGACCCGGTATGGTACCCCGGGGCAAGAAAGGTATGTTGTGCAGTAGACGATGAGCCTGGCAGAAGGACTACTACCTACCGGTGATAGTTTGGACCCAGCGGTTATCCGGAGGATACCGACCGGAGTCGTGTGATGGATATGGGCCGATCCGGACTGACGGAGCCCGTGGGCCGATCCGGACTGATGGAGCCCGAGTTATATGGATTTACGTGTCAATGCTGGACACGGGTTTTCATGATGTTTCGAGTGTCGATGTTAGGCACTCAGGTTCTATGATATTTACGGATATGAGGGCCGATCAGAGTGACGGCGCCTTAGGTATTGGGATTTAGGGTGTCGTTGATGGACACCGGGTTTTTCCACGATGATTATTCATTGATGATGATTATGTTTTATCCCCCACTCAGGATTATTTGATATGCATTGTTTCATGTAGTTGTAATACCTTGATGGTGTACCTTGATCATGATTGCTGCATATCCATATTGCCATACTTAGGCTATCAAATTGCATGGGATAGATTATCGTTGTTCGTGCATACTTGCGATTATGTGTATGATGTTATTTACTATTCATGAGTTGGCAACTCACCCCCATTGTGCCATAGTGTTTTGCAGGCTTGACCCTCAAAGTAGTCGCGGCAGGGTTCCTTATTGTATCTATTTCTACGGATACCGCTACGGTTGGCTATTAGGCCTTTTTGGTGTAGGTGGGTTTGTGGTTATCCGAACACATCTATTGTATATCTCATTGTATATAGTACTCTCCATCTACCACGTTCATGTATTGACTTAGAGACGAGTTTGTGAGGATCGATATTGTATATTATGTGACTCTGGGTGTCGTGCTCATGTGAGCCGGCTTTTCTTATATTGCTTTATCTATTTTATGTTGTTTTCATTTTTATTGTCTATTTCTTCGCTACGGCGTCGTATATATGCTTGTGGTGATTGTTTTCCGCCTTTAAGCGTGATTTGCTCCCGTTTAGGAATGCTTTATTTATATCCTGTGTTTGTACCTGTTTCGGGGCTAGTTTTACAAAGGAGGTGCTGGAAAAAAAATTTAAAAAATAAACTTAAGCTTTAAGATTTTTACTTGAGATTTCTAAATGTTTTAACAAATGTTTTTTTCTCACTTACTTCTTTTTATGGTTTAGATTTCTGGGTTTTCGGCTTACTTAAATTGCGTTATGCCTGTTAACGTCATGTGGTTTAAGTGTCGGTCACGTTCCTAAATTGGGTCGTGATAAAGTTGGAATCAGAGCGCTAGGTTTTACCTTTTGAAGTATAGGATGCCTTGGTATGATGGAGTAGGTAGCTTGAGCAAAGTGACGTAGCGTGTGTATGTTCCGCGGCATACTTACGACACGATACTCCGCCTAAATGACCTTAGGACACATTTCTTGTAATTCCTTCCTTGATTCCCATGTATCCTTATGATTCGATTTCTATGTTCTTATCGAATCCTATTTTCCTTTCGAGCCATTATGCCGACGAAGACTATGAAGGCGCAGAGAGTTGCCGCTAGAGCCGAGGTCAGAGCAGGCTCGTCAAAGACAAGGACTGACCAGGACGGTACGCCTACTCTACAGGAGCAGATTGATCCACCTTCGCCGGATCGTATTACTAGGCTAGAGGCCGGTATGCAGGATTTGAGCCAGATGATGAGGTCATTGGTTGTGGCCAATCGAACACAGAGATAGGAGATTGTCCCACTTATTACGGGGACCGTGATGGTGCCTACTATTCAGGCAGTCGTACCTACAGCTACGGAGGTTATCACCGTATCATTATCTGAGTTCATGAGACTGAAGCCTCCGGTTTTCACCGGCACCGACGCAGCTGAGGATCCGCAGTCATTTATCCGTCGGATGGCCATGATCTGTCGTTTGCTGAGATGCTCCGATACGAGATGGGTAGAGTTCGCTAGTTTTCATCTGGAGGGTCTTTCCCAGACTTGGTGAGAGTCTTTGGAGAGAGGTCGAGATGCAGGTCTTCCTCCTATGACCTGGGTCGAGTTCGTAACGGTTTTTCCAGCTCGTTTCTTTCCGCAGAGCGTCAGGGATGCTCGAGCTCGCAGTTTTGAGTCATTACGCCAGACTCCGGGTATGACGGTGGCAGAGTATGATGTTCAGTTTACCCAGCTATCTGTGTATGATCCATATTTAGTGGACACTGAGGAGATGTGGATCAGTAGATTTATGCGAGGCCTGATTACCCAGTTGTTCCTCGCTATCGGCGCCCAGCAGTTTGACACATATGCAGCCGCAATGGACGCAGCCCTACTGATTGAGGAGCGTCTTTCCGATACTTCAGTCATTCCGAGACCGAAAAGGATTCGCACCGGTTTATCAGCCCAGAGACAGATGTATAGACGCCGCGACAGCTTCCGTTCAGGTCGTGGGGGTAGCAGAGGCATGGAACGAGGCCAGTTATTTAGCTCTTATCCCCAGGAGGGTCAATGGTCGTGTCTGGATGTTTCCGGTGTGGAAGTTTATATCATCGCGTCAGAGATTGTACTGAGGATGAGGTAGCCGTACCACATGTTACCTTACCACATTCTCCACCTCAGAGAGTGTTGCCTCTTACGCTTGTTGTCGCTCCGCGTCAAACTTATTCTCAGAGAGGTCGTGGTCGCGGAGCTTTTGTTCAGAGGAGATAGAGTGGAAGAGGCGGAAGACAGCCAGTCGTCGGTAGAGGGCAGGCTCGAGTATTTGCTTTGACTCATCAAGAAGCGCAGGCGTCTAATGCAGTAGTTTCAGGTACCCTTTCAGTATGTTCTTTCGATGCACACGTTTTGTTTGATCCGGGATCTACGCACTCGTATGTTTCTACACACTTCGTGCCGAGGTTGGGCCGAGAGTCGTGTTTGCTAGATCGGCCGCTTGTCGTGACTACTCCTGTTGGCGAGTCTTTTATTGCGCGACGCATGTTTCGGTCGTGTGCCGTTCGTATTGGAGATAGAGATTTGTCCGTCAACTTGATCCTTCTTGAGATGTTGGACTTCAACATTCTCCTAAGCATGGACAGGTTAGCTACTTGCTATGCGTTTGTAGACTGCCGTGAGAAGACAGTCCGGTTTTATTTTCCGGGCGAGTCGGTTCTTGTTGTGCAGGGGAACCATGGTGCCGCCCTTAACAATTTGATTTCTACCCTTTGCGCTAGTCGGCTCTTAAGTAGAGGATGTCGGGGATTCTTAGCTTTTATTCGTGATACCGGAGCCACGGTAGATTTGTTGGACCGGGTTCCTATTATGAGAGAGTTTTCCGACGTATTTCCCGATGAGTTACTTGGATTGCCGCCAGAGCGTGAGATTGAGTTTTGCATTGATTTGATCCCCGGCACGGGGCCTATTTCTATACCGTCTTACCGGATGGCCCCGGCGGAGCTTAAGGAGCTTAAAGATCAGCTACAAGAGTTGCTTGATAGAGGACTTGTGCGTCTGAGTGTTTCTCCTTGGGGAGCTCCTGTTCTGTTCGTCAAGAAGAAGGACGGCAGTTTGAGGTTGTGCATTGATTATCATCAATTTAACCGCGTTACAGTGCGGAATAGGTATCCATTACCTCGCATTGACGATTTGTTTGATCAGCTCCAGGGTGCGGGACATTTTTCTAAGATTGATTTGAGATCGGGTTATCATCAGTTGCGGGTTCAGAATGATGACATTCCGAAGACTGCTTTTCATACACGCTACGGGCATTATGAGATTTTGGTGATGTCGTTCGGACTCACCAATTCCCCAGCAGCATTCATGGATTTGATGAACCGAATTTTCAGACCGTTCTTCGACCAGTTCATTATTTTGTTTATTGATGATATTCTGGTTTATTCCAGGAGTCAAGAGGAGCATGAGTAGCACTTGAGGATTGCTTTGTAGACATTGAGAGAGCACCAGCTGTTTGCTAAATTCTCAAAGTGTGCCTTCTGGCTTGATAGTGTTGACTTCTTGGGTCATGTGGTTACGGGAGACGGTATTCGTATGGACCCGAGGAAGATTGAGGCCATACAGCTTTGGCCCAGACCTGTGTCAGTGACGGAGGTCCGCAGCTTTTTGGGCTTAGACGGTTATTACCGCTGTTTCGTGCAGGACTTCTCGAGTATCGCTGCACCGCTGACCAGACTGACCAGGAAAGGAGTTCCTTTTCTTTGGACAGAGGCATGCGAGTAGAGTTTTCAGCAGTTGAAGACTCGGTTGACTACTGCACTAGTTTTATCTTTTCCTTCTGGATCGGGCGGCTACGTCGTTTACTGTGATGCTTCTCAAGTGGGGCTCAGTTGTGTATTGATGCAGCATGATAGAGTTATCGCTTATTCTTCCCGGCAGCTAAAGAAGCACGAGCAGAATTATCCCACTCATGATCTTGAGATGGCCGTGGTGGTCTTTGCACTTAAGATTTGGAGACACAACTTGTATGGAGAGTCGTGTCAGATTTGTTAGTTATATGTATGCCCTAGAGGCCATTACTGTACATACAATATACAATGTAGTGGATGCTAGGACATATATAGGGATGACTTTCTTGCTCGACATGATAGTATGCTATCTGGTTGTACTTTATCTTAACATGTACTCTGATTGTCTCTATGTTACATGTTGATAAAGCCCTTAGGATGAGTACTCGACTACTGGGACTACGATGAGATCATACTAATAGGGCCACGGTAGTCAACGAGTACATCCTATAACTGTTCCTAGTCGAGGGTGTATCGAGACAGGGCATCGATGCACAAGAGTAGACTAGCGTATACGCATCTTGGCCCATATGATGGGCGATGGATGATCCCATATCCATCGGTGTTTTGACATCAAGGATGGTGTACGGGTGCTTAGTAGAGATTGGGTACACTGGACGGACTCGCCGAGAACTCCCAGATGGTATTATACCTCACGTCAGATGGCAGTTCTCCAGTGATACTGGTACAGAGTAGTCTGTTGACCCGAGATCGTCATAAAGTCTTGTGTGATTCCCACTGTGCTTTGATTTCCATCATACCACGTCCAAGAGGGCGTGCAAAAAGGTGGCTTTTGGGTACAGTCCCGAATCACATGGAGGCAATGAGCGATAGGAGGGGATTCGTCTCTCCCGGTATAGGGAGTTGATGTTGTGCTGTGTTCGATTGGCTATAACCGGAAATCCCTGGCCAGGGTTGCTGAGATTTACTGGTAAGTGTTATCAGTAGTTTCTCGAACTGTTATAGACCTCATATCGACACGACTTATCGAGCTACTGGGGTCTGACGTTTACCACCCCTAGGCGAGATATGCGACATATCAGACGACGAGACCGGACTGTACGGGAGTGTTACTGTTTGGATTCACAGGAGAATGTGCAGGCTTGCTTGTTGATCTTCTGAGCGCTCAATACCTGGGTGGCTGTTATGTTTAGCTGACCGCTTGCAGCTTGTGGGTGTTTGATATGATCATCACCTACTGCCGGTGTATTGACGATTCTTTAGAGTTCTACACAGAGGTTTCTTGGCTCAGGCAAAACGGAGTAGGAGCACATATGTGATATGTGCAGGACCGAGGATAATGCGATATATGATACATTATTCTATTCTCGTGATATTTGATATCAGCCGGGTTATCGGATCAAGTGTTGATTCGATGAATCGGTAAATGAGATATTAGTCGGTTATATGCGATATAGCCGGATTGTCGGATCAATTGTTGATTCGATAAATTAATGTATAATAATATATATGATATATTAAATTACATTAACTAATATTAGCTCACTAAAAGATTCTTTTTTTCACTCGGGTAATACATTGATACATATGCGATATATGTTAATTGTATTATTTTATTTTGTTACAATAAATATTATATATGTGATATATAATATTGTAACATGATATGGTTATTAATGCAACATGTTTAGTGGAGATTAAACTTGGTTAGGGTTTGATTTGGGTTAATCATTTCTAGAAGTTTCTAGAAGGTTTTCTTTTTTGTTTTGGAAAAGATATTTTGCAAGATATTTCTTTAACTTAACCCTAACCCTTAACCCTAGTAAAATCTCTACAATGGTTACTTGAAACATGATTGCATTTCTAATCTTATCAAGACTATCATAATTCATCACAAAAGGTTTTAATTCATATTATTATTCATCTTCTTCTTCCTTCTTCTTTCTTTCATGAAAAAGGCTTACTAGATTTTTGTAAGTGATGATTATGAGTGAGAATAAGAAAACAAATGAGAACAAAAATCCTACTTCATCATCCTCATCTATCCTTGCCATTTAGATGAGGGTGTTGACCTCTTTAGTGAGTGAGAGCTTGTGTTAATGAAACTTCAAGGTAGATCATCTTTGTTATCGAAGATCAGAAGCAAGGTTGCATCATTCTCTTCATGGAGCCTCTCGAGAGTCCGGATGCACAATGATCGCAGCGAAGGGACCTCAACACGGAGCTTAAGAAGTGAAGGACCGGATCTACAAAGGTTGTAATCCCTCTCACTTAGTCTTAAAGAGTTTAACATGCTTGTTTTCGCCTAATCTCTAGTTTAAAGATCCGGCTTTGGGTTGTTCGGCACGGCTAAATTTTAAATCGGGCATGGTTGATAACTTGTAGACCATTGTGGCAGTGCATAGCAACCCTACAGTGGTATCAGAGCCAAGCTAGAGCTTTAGGCGAAGTTTAAAGTCCGATCGAACCCGGAAAACCCGATATACCTTAGTTTCTCGAAATTTTTTAAAACTGTTGATTTTTTCATATTAAAAATACTCAGAAAAACAAGCAGGAAAAACTAAGAATTACTGTGAAGTACGGTCCATTAATGCGCTCACGTGACCGCGGAACCGCGGCTAAACCAAGGGTTTGGCGGCTGTTCGCGGCCAAAATTGTGAATTAGTCCCTGGAACTTCATATATTTATTATTAGGTCCTTTCTTGTCATTTTTTTCTGGGAATTTTTTAATTCCACTCACGTGTTGAGTTTTCTAGGGTTGTATTGGGGACTTGTTGATTCGATCGGATAATTTAACTTTGTTTAGTTTTTCCCGGATAATTTTAGAAACTGTTAAAAAGTTCGAACGGATATCAATAACTCACTTTTTCCGCAGTCGGAAAATTTTTCAAAAGTTGGATTTTTCCTCGAGTTTGAAACTTTCTAAGTCATGCAAGTAACGCGGTGGACCCTCTAGAAGACAACGAACCTTAACTCGATTATGTGACCGTCTTGAACTGCCTCTGAACCTTAGGGTTTGGGCCAGTACGGCGTGCCACATGTGAGGCATTGGCTTGACCCTTCTACGGCTGGACCATTGGTACTGTGCCATGTGATGGATATTTTTAAACTGATTTCAAGTGTTGAGATATATTGGGGAAATCTTGGGTGTTTGATTATTCGATCGGAAAGTTTAACATTATCTATTTATCTGAAATGTGATACAATATTTGGAATCCACATGTAGTTATGAGATAACTAATTTGAATGTTATAAACATAGCAGTTTAGTCTCAGATGATCGGTTGCCACGGGATTTTGATGCGATCAAAAGTCCATCGCAATCACGTAGCATACGCGGATACTCACCGGGTAAACTTAACAGACAGCCACGCCCCAAAGCCCCGACCAAGTGACTGTAGGAGAACCCCGTCGCCAAAAGCATCCGTTCGGGTGCTCACGGCAGCGGTGTTCCGCCTTAGTGCACTTCGTCGACGGTATTTAAGGGTGCGGCCGTCTACTAAAGTTTGCGACGAGCATTCGATCATAATGTCGGGAATCTTGTTGAATTGCCCGACTTGATATTGAAAAGAGTTTTCGATAATGAGACTAAAATGCGGGGTTTATAATTGTTAGGCATGCGATGTCTAAGGAATTCATTTGGTTAGGCATGCGATGTCTAAGAAGGTTGCGGATTCCAACTGTTGTAGTTTTACATTTTCTTTTCTGTGACCGTAAGCGTAGTATGTGGTGTATCGCCGTCTTCGTTGCTATACATCAACGACAATCGGGATACGTATACTTGCTTACGTTGATGATATGAGATATTATGTGTTGTTGTGATATGTTGTATTGGATCGTCGCATTTGAATAGCCGAGGGTTTTATGTGAGATGAGAGTTTTTCTTTTTTCATTCATGTAAAATTCATTTGTATGTAATATTCTTTTATTGGGGCACTTCCGGGCTGAGGATGATGTCACCATTGTATATTATTTACTTTTCCACATTAGGTAGACCCAAGGCGGGGAGCACAAGTAACCGGGTTCTAGGGTCCAGTAGGAGACCATCTCGAGGAGTTGAGACCGGGTCTCCTAACCCTAGAATTGGCAGTGTTGCTTGCCGCTCTCATATAGGTCTAGGGATGTGGGTTTGGCTATTCATCGCGACCGTGGAATCCGTGTTTTATACAGGCTCGTATTAAAACACGGACGTCCTAGTATATCCAATATTTCATATATATTCTTCTGCTGCAATGTTCTGTGATGAGATCATATTACTGCCTGAGACGAATGATTATATTATATATATGAAATATATGTTATATTGCAGATTTCGTTTCAAAAGTGATGCTTGTGAAGCATATTAAAATGGGACTTCATTAATGAGATTAATAAAATAAAAGAAACCTAAGATGTTGTAGAAACTTGTTTAAAAAAAACTGGTAGCTCTAGTTCTTGCTTTGCATAGCGGTGTTCCTTGTAGAATATCCAACACCTTATTCGATAAGGAAAGTGCCGAGATCCCTTCACCGGGAGTGATCTCTTTAGTGAAACTAGAAGATGCTACAAACTCGGTCTGTCTTTTGATTGCTTCTATAGTTTTTGCTTTGCATAGTGATATTTGTGAAATATCATGCACCTTATTCGATGAGGAAAGAGCCGACGATCCCTTCACCGGGAGTGACCTCTTTAGCGAAACTAGAAAAGCCTCAAAAACATTCTATTTAAAATCACTCGATTCTACAACGATATCAAGTTCATTATGCAAAGGGTTTACTTACAAAACCTGTCGTAGCCCTCCGTCATTTTAGGAAGTAGAGTACTTAGTATTCGTGCTGTGTATGTCGACTTTAGTTGAGGCGTAGTGTACGGTAGCTAAGTGATGTCTTCCTACAAAGCATATGATGCGATTAGTTAGGACATTCATGTGATTATGTCGACCATAGTTGAGGGTCATGTAGGGTGGGTCTGATTAATCATGAAATGACGGGTAGAACTTGACTAGTACTTATGATATGTTGACCTTCGTTAAGGTCATAAGTGCTAGGGGTAAAATATTATTAGGAATTTCAAGTGTTGAAATTTGCAATGAGATTGCATACCTTCTATGAGATAGTTGGATTCTGATACCCGCTGCGAGTAAGAGTTACTCCTGGGAGAGTTTTACACATTACAATTAGCCGATCAAGTAGGTGTCTAGAAAGGTGTTAACGAGGTCACGCCCCTGGGAAAATGAGGTTTACTTTAATTAGGTTCGTGCGAAAGCACGGAGGACCTCCCTCAAAGTACCGACACTGGCCTGGCTGAAAGATTGGCGAACTTGTAGCGTGTAATTAATCCCAGCTAGTCTTTCCTTTTAGGGTTTGAAGGAAGATTTGATTAAAACAGTAGGAGACATCCTGATTAGATATATTAGATAACCAATCTAATCTTGCAAGAGCATACGCTGAGTGTTTTCTTCTCTCTCTCTCTCTCCAGGTAGCGACCATATCACGCCTTAATCAAGATAATAATACGGAAGAATTGACCGAACCCGCTTGTTATACTGAGCTGGGGAACGTTGGTCCCGCTCTAACTTATAATTGTTATAAGACAGAGCAGAAAATTGGGGATTACCAGAATTCCCGTGCCGCCCAAACGAAGAAAGTGCATACCGATGCATCATCTTCGGGTGTGTTCATTACAGAGAACTGTTTCTTAATGTCCTTTACGTCCTGGGTATGAGATACCGGATCAGGATCCCGCATATGTAATTTGTTACATGGGCTACAGATAGGTAGAGAACTGAGAACGGGTGATAAGTTTCATGAGATAGAAACGGTGCAAGTGTTGCAGCCAACTCTGTTGGTCACTATCACCCTGTATTACCAGAATACATTAATTCTGAACGAATGCTATTAGATACCGAACCTGATATACAACATCATATCAGTCTCTTTATTAGTAAAGAAAGGATATAATTTTGTATTGTTGGATAATGTTTTGAACATTTCCTATATCAAGAGTTGATCGGTTCAGGCACGTTATCTAAAAGCATTGCGTTCTAAATCAAACTACAGTTCTTAGTATACGGAACACACACAAGAGGAAGAGTTCAGAAATGAACGAATCCTTCTTGAGGCATTGTAGACTAGGTCATATCAATGCGACCCGACTAGCTGAAGTTACATTAAGATGCATATTTAAATTTGTTTGAATTTACATCTTGTGAAACTTGCCGGTCATGTCACAAAGATAAGATGACCACAGCTCTGTTTATTGGAAACAGAGAAAGAGTTAGTGAACTCTTGGGATTGATACATGATGATGTATGATAGGTCCCCAGTCTACACATGCCAAGACTAGTTCTTTGTACTTCATTACATTCTCTGATGATCTTTCAAGATTCGGACATATGTTCCTATTGAAACACAAGTCTGAACCTTTTGAGATATTCACAGAATATAAGTAAGAAGTAGAGAACAAAAAAAACGGTTATAAGTATTATGTCCTTTGATGAGATCAAGGAGGAGAATACTTGAGCACGGAATTCCTGGACTATTAAAAAGGAGAATGAGATTCTCTCTCAGCATTACTCATCCGTATACACCACAGCACGTCGGTGTATCGGGGCGGAGCAAGAACACCCTATGTGATATGGTGTGCTCTATGATGAGTACTACTGAGTTTCCTATTTCTTTTTGGGAGTTATGCAATTGAGAAGTTGCATACCTATTGAATAGAGTTCAAATCAAATCAGTTGCCTACCACTTCATATGTGATATGGAAAGGGAAGAGCCCATATCTTAAGTAAATCAAGATTTGGGTTGTCCGGCCAATGTCTAAAAGCAAAATCCGTACAAGCTCGAGGCAAGGTTAGCTCTGTAAAACTGGAAGTAGTTCCAGCTATACATACTGCTACAGATGATTTGTTAGACCCGAAAGATTCAATAGTTACCAACGAACCTCAGCCTCTCCGCCGATCTAGTAGGGTTCCTCACCCACCTGAGAGATACTTCGGTTTCTCTATGATAGTGGGAGCGAGGATTGCATCATGAGATGATGACGCAACTAGCTTCGAGCTGGCCATCAGGAGTGGGACTCTGTAAGAATGGCTGGATGCTTAGTGATCTGAGATGGAATCCTTATACACCAACAAAGTATGGACTTTGGTTGCTTTATCTGAAGGGTTAAATCCCCATCAGGTGCAAGTATATCTTGAGAAGATTACTTGGTGTACATGGAAAAGTTAAGACTTTCAAAGCTATGCTTAAGTCCATCCAGATCCTACTTGCCACGGCTACATACCATGACTACGATATCTGGTGGTTGGGTGTCATGACTGCTTTTCTAAATGATGTTTTAGAAGATAGCGTCTATAAGTACACAGCCAGAGGGCTTCATAGACAGAGGGAGCAGCGGAAACGTGTGCAAGATGTTTTATGTGATAAACTAGGCATCGCGGAGTTGGAACGTCTGTTTTGATGTAGTAGTCAAAGAGTTTGACTTCATCAGAATGGTAAATGAACCTTGTACATACAAAAAGGTAGTAGAGAGTATGGTGGTGATTCTCGTAGAGTACATGGATGACATACTCTTGATAGGGAAGGAGTTTCCTATGCTACGCTCGGTCAATCTCCGCTTATCACAAGGATTCTCCATATAGGATCAAAGTGATACCTCCTAAATCCTGGGTTTTGGATCTATGAGATAGATCTAATTGGATGTAAGGATACTCACTAGTTGTAGTGAGATGGTATCAATCGATCCTGGGGAGAATCACTGGAACGGTTCCAGGGTTATAAGGACGACTGAATGTCAGTCGCAGGAATTGTCTTAACCCTCAGAGGAGGGACGGTATGTTGGAAGAGTTCCAAGCTAGATACCGTGACATACTAGACGATTAAAGGCAAGATACATCGTTACCAAGGATGCTACAAAAGAGGCAGTCTGGATATATAAGTTCATGAGATGAACTTCGTTCCTACCATTGTGTGACAATGGAGTTGTGGCTTATGCCAAGGAACCCCCGTCCCATCAGAAATCCGGATATAATTCTTAGGCAGTATCACCTGATCATGGAGATGGTTGATCTCCAGGGAGATCGAGGTTAGGAGAGTAGACACAGAGGACAACAGCGCGGATCCACTCATAAAGGTCTTTTTCCCAGTAGAGACTCTTACGGGATGGTTGAGTATGAGATACTTCAACCGCAGCTACTTGTTGGGTATGCGATACCACAACAGATGGCCCTAGTGCAAGTGGGAGATTGTTAGTTATATGTATGCCCTAGAGGCCATTACTGTACATACAATGTACATTATAGTGGATGCTAGGACATATATAGGGAGGACTTTCTTGCTCGACATGTCTGGTTGTACTTTATCTTAACATGTACTCTGATTGTCTCTATGTTACATGTTGATAAAGCCCTTAGGATGAGTACTCGAATACTGGGACGACGATGAGATCATACTAGTGGGGTCACGGTAGTCGACGAGTACATCCTATAACTGTTCCTAGTCGAGGGTGTATCGAGACAGGGCATCGATGCACCAGAGTAGACTGGCGTATACGCATCTTGGCCCATATGATGGGCGATGGATGATCCCATATCCATCGGTGTTTTGACATCAAGGATGGTGTACGGGCGCTTAGTAGAGACTGGGTACACTGGATGGACTCGCCGAGAACTCCCAGATGGTATTATACCTCACGTCAGATGGCAGTTCTCCGGTGACACTGGTACAGAGTAGTCTGTTGACCCGAGATCGTCATAGAGTCTTGTGTGATTCCCACTGTGCTTTGATTTCCATCATACCACGTCCAAGAGGGCGTGCAAAAAGATGGCTTTTGGGTACAGTCCCGAATCACATGGAGGCAATGAGCGATAGGAGAGGATTCGTCTCTCCCTGTATAGGGAGTTGATGTTATGCTGTGTTCGATTGGCTATAACCGGAAATCCCTGGCCAGGATTGCTGAGATTTACTGGTAAGTGTTATCAGTAGTTTCTCTAACTGTTATAGACCTCATATCGACACGACTTATCGAGCTACTGGGGTCTGACGTTTACCACCCCTAGGCGAGATATGCGACATATCAGACGACGAGACCGGACTCTACGGGAGTGTTACTGTTTGAATTCACAGGAGAATGTGCAGGCTTGCTTGTTGATCTTCTGAGCGCTCAATACCTGGGTGGCTGTTACGTTTAGCTGACCGCTTGCAGCTTGTGGGTGTTTGATATGATCATCACCTACTGCCGGCGTATTGACGATTCTTTAGAGTCCTACACAGACGTTTCTTGCCTCAGGAAAAACGGAGTAGGAGCACATATGTGATATGTGCGGACCGAGGATAATGCGATATGTGATACCGTATTCTATTCTCGCGATATTTGATATCAGCCGGGTCATCGGATCAAGTGTTGATTCGATGAATCGGTAAATGAGATATTAGTCGGTTATATGCGATATAGCCGGATTGTCGGATCAAGTGTTGATTCGATAAATTAATGTATAATAATATATATGATATATTAAATTACATTAACTAATATTAGCTCTCTAAAAGATACTTTTTCTCACTCGGATAATACATTGATATATGCGATATATGTTAATTGTATTATTTTATTTTGTTATAATAAATATTATATATGTGATATATAATATTGTAACATGATATGGTTATTAATGCAACATGTTTAGTGGAGATTAAACTTGGTTAGGGTTTGATTTGGGTTAATCATTTCTAGAAGTTTCTAGAAGGTTTTCTTTTTTGTTTTGGAAAAGATATTTTGCAAGATATTTCTTTAACTTAACCCTAACCCTTAACCCTAGTAAAATCTCTACAATGGTTACTTGAACCATGGTTGCATTTCTAACCTTATCAAGACTATCATAATTCATCACAAAAGGTTTTAATTCATATTATTATTCATCTTCTTCTTCCTTCTTCTTTCTTTCATGAAAAAGGCTTACTAGATTTTTCTAAGTGTTGATTATGAGTGAGAATAAGAAAACAAATGAGAGCAAAAATCCTACTTCATCATCCTCATATATCCTTGCCATTTAGATGAGGGTGTTGACCTCTTTAGTGAGTGAGAGCTTGTGTTAATGAAACTTCAAGGTAGATCATCTTTGTTATCGAAGATCGGAAGCAAGGTTGCATCATTCTCTTCGTGGAGCCTCTCGAGAGTCCGGATGCACGATGATCGCAGCAATGGGATCTCAACACGGAGCTTAAGAAGTGAAGGACCGGATCTACAAAGGTTGTAATCCCTCTCACTTAGTCTTAAAGAGTTTAACATGCTTGTTTTCGCCTAATCTCTAGTTTAAAGATCCGGCTTTGGGTTGTTCGGCACGGCTAAATTTTAAATCGGGCATGGTTGATGCCTTGTAGACCCTTGTGGCAGTGCATAGCAACCCTACAAGATTTTCATAGACCACCGGAGCTTTTGTACATCTTCCAGTAACTGGATCTGAATTTGAGACAGTGCCATTGGATGGAGCTCATGAAGGATTATGATTGTGAGATCCTTTATCACCTGAGCAAGGCAAATGTGGTATCTGATGCTTTGAGTCGTAGGCCCGAGGGTAGCTTGTCTCAGTTGAGCGCAGTTCAGAGACAGTCTTCTGCAGATTGGTAGATCTTGTGCGACAGTAGAGTACAGTTTGAGTTCACTTCCACTGGGAGACAGCTTGCTCATGTCCGCGCCCGTCCACTTCTGTTTTATCTTATTCATGAGGCACATGTTGGAGATAGTGCCCTCAGAGTCAATTATTGGATCACAGGCACGTGATTGCAATGATTGAGGGAGGACTTGTCCCAGTAGGACGGTCTTACTCAAGATGATAGTATGCTATCTGGTTTATCTTTATTATCGTGTACTGCTTTAGGTGACCTTACGAGTCGCTATTACACGTTGATAGAGCCCCTAGGATTCTTTCTTGACTACCAGCAGTATGAGGGCGATCATATACGTGAGAGCTGGAGTCTATAAGCACATCCGTAAAAGGTCCCTAGTCCTGGGAGTTTCGAGACAGGGCATCGATACTCCAGAGTAGACTAGTGTATACAGTCGAGACCCCGACGAGGGGCGGTGGCCGGTCTCACAAGCTTCTGGTGTCAGTTGATTCATCTAAGATGTATACAGGTGCTCATTGGGTTATGAGTACACCGGACAGGACTCGCCGGGAACCTGCTAGTTGGTATTATACCTGACGTCAGATAACAGTTCCCTGGTGACATGTGTACAGGTTAGTTCATCGACCTGAGATCGTCATTTGTCTCGTGTGAGTTCCTAATGTGCTTTGATTACTACCCTACCACGCTCAAAGGAGACGTGCAAACAGGTTTTAGTTAGGTACAGTCCCGAGCCACATGGAGGCAGTGAGCGGATCTGCAGAGGTTCGTATCTCCCGGTATTGGGGGTGAGGTCGCTGTGTCTAGGAGAGCCAGTACATGAAAAGTCCTTGGCCAAGGCAGGAGATTTGCTGGTAGGTATTCCAGTAGTATCTCAGGGTGTTCTGGGCTACACTCCGACACGACTTGTACCGCTTTTGGGGTCTGACTTTTACCAACCCCCTAGGCCCGCCATGCGATGCTCATAGACGAACAGACCGGACTGTACGGATATTGTCACTGACAGGCTCAGTAGGGTGTCAGGATGAGTTCGCTCATCGACGTCCCTTTTGGTCAATAGCTGGTGGCCCGTCATGTATGGCTAATACCTCTGACGTGCTAGTGGTTAAATCCACAGCCATAGTATTGACGAGTCTTTAGAGTCCACCACACATACAGTTACTCAGGTTTCGGGAGAAACGCTGTAGAGGCCATATGGAGATATGGCAGGGTTCGATCAGATACGTGCGGTATTGCACGGATCGTGATCAGACGGTTTTTACTAGCCGGCTTTGGCTTAAGCCGGATCCTAGTATTAGATAGTGTAGGTTTTGTCTCTTTGCATTTGTATTCAGTGGGAATACAAATGCGGGCATGTATATGCAGTAGTGGGGTTTTCTTGTAATTTATACGGGATCAGTTTTCTGAAGTTGCCAGTTTGCATTCCGTTCCGGCCGGTTTTCCTTTGTTCTTTCGCGGCCGGACTTTCCGTTGGAGGGGGTTATTTGCAGTTTGCAAATAACTTATTTGTGGAGGGGTTTCTTGCTTTTGTGCCTTCATAATCATGAGATTCTTTTCTAGTCCATTCTTATGCATTTATTGTGATGAGATTGAGTGAGGTTGAGATGAGAAATGAGTGTGACAAATTTCATTTGATCATGATACATTTTCTTCTCTTGATAATTCCATGGGATTTTTCTCCCAACATTCTAAGAAGGGCCGGCCACTATTGAAGAGAGAGGGAGAAGTTCATTCTTGTGGTGTGGCAAATTTCACCATCTCATTTTCTTGCTAGGAAAAATGAAAGCACCATTTTTCTTATCTTCATTCCTCCACATCCATGGCAACTTCACTACCCCAAAGAGACATAGATTCTACACTAGTCTACAGCACTCCTTGGACGCGTCGGCCAGCCAACTTCGCGCCCGAGTTGCCTCGGTCCAGAGGTGGGAGCCCGTAAAAGAAATCGGCTACGTGGTGCCCTTTCCGATGAGGAGGTGACGGACGGAGATTCCGCGGGAGATCGGAGTGGAGACGAAGACCGAAGGACACGGATCGCTTGGTATAACTCTCTACCCGTCTTTTAGTTTGCTAGTAGCTAGGTTAATGGCCCGATCCGGGATAAAAGTGCGCGGTGGTGCCGGTTTGCTAGTTTGCAAAGTTTTTCGTTTCCGTATTTCAAGCGTCGGATCGACGGCCGGGGCGCCGCCGTGCACTTACATTGGTATCAGAGCCACGCCATTAACCTTGCCTAGCTTGCTCTAGTATGTTTAAAGACTCGATCGAGCAAAATCCAAAAAACCGTATTTTTAGTGCATGTGTTTTCTGTCGAAATTTTTTCAGCTCCAAAATTTTTTCAGGTCATTGCAGAAAGACATGCAAGAAATTCTAAGAATTCTGGGAAAATTCGATACAGTGATCCTTTAGTACGACCGCGGAAACGCGGCCAAACCCCTGGTTTGGCCGCGGTTCCGTGGTGGGAAAGTGACCTCATTGTATCAAAATTTTCCAGTAGGCTTATGGGTCAGAAATAGAGGTTTTGGGATATTCTTTTTGGGCCCAGGTTTTCTGTGAGTGCTACGGTACTGCTTGGGGCCCACTTAGGTAATTTTGATCGATCGAAAAGTTTAAACATGTTAGTTCATAGTATTTACATTATATCTGCGACCGTGAATGTCATTCGATCGGTAAATCCTGTCTAACTGCTATAGCCCTTTTAGACGGATTTGCGAACGTGACATTCACGTTGATGTTCTGTGTTGTGCTGTGATGTTGCGGATCGGTCGTGGGGGATAGCCTGGATGCAATGTTAGTACAGTTTTGTTTTATATGTATGTCACGACCCGAAAGTACGGAACATGACCGGCACTTAAACTACGAACGTCTCAAGGTGTACGTATTCTAAGTAAGCCGAAAACCCAGAAATCCAAACCAAGAAGAGTAGTAGAGAGTAGGAAAACCATTTTAAATAAGTATTTTTAATAGCATAAGCCGAATTATGAATTTTTAAAAAAAACATCAAATATTTCCTGAAAATTTCGGCAGAGTCTCCTTTGTAAATACAGGCCTCCAAACGGGATACAGCATGAATAGTATACGGAATCAAAAAAAAGGCATCCCCAAGAGGGAGCTAGCTCTTCGTCAATCGACGGTCACAACCACACAAGCAATATAATATACAACGCCAAGGGCGAGGTCAAAACTCAAAAGGAAACTCAAAACAGCAAGAAATTCATAGAAATACAACGCGCGACTCTTAGGTCGAAAGAATAAACATCACTGGTCTCTATCTCTGAAATAAATACATGTTTGGTTGATGGAAATTCTAGATACAACAGAGTAATAATATACAAGTTATATAATGGGGGGTACGATACAAGTAAAACCACCTACTAGCAAATCACCCGAAGGAAACTATGCCCGCAAAGCCGTAAAGAAACCTGTACGGCGAAACCTGCAAGAAACTGGGGCACAACGGGGGTGAGTTGCCAACTCGTGAATAGAAAAACATCTACGAAAAGGAATCGCATGTATGACGCAATCCTAGGTCATACGATCAATATATATATATATATAATCCTCAAATAAAAATAACCAGCAGCCTATAACAAGGCTAGGGTAAATATCTAACCCGAGTGTAATCTCATGTGCCCGTGTCTGTGCCTCAGGTAGCAATATATCATATGAATGAGGTAGGGATGCATGAAAACAGAATACATGTAAATGAAGAACTGTTTTCATAATTTAGTGAGATTTCCTTTGTATTTTTAAAATGAGGTATCATAATGAAATCAGCATAAAACAGTGCCTAGCATCGGCGCAAAACATAATCCCAATATCTCGGTATCTCTGTATCACAGTCTCTGTACCTCAAAATCTCGAAATCTCAATATCTAGGGTGCCGTCAATCCAGACCGGCCCCTACCATCCATCTCAAGACCACGACGGTATCCTCCGGATATCCGACGCGTCGGGTAATAACACCGGTCGGTAGTACTCCCCTGCCGGGATCAACGTCAACAACACATTCCTCTTGCCCCGGGGTACCGCACCGGGCCCACCATGTACCCGAAACGGTTCCTCCACTCCTCGAATCGGGTCTCGAAATCCATCAGCAAACTCATGGTGGACGACTCATATATCATGGGAAAACCGCACTTTTTATTTTAAAAGAGAGAAAAGGTTTATTTATGTTTTTGCGGTTTTCCCCCAAATCCAGAATTTCTCATGGAAATCCGAATCCAAAACCTCAATAACACGTAAAATAGTGAATATATGCATGAGAATCCATGAATGCGGCATAACAACGAATAACAGTATGCATGAAGTAGCAGGTAATAACTACAATGTCTAAACTATTAGCTAACAGACTATGTCAAGCAATAATATTTCCTAAGGTGTACGTGACATGGCAATTACCGATGAAGATGTGTGTGAGCCGGCAAGTAAGTGTACGTGGTACATATGCATTATCGGTAATGGTGCTGGTGTCCTAACAGCATGATGTCAATAATGGAGTATGAAACATAATATAAGCCTGCGATGCGAAGCAAACCACAATAATGAGCGGGAGCTGAATACTAGACGCAACTATAATTAAAACTTCATTAATCTATTATAAGTCCTACAAATGGTTCCTTTTGAAATAACACGAATCATGGGGTTTTGAAAATAGGGGCTACGGTGTTTTTATGAAAAGATAAGTCTTTTGAAATATCCGTAGGATCCCTTGGGCTGTCTTTTAAAATACCCATGATTCGTTAGTTTTTTAAATAGGTAAGAATCGAATCTAATCTAATCTAACAACTAAACTAAACTAAAGGGCTAAGCTAACAAGCTGGACTACAGGTAAAGAAACCACCTAACATCTGAGTCGATATATATACATACCTGTATATATATTAGTCGGTGATCCCGCCTCAATAATATCATATCTATAATCAGACATCCCAAGTCAAGAGTGCGGATCAATCATCAATATACAGCTCATACGTAAATCCGTCGTACGGCATCCCAAATCTGGGTACGGGTCAATATCACATTCATCATACTATTCATCTGGTATCCTCTTTATCAAATATCATCATCTGGGTACTGACCTATGTCTAGTACAATTCTAACATCATTACTATAATCAAGATCTAACTACTGATCGACAGTCTAGTATAGATCGATATTATCCTCATATATCATCACCAGAGTATACATCGCCTAAGGTGGCCTATCACGAGTATCCTATCATATCATATCATATCATATCCCACCGTATATCATAATCACATGTCGATCACATAATATATATGTCGCTATTACTATGGCATCATCATTCCCAAAATCCTCTAAACTATCAAGGTGTATCTTAATTATGAATTGTATCATATCACCGACATCATGATCTCACATCACACCATCGACTCACATCGATCCAATGTATCATCCTCAAATCCGTAATAAACACATAAACCCAAACCCATGTGAACACATATCCATAACGAATTCCATAACCATATATGAAATGAGGATGTATGCAAGTATGTATATGTATGTATGTGTAAGTGTAGTGCACCCACTACCTAAGGTTCCGTAACCATGCACCAATCCATCACCAATATCCATCTTAAATCATCAATAATAAATCCCAACAACATATAATAAATTGTTGGTGTGTATACGCATCCGTATACATCACCACGGACTGCGGGGGTGCTATACGCCATCCACCCGACTTCTCCCCGTAGATATAAATCTACTCACTTTGATATGTGTGCCGGTGCCGATGTCGCCGTTTGCATCTCCAACGCCTCGACGCCACGCGGAGTACCTACAAGGATATCACATGCTAAAACTCATAAAAATCACATCGGAACCCAAAATGGTGCACACTACGCCCATAGGTAAAAACCTGTGACCTTGTGTGCAAAAACTGCCAATATCCACTGTCGTCGATGTCCAAACGCCACCCGACAGAAACGAATCACCAAATACCCAAAATCCATATGAAAACACGTCGTAAATCGTACGCCAACTCATGAAAATGAACCCATATTTTATCCTAACAGGAAACAGTCAAAACTGGACATACCGGGGGTCAATTTTACATGAAAAGGGGCTGTGCACGCAAAACGAGGCAGTTTTACACTGCTCTGGCCGCAAATTGCGGCCAGGAGGATTAAATTTGCGTCCGGGACTTTGATGTGGTGGCTAGGGCTTTGGGTAGGGGTTCCAGGGTGCCTGCACAGCTCTCTGCCAAGTCAATTTTTCTCTAGGAGGCCCCGGGTTGCTCTAGATTCCAGAACACCTTCACAGATCACACAAACCAACATGAAAAGTTCCGTAATTCCTTATTTTTGGGTTTCAGGTTGTGCTAGGCTAGTGTTTTGGTCAAAATAGGGTCTAAGGTCACCATTTAAGTCCAATTGCATAGCCACAACTCAAGTTTACTGTAACCCTCTCTAGGGTTTTCCAAAGTGTATAAAACCTCGACAAAACGACACTAAACTTTAAAAGAGGCTAAATCACTTGAAATACTACAATATTTGTGAAGGGATTACCTCAATAGAGACTCAAGAATCTTCCCACAGCACCAAAACACCAACTTTCTTGGTCCATTCTAAAGCTTGTGAGCTTGTGCACACTTTTTGTGAAATGAGGGTAGGGTTTTGGTGTAGTTTGTGAGATGATTTGGGGCTTGAAGAGAGGAGGAAGATGAAGTGCAGGAGCAGCAGCAGCAATGGAGAGGGAAATGGTGAAGGAAATGAAGGATAAAGCCAAGTCAAAGCAACCCCTCACTCTCTCTCTCTCTCACCCATACCTAATATAATATTTCATTCTCTTTCTCTTTTTCTTTTCCTTTTCTTTAATTCCTTCTCACTCAAATAGCGATCCCAAAATAAAACCATGGCAAGAAAAATGTAACACAAGTCCAAAAATGATATGTGCAAGTTTTGCACAAAAAGCCAAAAATCCGATTAGCGATTTTTAATCACGATTAGCACTAAATTAGTATATAAATGCTCATAAAAACTTAAAAATGACTAATTTCCATAGAATACATAATTTTTGAATTTTCCATATTTTTTTCAAAATTTTTCCCATTTATCGATATTTAATGATAAATTTAATATTAAAATAATCAATAAAATAATATTAAATTATAAAAATTCCTAAAAATAATATTTTATTATTTTGGAATGTTACAATGTACATTTGATATTACGGGGCGAGCGTCCGACATGTGGACTGCCGTCACTGCTTGTTTGTATTATTCTTTTGGGGCACGACCGGGTCGAGGTCGATGTACCCGTTGTATGTATATTTTACTTTCTGTACTAGGATTACCCCGCGGAGGGGTGCACGGGTAGCCGGATTCTAGAGGGAAACGGGCCCGCATCTCATGGCGTTGAGACGGAGGGGGCTTCACTCTAGAATTGGCGGGCTATTCACCGCACTCGTAGGGGTTACAGGTTGACCCAAGAAGGGGTGCCCAAGTTACCGGATTCCGTGAAGTACTGGGTGGTCCATTCACGTTGCTAAAGGGGGCTGCCTCGCTTCAGGTTTTGGCGGGTAACTTGCTGCGCCCGTAGGGGTCTAGGATTTTCATTGCACAGGCTATACACACGACCAGGGGAACGTCGGGTTTCAGTAGCGGCTCTATGAAACCCGGGGAACCCAGATATCTGTTTTGTTCTGTGATGCTGTACATTTCTGTGATGTTGCATTTTATCACGCCTTGAGCGGAAATTATATATTATATATATACTAGTAGATGTTGTATATGTTTTGCATCCGCGCTAGTCCAGTCCCCGCTCTGTCGTTAGTTAAGTAACCTAACGGGTGATGACGGGACCCAGTGGCGAATGCGGATGGCATATACGTACATCATTATTTTCGTTCTTTTGTGGTGTGATCAATTGATGGGACTGCGTTGATTCGGATCAATGCAAGATAAACAAACCTATTCTGATGTTGTTGGAACATTTTTCAAAAAGCTGTTATTGCAAGGGCGTTCTCTTTTGTTTTGCATCGTGGTATTCAGTTGGAATATCCTGCTCGTCAGTCGACGAGGCAAGGGCCGAGATCCCTTCACCGGGAGTGACCCCTTGGAAAAAAGTTTGCATCAGGGCAATAACTTCACTATAGCCGATTACTTTTGCTTTGCATCGTGGTTTTCAGTTGGAATATCCTGCACCTCATTCTACGGGGAAAGAGCTGAGATCCCTTCACCGGGAGTGACCTCTTTAGCAAAGGTTTTCGTCACTATATTTTTCTAAAAAGCTATCAGTTCCTTCAAAGATATCAAGTTCATTACATTAAAGGTTTTCGCCAGAAACTATTCGTAGCCCTCCGTCATTTCAGAACAGTAGCACTTAGTATTCATGCTATGTATGTTGGCCTTCGTCAAGGCATAGTGTATGATAGCTATTTGTTACTTTTCTGCACCATAGATAGATGCGTTGGTTTGGGACAGTCGTACTACTATTTTGGCCTTCGTCAAGGGTATGTATGGGTGGGTTCAAATTAACCAGGATAATGACGGGTAGAACTTGACATGTGACTTATGATATGTTGGCCTTCGTCAAGGTCATAAGAGCATGGGGCAAAAATTCACATCGGGAGTTTCTAAAGAAACTGAAACTTGCCAGATATGCGCATACCTTCTGGAGTGTGATAGCGTGAGCGGATTCCGTCACGTTATCATGCGATGATAGTTGGATCCCGATTCCCACTGATGAGTAGGTTTACTCCTCGGGTGATCCCGGCTAATTCTTCTTTCAGGTTTGGGGAAGAATTTGACGTTACAGTGGGAGGTTTCCAGATTAGATAAAGTGATAACCATTCTGATCTAGGTTAGAGTGCATGCTGAGTGTTTCTTTTCTCTCTCTCTCTTTGGCAGCGACCATTGACCCGACCCTAGACTATGACTCAGTGACCAAGTTGACCGAACCTTCTTAACACTGGCTTTTGGATTGTCAGAGTTGCAAACGTCATTGCCGCTCCTACTTTTACCCTTTTCTCTAGGACACCCCGTATTACTACGAACGTCCACTTCCATTGGACAAAACCATCGTATGGTTATATACGAACTCGAAGGAATTCGAGGATGGTTTCCGGTTCTGGAGAAAACGAATAGGACTATTCAGTTGTCTTTTCCTTTTACCTTCTCTCTCAGATTGCGAGTACTCCTTAACTTAGGAGATAGTACACCTATTATGCAAATTGGATAGTCTTCTTCCAAACCTTAGGCTGGTGCCGACCGGTAGGGAATGAAGAAAACCAATTAGCCTAACGGTGGTGTACAGAAGGTATTATGTAAAGAAAAGAAAGGGATTAGTAAGAGGGCAAAGTAAATTGCGACTGCTATTCACGACCAAACCAAGTATTTCTTCGCCAATCCTAAATCACCTTTGTATTTCTCCAGGACACTCCGTATCACTACGAAGATCCCAAGTTTATTGGATAATCCATCGTATGGTTATATACGAACTCGAAAGGAACTTGTTCCAGTTCGGGGATGGATCCTGGTTCAGGAGAAATAGGAATAAGGTTTATTCGGTTGCCTTTTATTTTCACCTTCTCTCACATTGCAAGTGCTCCTAGGATTAGGACAGTACACCTATTATGCTTATTGGATAGTCTTCTTCCAAACCATAGGCTGGTCCCGAACGGTAAGGAAGGAAGAAAACCATTTGGCCTAAAGAGGTGTACAGAAGGTAATGACTAAAGACATATAAAGGGATTTGGAAAGATGGCAAAGAATTACACGGTTACAGTTGTGAATATGGATAATGGAAGTGGCATTACTAGGAATACCGGGATACCCCATCGAAACATTTCAATGTTTCAGTTTCATTGTATACTGTTAAAGGAAAATTGATTTCCCAATTAGACACTTGCTCCAGGGTATGTATTTACCAGGTATGATTCTCACATCTGTATGGTTTTACAGATAATGAGTGGGAGTAAGTTTTTGGGAATTGGGTGATCATCCTCATTATATCGGGATTCGTTGTAATCGGTGATATTTGAGGAAGTCACCTGGGTTGTTTGCCGGATGGCAAATATTTGGTTTTGAATATCCGTTGTTATGCACCAATTTCAAATTGATATATCTGTACGTCTATTTTTATAGAGTGAGATATACCTTTTTGAAATTATGTCTGTGACATTTACCTATATCAGTGGATGATTAGGTAAGGAGCATTGAACAGTGGTGTAATTCTTCTTAACCATAAGTACAGTTTTCAACCTACGACACACAGTGAATGAGTCATTTGACTCAAGGAACTTATGCAGAGTATTGTATGTTGTCCAGTGTCCATTAGGACAGAGGGGTAGGTCCTCGTACTATATTCGGTTTACTTATAACTTCTCTAGTTCTTAGACAGGTGTTTCGTAGAAACACAAGGTCGAAGTTTTGAGAAGTTATAGGTATAAGAGTAAAGTAGAGAACCAAGTATTGCAAGTATCGGGATTCTTCAAGGTGATCGAAGATGTAGATACTTGTGGATGGTATTCAGTTGATAGTAATGATTAAGAGAACTTACTTCTCTTTCAGGTTACTCATAATTGGAAGTACTCCTAAGTTGAGTGACGCTGATCGACCTCCTTCCATTTAGTTGACATGCAATGGAGACAGCTGCATGATTTGAATCTGGTTCAATTAAATCAGTGCCTCTGTTTCTATATTGGATATAGAACAGTTCATATCTTGACATTGTTAAGGTACGGGGAGTTGTCCGGCTTATGCTTAAAACCAGACTCTGGACAACTCAAGGCACGTTTCTGTAATGGCTGTTTGTGGGTTGACCCGGGCTATGACGAGGGTTGACTTTCTACCATCTGGAAGATCAATAGTGATATTGTTCTTAACTCACCACAGTTTTAATTAAAAATGGATTTTTTCAGAAAACAGTAGTGGGAGTATGGTAGAACTGGAAGTGATTCCAGAAACGCAAACGATTACTAAAAATTTGATAAGAACCTAAAGATTCAATTTGGTTTGACATTCCATTAGCCACTCCGCAGATACGGTGGGTAACCTCAGGCACCCGAGAGGTACTCCGGTAGCCTCAAGGACGGTGACGGGAGGTTCTTTTTTACCCAGGCTTGCCATTGCTGTTATTCCAGGCTGTGAGACCCGACAGGAGGATGAGTATAGCGTCGTTCTGAACTAGCTTTAGAAGTGTACGTCTATATGACTCTGCCAGAGGGTTGTCGTAGTCAGTGGGAGCAGCGGAAGCATTGGTGGACAAGTGGCTTATGTCTATTTATAGACTAAAGCAGATATAGCGGAGATAGATCATCTATTTCTGATGTGACAGTCATAGGTTTGACTTCATCAGAATAGGGGATGGATCTGTTGAGAAGGTAGTAGGGTGTGATGTCCTGGTATTTGGATGACATACACAGAGTAGGAAGTAATATTCCTATACTACGATCGGTTATACTATGGTCGTCACACAGTGGTTTCTCCACAGGACTTGGATATTATATCAGTCATTCTGGTCACTAGATCTATGGTTTTAGATCTAGATTTGGGTAGTTTCCCAATCTGGGTACTTAGACAGCATTCTATGAGTATTTAGAATGGACAACTCCTGGCACGGTAGTATACCTGCAGGTGATGGAGTCACCCTCTCTAAAGGTGTCTTACAGACTAAAGGGGAGAGGGATGTGCATGATTGGCAGATCACTTGCTTAGGCAATTGAGTCAATCATGAGATGTCAAGTACCACACCAGATGTTGTTCTTACAGTAGGTGCAATAAGTTGATATTGATCCAATCCTGGAGAAACAATCGGAAGCAGTTTTAGAACATAAGTTAATGTTCAAGGGATATGATAACAGCATTCTCCTTCGGGAGACAGTTATCATTCCAGGCTTCCAAGGTGACCTGGATGGCAGAGTGGCTGTCAGAGTTATAGTTTTCCCTCTGACGAGGGGCAGTATTTTGGACAGGTGGTCCAGGTGGATACTGAGGGAAGGTATGGCACAGGATACTGATTAAGTTCAGTTGACGATACAGTCTAAGAAGTTTGGATTTGGAGTTCATTTATGAGCTTGGTCCCATCAGATATCCAGATGCATTCTAAGACAGGTATTGCTCATTTCGGGAGATGGCTTTCTCCGCGAACTTGAGATAAAGAGAGACATAGAAAGAAACATCACAGCGGATCCACTCACTGAGGCTATTCCTCGAACGCAATAGTTTCGCAAACTAGCTTTGTGAGACTGACTAGTAGAGGAGTTGGGTGTTCGGTATCACACGGGCTGTGAGTTTGCGACATCGCAATAATTAGCCTTGAGTGCAAGTAGGAGATTGTTGGAGATAGTGCCCTCAGAGTCAATTATTGGATCACAGGCACGTGATTGCAATGATTGAGGGAGGACCTGTCCCAGTAGGACAGTCTTACTCAAGATGATAGTATGTTATCTGGTTTATCTTTATCATCGTGTACTGCTTTAGGTGACCTTACGAGTCGCTATTACACGTTGATAGAGCCCCTAGGATTCTTGCTTGACTACCAGCAGTATGAGGACGATCATATACGTGAGAGCTGGAGTCTATAAGCACATCCTTAAAAGGTCCCTAGTCGTGGGAGTTTCGAGACAGGGCATCGATACTCCAGAGTAGACTAGTGTATACAGTCGAGACCCCGACGAGGGGCAGTGGCCGGTCTCACAAGACACTGGTGTCAGTTGATTCACCTAAGATGTATACAGGTGCTCATTGGGTTATGAGTACACCGGACAGGACTCGCCGGGAACCTGCTAGTTGGTATTATACCTGACGTCAGATAGCAGTTCCCTGGTGACATGTGTACAGGTTAGTTCATCGACCTGAGATCGTCATTTGTCTCGTGTGATTTCCCACTGTGCTTTGATTACTACCCTACCACGCTCAAAGGAGACGTGCAAACAGGTTTTAGTTGGGTACAGTCCCGAGCCACATGGAGGCAGTGAGCGGATCTGCAGGGGTTCATCTCTCCCAGTATTGGGGGTGAGGTCGCACTGTGTCTAGGAGAGCCAGTACATGAAAAGTCTTTGGCCAAGGCAGGAGATTTGCAGGTAGGTATTCCAGTAGTATCTCAGGGTGTTCTGGGCTACATTCCGACACGACTTGTACCGCTTTTGGGGGTCTGACTTTTACCAACCCCCTAGGCCCGCCATGCGATGCTCATAGACGAACGGACCGGACTGTACGGATATTGTCACTGACAGGCTCAGTAGGGTGTCAGGATGAGTTCGCTCATCGACATCCCTTTTGGTCAATAGCTGGTGGCCCGTCACGTATGGCTAATACCTCTGACGTGCTAGTGGTTAAATCCACAGCCATAGTATTGACGAGTCTTTAGAGTCCCCCACACATACAGTTACTCAGGTTTCGGGCGAAATGCTGTAGAGGCCGTATGGAGATATGGCAGGGTTCGATCAGATACGTGCGGTATTGCACGGATCGTGATCGGACAGTTTTTATTAACCGGCTTTAGCTTAAGCCGGATCCTAGTATTAGATAGTGTAGGTTTTATCTCTTTGCATTTGTATTCAGTGGGAATACAAATGCGGGCATGTATATGCAGTAGTGGGGTTTTCTTGTAATTTATTACGGGATCAGTTTTCTGAAGTTGCCAGTTTGCATTCCGTTCCGGCCGGTTTTCCTTTGTTCTTTCGTGGCCGGACTTTCCGTTGGAGGGGGTTATTTGCAGTTTGCAAATAACTTATTTGTGGAGGGGTTTCTTGATTTTGTGCCTTCGTAATCATGAGATTCTTTTCTATTCCATTCTTATGCATTTATTGTGATGACATTGAGTGAGGTTGAGATGAGAAATGAGTGTGACAAATTTCATTTGATCATGATACATTTTCTTCTCTTGATAATTCCATGGGATTTTTCTCCCACCATTCTAAGAAGGGCATGTCACTATTGAAGAGAGAGGGAGAAGTTCATTCTTGTGGTGTGGCAAATTTCTCCATCTCATTTTCTTGCTAGGAAAAATGACAGCACCATTTTTCTTATCTTCATTCCTCCACATCCATGGCAACTTCACTACCCCAAAGTGACATAGATTCTACACTAGTCTACAGCACTCCTTGGACGCGTCGGCCAGCCAACTTCGCGCCCGAGTTGCCTCAGTCCAGAGGTGGGAGCCCGTAAAAGAAATCAGCTACGTGGTGCCCTTTCCGACGAGGAGGTGACGGACGGAGATTCCGCGGGAGATCGGAGTGGAGACGAAGACTGAAGGACACGGATCGCTTGGTATAACTCTCTACCCGTCTTTTAGTATGCTAGTAGCTAGGTTAATGGCCCGATCCGGGATAAAAGTGCGCGGTGGTGCCGGTTTGCTAGTTTGCAAAGTTTTTCGTTTCCGCTTTTCCGGCGTCGGATCGACTGCCGGGGCGCCGCTGTGCACTTACATCACAGCCCGACGATACCCGTTTGTCTAAGATTTTTGAGCGTGTTCGGCAGGGTAGAGATGCAGAGTTCATGATTGATGACCATGGTGTGCTACGTTTTGGGACTCATTTGTATGTACCTGATATCGGTGGGTTGAGACGCGAGATCCTAAAGCAGGCACATCAGTCAGCTTATAGCACCCAGGTTCCACCAAGATGTATCGTGACTTGAGAGATATCTACTGGTGGGAAGGGATGAAGAGTAATGTTTCGGATTTCGTTTCGAGGTGCCTGACTTGTCAGCAAGTCAAGGCCAAGCATCTGAGACCGGCAGGAGAGTTGCAGCCTTTACCCGTTCCGGGGTGGAAATGGGAACAGATCTCCAAGGATTTCGTTGTGGGTCTACCTAGATCCAGTCAAAGGGTATGACTCCATTTGGGTGATTGTTGACCGGTTGACGAAAGCGGCTCACTTCCTTCCAGTGAAGACCACTTTTGGTTATGCTCGGTATGCTCAGTTATACATTGATGAGATTGTGCATTTGCACGGCGTTTCCACATGCATCGTATCCAACAGGGGCACCCAGTTCACTAGCCGTCTTTGGCAGAATCGTCAGGAAGCTTTGGGCACCCGATTGAGTTTTAGCACCGCTTTCTATCCGCAGACCGATGGTCAGTCAGAGCGGACCATACAGACTCTGTAGGATATGCTTCGTGCCTGCGTGCTTGATTTTGGTGGCCGTTGGGATCTTCACTTACCGTTGATAGAGGTCTTCTATAATAACAGTTATCAGGAGACGATTCAGATGGTTCCTTTTGAAGCTTTTATGGTAAAAAGTGTCGATCGCCTGTCTGTTGGACCGAACTCAGCGAGAGCGGGATATTGGGACCCCGGCTAGTTCAAGAGACTACGGAGAAGATCCAGTTGATTCAGGATAGGATGAGAGCAGCCCAGTGCAGACAGAAGTCTTATGCCGACCGTCGTCGTCGCAGGCTTGAGTTCGCAGTAGGGGATCATGTATTCCTACGGATTTCTCCGATGAAGGGTGTGATGAGATTTGGGAAGAAAGGGAAGCTTAGTCTCAGATTTGTGGGTCCTTTTGAGATCCTTGAGTGAGTTGGTACTGTTGCCTATCGTTTAGCACTTCCTTCCAGTTTTCTGGATGTTCACCCTGTGTTCCATGTATCGATGCTTCGCAAGTACCTTCATGACCCTTCTCACATGATTCAGCACCAGACCGTTCAGCTGGAGCGCGATCTTTCGTTCACCGAACAGCCGGTAGTTATATTGGATCGGCAGGTGAAGAAACTTCGGTCAAAGGTCTTTCCATCTATGAAGATTCTTTGGCGTGGCCCGAATAGCAAAGAGGTCACATGGGAAGCCGAGAGCGAGATGCAGAAGAAATTCCCCCATCTCTTTGAAGGTACGCATAGTAAGATTTTTTAAATTCGAGGACCGAATTTCTTTAAAGGGGGGAAGATTGCAACACCTTAGAATGCGGTTAGTGTTAATTAAGCGATAATGCAGGTTTTTAGTAAAAAGTTAACCAAAAAAGTTTTCACATATTTTATAAAAATTAATTAATATTTTATTATTATTTGTTTAACCTTGCACACACTTGTGCATGTTAACTTGGGGGTTATGGAGGTGTTAACCATGCTTAAGTAGCCATAGCACCCTAAACCATTTCAAGCCATGTTAACACATTCCACTTAATTTTTAGTAAGGGTTTATTCTTTTGACTTGAGAGAGAGAGGGGAGAGAAAGGGTTGACAAATGAAGGATGATGAGGCATAGGGCAAGCATGGGAACAATTAATGAGGAGAGAGGAGGGGCATGGTTCATTCCTAACCTCACACCCTCATTTTCCCAATTCACTCTCACACTCTCATTTTCCCTCATCACTCACACTCTCTCATTTCTTGTTCTCCTTCTCGTTTCCCTTCCTCAAAACTAAAACCTATAACTTTCCATCACAAACCCAAGCCTAATCTTCACTAAACTTCACTAAAACCCTCACAAAGTCAAGTTAAGCCTCTATAGATGACTTGGAGCTTGGAAAGCTAGGGTTTTTGGCAAGTTTGGTAAGGTAGTGATCTCTAACTGTTAACTAGGCTTTTAAGATGTTGTGTTGCTTATTAGTTGTTGTTTAGAACCCTAAAATTATAGTTTTTGTGCAAATATCGTATTTTGGTAAGGTTTTGTGTCTTGGGTGAATCTGCTATCGAACCAAGTTGTTAAGAAGTTGCCATCACAAAGACCTAGTTTAGAGGCCTAGAACCCACCATAAAAACCTGAACCCATTCCCTTTGAAATTGGCCACAATTTAATTGCTTCTGGCGGCAATTTGTGGCCAGACTGGTGAGTGATGGTTCGTGTCTTGGTCGTGGGATCTCTGGGGTTGTTTGTAGTCTCGTGGAACTTGCAACTTTCACTAATTTTTTGAGTAGCAAAATCTGGGACCACTTAGCTAGTTTTTAGAGTTTCGGTAAAGTGCGATACGATTAATCCGGCGTAGTTTAAGTGTTTCTGGTAGCTTGCAGTCATGGATTTATTTTGATGATGCCGTTGTACGCGTTTAGCAGCTAAGCGAACCCTTTTGTAGCTTGAGGGAACCGATTCGTTAATTGGTGTTGTGTTCCTTATTATTGGGTAGTTTGCTAAATCCACGCGTTATTGTGTTGTGTGATAATAGGATCGCAGGCGGGGACTTCGGACGCTGCAAGGAGGGGAAAACAAGTGGTTGGATTTACCTAGCTCAAGATCGTTGGTGAGTAGATTTAACATCTACGGGGGAATCGCACGTATGGCGTTAAGCTTCGAGGGCTAGATTCGGTGTTGTAGTCACATGTTTATATGCATATGCATTGATTGTGCATGAGCATCATTTGCGTACCATTACTTGTTGTACATTGACTTAGTACCTATTGGACACTGCACCATTACTGACGGTTCATGTTGCACGAGCACTGAATTGTATGCCACACACACACCGCTGGTAATTACCATGACACGCACAATATGTACATATATGTGGTATTGCATTCGTTATTGGCATTGAGGTTGTTGTTCTTGTAAGTCCATATTGCGACCCCCGGTTCTTACGGGGAGGCGGAAACGGTATAAAAAACAAATTTTTATCGCAAGAGGCAACATGGACTAAACAAGGTCGGGATCGTGTCTAAACTAAACTAGCAAACTTGCTAAAGAGACTTAGCTACTCGGATGAAGGTTATACCTAAACTTGAACTCCTTCTTCTTCAAACCTTGTAGAGGTTGATGGTTCTTGCCTCGTAGCCTTCTTCCGTCGAAGATGGATCCACCTCGAGGGTTCAACCTTTGGGCTCTTCCTCGATCTTTGAGTGAACTAGGATTTCCGGCTTGCTAAATCTTGAACCCTAGAGAGAGTAGAGAGTGTCTAGGGGTTGTTTTCTTTTCAAGGTGAAGGATTCTCAACACATGAGAAGGAATCACCTTGAGCTTGAGGAAGAAGAAGATGAAGTGAGGAGAGAGAATGATTATGAAAGAATGAGCTCTTTTCTTTTGCAACCATAACTAAAAGAAAAGGAATTATCTAATTAATAATAATAATTGAAATGAGAATAGTTGATGGTTGTTTTGGAATGACCACTATCATACTTCATTAAATGAATGTTGGCAAGAATCAAGAAGCATCCTTGCTAAATAATGATGATGGTCAAACATTCAACCATGGTCAACAAGTCAACCATGGTCAACAAGTCAACAAAACCAACCATAACATACTTCCATTTAATTACTATTATTAATAGATATCTCACAAATTCATTAGGGTTTGGAAAAAAGACGACTGTCAACTGTGCATGCGCACCCGTTCCGAAACCCTAATGAAAAACCTCTTCCTCCTCCTCAAATAACTGTGCATACACACCTGCATCCTTGTTCCGAGGAACATGAATACTGAGAGATAAAAGCAACCCCAAAACATATACCAGTATCCGGCTCAAACCAGAGCCCGCTGGCAATATCCGTCCGGACTCCAAACGTGCACAAGTGCGCGGATGAGAACGAACCCTGTCGCAAAACCATGCGACCTCTACTCTGTTTTGCCCAGAGGCGAATACCCTCTGTGTGGGACTCTAAAGACTCGACACTACGCTGGCAGTGGGTTTAACCACAGACCGCAAGCGGCACTAGCTGTGCGTAACGGTCCCCAGGTAGATGTCGACAAGAAGGCTGACGAGGTGAAACCCCATCTGAACTCCTACTGAGTCTGAATGTGACAGTCTCCGTACAGTCCGGTCTGTTCGTCTGATACATCGCATGTCGGGCCTAGGGGCGGTAAAACGTCAGTCCCCCAATAGCGGTACAAGTCGTGTCGGAGTGAAGCCCAAAACATCCTGAGATAACACTGGAACCCTACCAGTATATCTCGCTTGCCCTGGCCAGGGACTACTCGTGTAATGGCTCTCCTAGACACAGCGCGATGTCAACCCCCAATACCGGGAGAGACGAATCCTGTCTAACCGGCACTGCCTCCAAGTGCTTCGGGACTGCACCCAACCACCACCAGTTTGCACGACTCCTTTGAGCCGTGGTAGGGTAGTGATCAAAGTGCAGTGGGAACACACTTGAGGCGAAGTGCCAGTGTCAATTCAGCGGACTAAGCTGTACTCATGTCACCTGGGAACTGATGACTGACGATAGGTATAATACCAACCTGTCAGTTCCCGACGAGTCCTGTCCAGTGTACTCGTAACCCAACGAGCACCCGTATACTATCTCCAGTACGACGTACTGATGGCTGTGGGACAGACCATCTCCCACACTGGGATGAGAAGCGCATACGCTAGTCTACTCCTGAGTATCGATGCCCTGTCTCGATAGTCCTGCGACTAGGGACCTGTATAAGGATGTGCTTATAGATTACCCAGCCCCCACTAGTGTGACTGCCATCACAACGCTGGTAATCAAGCAAAAGATCCTAAGGGCTCCACTAATGCGTATAAGTGATATAGTAAAATAAACACAAGTACATATTGAAGTAGAAACAAACAAAGTAGCATACTACTATATTGAGCAAGATTGTTTATACAAGGTGAATATCCCAAGCTTCCATTAAGTAATATACAAACTAGTATGATACAGTAATGGCCTCTAGGGCATATACACTAACAGTTCTTGTACCACTTTACTAAGGGAATATATATTGTACCGCCTTCGAAGTCCGGTTATTGGACTTCCCCGGGCTCTCCGGGCTCGCCGGACAAGTAACAGGATCCGTTATTATCAATAGTTAGACGTTGATTCTTGTTCTATTACGCATATGAATTGCATCAGGCATACATACATACATACATACATACATACATACCTTGCTATAGCTACATATACACCTTTATATGATGTTGCATTTGACTTCGGGGAATTCGGGAACCGCGTGATATCTTTAAAAACTTAATTCATTTAAAAAAGAGGTTTTCCCTTAATATGCTCATATTACTGTTCTATATTGCATACATTGTATTTCATGGATTTACGCATTGAGATACTGATTTCATGTGATTTATGGATTTGAGAACCGTGGTTATATTTCAAAGAAAGCATGCATTGTTTTGAAAACACGGTTTCTCTTGATATGATATTTCGATGCGTCCACCATGAGTTTTCTCGGTTCTGAGATTGGTTTATGAAACCCGATTCGAGGAGATGGAGGATCCGTTTGCGGGTTCATGGTGGACCCGGTATGGTACCCCGGGGCAAGAAAGGTAAGTTGTGCAGTAAACAATGAGTCTGGCAGAGGGACTACTACCTACCGGTGATAGTTTAGACCCGGCGGTTATCCGGAGGATACCGACCGGAGTCATGAGATGGATATGGGCCGATCCGGACTGACGGATCCCATAGGCCGATCCGGACTGACGGATCCCATAGGCCGATCCGGACTGATGGAACCTGTGGGCCGATCCAGACTGAAGGAACCCGTGGGCCGATCCAGACTGACGGAGCCCGAGTTATGTCGATTTACGTGTCGATGCTGGACACGGGTTTTCATGATGTTTCGAGTGTCGATGTTGGGAACTCAGGTTCCATGAGATTTACGAATATGAGGGCCGATGAGAGTGACGGCTCCTGAGCTATTGGGATTTGGGGTGTCGTTGATGGACACCGGGTTTTTCCACGATGATGATTCATTGATGATGATTATGTTTTATCCCCACTCAGGATTATTTTATATGCATTGTTTCATGTAGTTGTAGTACCTTGATGGTGTAACTTGATCATGATTGTTGCATATCCATATTGCCATACTTTGGCTATCAGATTGCATGGGATAGATTATCGCTCTTCGTGCATACTTGCGATTATCTGAATGATATTATTTACTATTCACGAGTTGGCAACTCACCCCGTTGTGCCACAGTATTTTGCAGGCTTGACCCTCAGAGTAGTCGCGGTAGGGCTCCTTATTGTATCTATTTCTACGGATACCGCTACGGTTGGTTTTGAGGCATTTTTGGTGTTGGTGGGTTTGTGGTTATCCGAACACATCTATTGTATATCTCATTTTATCTAGTACTCTCCATATACCACTTTCATGTATTGACTTAGAGACGAGTTTGTGAGGATCGATATTGTATATTATGTGACTCTAGGTGTCGTGCTCGTGTGAGCCGGCTTTTCTTATGTTTCTTTATCTCTTTTATGTTGTTTTCATTTTTATTGTCTATTTCTTCGCTACGGCGTCGTATATATACTTGTGGTGATTGTTTTCCGCCTTTGGGCGTGATTTGCTCCCGTTTGGGAATACTTTATTTATATCCTGTGTTTATACCTGTTTCGGGGCTAGTTTTACAAAGGAGGTGCTGCCAAAATTTTTAAGAAAATAAACTTAAGTTTTAAGATTTTTACTTGAGATTTCCAAATGTTTTAACAATGTTTTTTTCACTTACTTCTTTTTATGGTTTAGATTTCTGGGTTTTCGGCTTACTTAACGTTACGCATGTTGACGTCACATGGTTTAAGTGCCGGCCACGTTCGTAAATTGGATCGTGACACTAAAGCAGGCATAGCGGAGATAGATCATCTATTTTTGATGTGACAGTCATAGGCTTTAACTTCATCAGAATAGGAGATGAATCTGTTAAGAAGGTAGTAGGCAGTGATATCCTGGTATTTGGATGACATGCACTTTATAGGAAGTGAAATTCTTATACTACTATCGGTTATACTGTGGTTGTCACACAGTGGTTTCTCCACATTGGATATAGATAATATATCAGGCATTCTGATAACTAGATCTATAGTTTTAGATCTAGATTTGGGTAGTTTCCCAATATGGGTACTTTGACACTATTCTAAAGGTGTTTAGAATGGACGACTCCTGGCATGGTGGTGTACCTGCAGGTGATGGAGTCACCATCTCTAAAGGTGTCTTACAGACTAAAGGGGAGAGGAATGTGCATGATTGGAATATCACTTGCTGAGGCAATTGAGTCAATCATGAGATGTCAAGTACCACACCAGATGTTTTTGCACTCACTGCAATAATTTTATATTGATTCAATCCTGGAGAAACGTTGGGTAGCAGTTTATGAACATAAGTGGATGTTCATAGGATATGGTAACATCAGCCTCCTTCTGGAGACGGCTATCATTCCAAGCTTCCAATGTGACCGGGATAATAGAGCAACTGTCAGAGTTTTAGTTTTCCCTCTTTTGAGGGGAAGTAGTTTGGACAGGTGGTCCAAGAGGATACTGAGGAAGGCATGGTGCAGGATACTGATTAAATTCAGTGGACAATAAAGTCTAAGAAGTTTGCTGGAGTTGGAGTTCATTTGTGAACTGGGTCCCATAAGTTATCCAGACATATTCTAAGACAGATATTGCTCATTTCAGGAGATAGCTTTCCCCGCGAAGTTGAGATATAGAGAGATACAGAAAGAAACATTGGAGCAGATCCACTCACTAAGGCTATTTCTCGAACGCAATAGTTTCACAAACAAACTTTGTGAAACTGATTAGTAGAGGAGTTGGGTGTTCGGTATCACACGGGCTGTGAGTATGCGACATTGTAATAATTAGCCTTAAGTGCAAGTGGGAGATTGTTGGTTATAGTGCCCTCAAGGCAATTATCATAGTCGCAGGCAGGTGATTATGATGATTGAGGGAGGACCTATACCAGTAGAACAGTCTTACTCGAGATGATAGTATGCTATCTAGTTTATCTTTATCATCATGTACAGCATTAGGTGGTATTATAGATCACTATTACATGTTGATAGAGCCCATAGGATTCTTGCTTGACTACCAGCAGTATGATGGCGATCATATACGTAGGAGATGGGTGGTATATAAGCACATCCTTAAATGTTCCTAGTCGAGGGAGTTTCGATACTGGGCATCGATACTCCAGAGTAGACTAGTGTATACTGATCGAGACCCCGATGAGGGGCGGTGGCTGGTCTCACAAGCTATTGGTGTTAGTTTGTTCACCTAAGATGTATACAGGTGCTCATTAGGTTATAAGTACACCGGACAGACTCGCTGGGAACATGCTAGTTGGTATTATACCTATTGTCAGATAGCAGTTCCCAGGTGAAATGTGTACAGGTTAGTCTATCGACCTGAGGTCGTCATTTGTCTCGTGTGAGTTCCCACTATGCTTTGATTACTACCCTACCATGGCTCAAAGGAGTCGTGCAAACAGCTTTTAGTTGGGTACAGTCCCGAGCCACATGGAGGCGGTGAGCGGATCGTCGGGGGATTCGTCTCTCCCGGTATTGGGGGTTGATGTTGCGGTTGTACATGGGCGGCCATCACCAGAAATCCTTGGCCAAGGTAGTCAAGAATTACTGATCTAGGATCAGTAGTTTCTCAGGTGGTGATGGGCTTCATACCGACACTAAATGTCGTGTTATTAGGGGTCTGACTTTATCCACCCCCTAGACTCAATATGCGATACTCATAGACGAATGGACCGGACTATACAGATATTGTCACTATCAGGCTCAGTAGGGGTTTCAGGATGAGTTTGCTCGTCGGCCTCCTTTCGCTCAATACCTGGGTAGCCATTACGTACAGCTAGTACCGCTGACGTGTTTGTGGTTGAACCCACTGCCAGCGTATTGACGAGTCTTTAGAGTCCCACACAGAGGGTTTTCCTGCTTCGGACGAAACGATGTAGAGGCCGTATGGTTTTATGGCAGGATTCGATCACATAAGTGTACTTGTGCACAGATGATGTTCGGACGGATAATACTAGTGGGTTTTGGTTTATGCCGGATCCTGGTATTATATTTGTTGGATTATTTTCTTCTCTTTGTATTCTTATTCTTCGGAATACGGATGCGGGTATGTATATACGGTTGAGGGGTATTCTTGTAATTTATTACAAGATTACTTTTAGAAGATTACACCTCACCATACTTTAGAACTTTATGGATTAAAAGGTTATTGAGGTGTAGGATGAGGTGTTTATTGCATTTTTGTGGCATGGCTAATTAGTGACCCATGATTACTATTCTAGCATGCTTAGGGTTTTTGTTTGTTGTGAGATTATTTTGACTTGAGATATTTTTTGTTGACTAAGATATTTTGGAGACATGGACATTTATGTGATAGCTCCATTATTTCTTATCACACTCACACAACAAAAAAAAACACAAGCCATTATTCATTTTCTTTTTCTCTCTGTTGAGTTGCTCTCAACACCTCATCCTCATGGCATCTTCTTCTTCCTCTACCCAAACCCTCTCATGTGTTGAGAAACCTTGGGTTTCTTGAGACAAATTAATCCTTCATCACTCTCTACTTCTTATACGGTATCTACTGTAGCGATCTAGGTACCCTAGTTACCTCGGATATGAGGTTGGAGCTCGTTGCATAGACTCTCGGGTGGATCATCTTCGATGGAGGGAGACCGGAGATCAAGCTTGATCAAGGAAGCCCCTAGGAGCTTGGGATGATGATTGAATACCGAAGGACACAGATCTATTCGGTATAACCATTCTAACTCCTTTTCATGTTTTGTTATCTAGGACTTATGGGTCGATCCGGGTTATAGGGTTGTATTAGCGTCGGTTTTTGAAAATTTTTGTTCCGCATTTGGCCACGGATTGATGGCCGGGGCGCTTGCATAACCCAACAGTTTTTGCCCCAAGCGTTTATGACCTTGACTTTGGCCAACAAATCATAACACACAAGTCAAGTTCTACCCGTCATTATCCAGATTAATTTAGACCCACCCGTACACATCCTTGACTTTGGACAACAAGGTGGTACGACTGTCCTAAACCAATGCATTTATCTATGCTACGGATAAGCAACACACAGCTACCATTCACAATGCCTTGAGTTTGGCCAGCAAACACCGCATGAATACTATGTGCTACTTATTCGAAATGACGGAGGGTTACAGCTGGTTTTTGGCAAAAAACCTTTAACGTAATGAACTTAATATCGTTGAAGGAACTCAAGTGGTTTTACAAATATATAGTGGCATAAACTTTTGCTAAAGAGGTCACTCCCTGTGAAAGGATCTCGGCTTTTTTCTCATCGAATGAGGTGCAGGATATTCCTAACTGAATACCATGATGCAAAGAAAAAGAATCAACTATATTGAAGTTATTACAATGACGTAAACTTTTGCCCAAGAGGTCACTCCCCATGAAGGGATCTCGGCTCTTGCCTCGTCGAATGAGATGCTAAATATTCATAACCGAATACCGCTGTACAAAGCAAGAAAGAAATTTCTGTAATAACTGTTTTCAAAAATTGGTTCCAACAACATCATTTAGGTTTATTTTCCTTGCATTAATCAGAATTAATGCAGTCCCATCAATTAATCCATATCACACCAGAAAAGAATGAAAATACAATGTACGTATATGCCATCCGCATTTGCCACGGGACCCTGTCATTCTCTGTTAGGTTACTTAACTAACGCCAGAACGGGGGCTGGACTAGCGCGGATGCAAAACATATACAACATCTACTAGTATATATAAATATATATATATAACATTCATCCCAGACATGATATAATTAACATCACAGAAAAGCGATAAGCAACACAGAATAATGGATAATTTAGGAGCCCCGGGTTTCCTTTGAGCCGCAAATGAAACCCGGCGTTCCCCAGTCGTGTGGATAGCCTATGCAATGTATAACCAAGACCCCTACGAGTGCGGCAAGTTACCCGCCAATCCCAGAAGTGAGGCAACCCTAATCAATAAAGTGAATGGGCCACCCAGCACTTCATGGAATCCGGTAACTTGAGTACCCCTCTATGGGTCATCCTATATCCCCTACGAGTACGGCGAATAGCCCGCCAATTCTAGAGTAAGTCCCCCTCCGTCTCAACGCCATGAGATACGGACTCATTGCACTCTAGAACCCGACTACTCGAGCACTCCACCGTAGGGTAATCCTAGTACAGAAAAGAAAAGTATATATACAATGGCGACATCGACTTCAACCCGGTCGTACCCCAATAAAAGAATATACAATCTGGCAGAGACGTCTGTCCGCATGTCGGACGCTCGCCTCGCAATAATTTGTAACATTTCGAATACTAAAAATATTATTTTTGGGAAATTTTATAATTTAATATTATTTTATTGAATATTTTAATATTTTGGTATTATTAAATACAAATAATTGGGAAAAATTTTGGAAAAATTTTGGAAAATTCGAAAATAGAGTATTCTATGGGATTATGACATTTTAAAGTTTTTGTGATTAGTTTGACACTAAATTAGTGCTAATCGCGATTAAAAATCGCTAATCGGTTTTTAGCCTTTTTGTGCAAAACATGCACATATCACTTATTTTACACTTGTGCATTTTCTTGCTATGGTTCACTTTGGGTTTACTATTCTTGGGAGAAGGATTTTGAGAGAATAAGAAAAAGAAAAGGAAAAGAAATGGGAAAAGAATAAAGAATAAGGTTTGGTGAGAAAGAGAGGTATGGGCACCTTTGACTAAACACTTAGCCATTTCTCCTTCCCTCATTTTCCTCCCTCTTCTCCTTTCTCCTGCTGCTGCTGCTCCTCCATCTCCCTCCCCTCTTCAAAGCCCCAAATCATCTCAAATACAATCCTAAAACCCAATCTCCATTTCATTAAATGTGTGCACAAGCTCAAGATCTATACATTGGACCAAGAAAGCAAGGATTTTGGCCACTAGGGGCAACTCAAGAAAATTCTTGAGTTGCCAAATGAGGTATTTTCTGCATCATTAACTTAGTTTTAGCAATTCCTTTACCCCCATGTTATGATTGAACCGATATTGTGTGATTTTGGTGACTTGAGGAAAAACCTAGCTAGGGTTGTGAAGAATTATAAGTTGTGATAGGAAATTGAGCTCAGTAGAGGCTACACCAACACCCTAGTGCATGAATTGAGACCTAAACTTGAGAGTTGAGGCCAGAATACGGAATTATGGATACGATATCGGAGAATTTGTGAAATCTGTGAGGGTTTTATTGAATCTGCTTTCACCCGAGACACCTGAAAATAAAATTGATTAGACAGTGGTATGTGCAGGAACCCAGGAAGATACCACCAAGACCCCAGCCCCTAACTCCCAACCTTGGCCGCAGATTTATCCCGTTTGGCCGCAAATTGCGGCATGGACCCCACCAAACTTTCTCGTTTTGGTTTTGGTGTTCCCTTATCTGTAGATTAGGCCCGTGGTATATATAGATTTGTGTAATTTGACCCAGGGTGAAATCTGGAACATATTTCCTAAGTTGCTGTTTTGGATTCGTGTTTCCGTATTCCGTATTCTTAATTCTGAATTTTTGTCTTGTGTTTTACCTCGACTATTTGGCGTTTATACGACGATATAGAGGATTTATTGATGGTTTTGAAGGCGTGCCATAGGTTCTAACCTATAGGCCCCTTATCGTATCGTTTTGGGTTTCGCGTGCCGTTTTAGCCTTGATTTGGTTTTAATACGCATATACGATACCTTGATGTGTAGGTACCCCATGAAGACTTCGAGACGACAAGCAAGCGCGTGGCGACGTCCACAAACGAAGACGCAAGGTGAGTAGATTATATCTACAGGGGGAAGTCGGGTGGATGGCGTATAGCACCCCCGCAGTCCGTAGTGGTTATTATATATGATAGTTAGGTGTACTATGGATAGTGTAGGGTTAGAAGTGACTAGTGTAGTTCATAGTCGCGAACCCTAGAATAGATTTACACCTACACGCACACCCTTGCATATTCATTATACTTGCACTGTGTTGATGATATTGGATGACATTGGAGATGAGTCGATGATGTTGGGCTTTGTGCCGCGAGATCGGTGATTTGATGTGATTCGTATTTGGGATACGATACGTGATCTCTAGCGGGCCTTGGGATGTGTGCTTGCACACGCAGTATATTGATGGTATCAGTTGTACTAGACTTAGATCAGTACCCCAGATTATGTGATATGATGATAGTGATACCTGAGATGTGATGAGATAGTGTGATATTGACCCGTACCCAGCTATTGGGATATCGTACGACGATTTACCGTATGAGCCTGTATTGATGATAGATCCGCACTCATGACTCGAGGATGTCTTACGATATACTGTATCGTTCATGATATTATTGAGGCGGGATCACCGACTATTATATCTATATATATATCGACTCAGATTTAGGTGGTTTCCTTACCCCTCCTGTTGGACTTGATACTTAGATCTGTAGTTTGCATAGTAGATTCTTCACTGTGGTGTTGATTATTTGATTTCCGCATATTCATGCTATTTGCATTGCTTGCATATGTTTATCGCTATATTATTATCATGCTGCTGGGACACCAGCACCATTATCGATGATGTGTATGTTCAACGAACACTATTTGCCGGCTCACACACTTCATCATCGATAATTGCCATGCCACTACACTGTAGTACTGTTGCATTCATGATATGATTCTTGCATGGCATATTGTACACTTATACCTGTACACAAACATAGATGATTCTGACTTGATTAGAGACTTGGGAACCGCAAGATGTTCTTCAAAACTGATTCGTTTTAAAGGAGCGGTTTCCCTCGACATGTGCACATTACTATTCCATGTTGCATGACTCCTGCTATGCTTACCTTTCTTTACATGTCGCATACATCATGTTTTGATTATACGCATTGAGATATGTTGTTTCCATGATATTTCTGGATTTGGGAACCGTGGGTATTTCAAAGGAAAATATACAATTGTTTTAAAAACCCGGTTACCCTTGATATGATATTTCAGTGCGTCCACCATGTGTTTTCTCGGTGCTGAGAGCGACATGTGAAACCCGATTCGAGGAGGCGGATGAGGCCGATTGCGGGTACATGGTGGACCCGGTATGGTACCCCGGGGCGAGAACGGTTTCGCTGTGTAGTAGACGGTGAGCCTGGCAGAGGGACTACTACCTACCGGTGATTGTATTTGAGCTCGGCGGATATCGGGAGGATACCGATCGGAGTTGAGAGATGGACATGGGCTGACCCGTACTGCCGGGGCCGAGGGCCGATACCGCAGACGGAGCATCATATGGATGAGGATTTACGTGCCGATGCTAGGCACGGGTTTCATGACGATTTCCATGATTTTGATTATATCCTCATATTTGCATGCATGATGCTTATTGTCATTGGATGACGGGTGGACGGGTTCCACGTATATACAGACATGGATCACTTACAGACTGGATTTGCATTGATCATACTTCTTTGTATATATAACAGGGTATGAGGGCGCTGTTATATATACCCTTACTCCAATATTAGTGGTATGGGACGCTAATATATGTGTATTGATATCCATTTTGATACTTCATCATATTTACTTCATGCAGACATACCTTATACTGATGACATGTTATTACCTGAGTACTTGGCACTACATACATGCTTAGATGTTACATTGCCACTTTATCATGCTCAGACGTACTCTTGTGGTTTATATTACTGATTGTTGACCTAGGTTTATGTCTTGCATTCGGTTTCTGCTTGTAGATATTTCTATTCACGAGTTGGCAACTCACCCCCGTTGTGCCACAGTTCTTGCAGGTTTTGCCGTACAGGTTCCATAGCGGCATTTCTGGCACACTGCTTCCTTGCGGGTGAATTGCTTTTGGTAGGTGGGTTCTTTTGTATCAAGAACCACCATTGTACTTGTATTATTCATTGTATCTAGAAATTCCATCAACCAAAACTTGTATATTGTTTCAGACTTAGACATTAGTGATGTATTATTCGACCTTAGAGTCGCGCTTAGTAGTATTGCGGTTTTCATGCTTATTGAGTTTCTTTTGGATTTGACCCTCGCCTTTCGGCGTTGTATATTATCGCTTGCGTGGTTATGATCGTCGATAGACGAAGAGCTAGCTCCCGCTTGGGGATGCCTTTTATTCATTGCATATATACATTGTTCTTGTTGTACCCCGTTCGGGGCCAGTTTTTACAAAAGAAACTCTGCCGAAATTTTTAGAAAAGACTTTACATTTTAAAATGCATTTTCGGCTTAGTTATTTAAAAACCTTGACTTCAACATGTTTTCCTTCACTTCTTTAAACCAGTTTTCTTTACTTACTCTTAAAATGGTTTTAGATTTCTGGGCTTTTGGCTTACTTGGATCTGATGGAGTCCTATAGACTTCATATGGTTCAAGGGCCAGTCACGTGCTCTTTCGGGTCGTGACAAAGTTTGTATCAGAGCGCTAGGTTGACCTTGATTCGAGTCTAAGTTTGACTATGTGGAGCCTAAGGCGTTTATATATATACGGAACTTAGGCTTGACCTTACGGAACTTAGACTTAGTCGAGGGGGTATTAGACCCGAACTTTCGTAGCGTAGGATGACCCTTGGTTGATAGAATAGGTGACTAAAGTAGAGTAACGTACCGTGGGTATGTTCCGCGGCATACTTACGACACGCCACTCCGCTTAAGGAACCTTAGGATGTACATATTTTCGAGATCAGTGACTCTCTTCATATCCATGATTATACATCCATTTGAGATCCTTGATTCTATTAGTTTCATGATCATACCTTCATTGATGATGTTCCTTCTTATGATCATGTATCCACTCTGGATCTGTTATTCTCTTTCTTGCCATTGATCTGCTCTCTTCGATACTCGATTGAGGTTCCTGTCGCCATGTTTGAGCGCAGTTTGGGCTGCTGCTAGGGTTACGGTCAGGGCGAGCTCATCTGGTACGAGGGCCGGCCATTGTGTTTTCTGGTGACATGGGAACGTCTCGAGTTAGTATTGATGACTGTGACCTCTAGTGGAGGCGAGTGCTTGGTTTTGCACCGGATGATCGGGCCATTGTTAGAGCTGCCAGTTGAGAGAGGACTGTTGATATACAGCATACCTCAGAGTTTATGATGTCGCCTATCGTGCAGATAGATGGACCAGCTGTTGCTGAGATTGACAGGATGTCGCTTCCGGAGCTTACGAGCTGAGATTGCTGGAGCTTCTAGGCAGATATGAGACAGATGATAGCTAGTCTACCCGATTTGAGAGACGAAGGTGATTCGTCCGATTTATGCGCCAGAGCGGGCCCAATTGAGTTGAAGATTTCTAGTGTGGAGAGTCTTACTCAGATCTAGAGCAGACTGATTCAGAGATGACCGCCAATGTATCGTCTTTCCTGGAGGATTGAGGCGCTGTTCGGCGTACAGGCGAATGAGCTAGTTGTTGCTACAAATGACGAGATATCGCCCAGATGGTTGGAGCTACTGCAGCATGAGCATATACTTAGAGATATGATGGACGGTCGCTAGTCACCTGAGGATGAATGACTAGGACATGTGGTTCATTCGCTTACCGATGCAAGGTCATCAGATAGATTGTTTCCAGCTAGAGACGACTTCACGCAGGTTCGTTGAGAGTCGATAGAGACGATCGAATGTCAGGAGCCTATTTTCCAAGTTTAAAGTATACGGAAAGACATGCAGGTGTTTCTATGGACCCTCTAGAAGAATGAAACCCTAACTCGACTTAATGACCGTGTGAAAGCCTTTGAACCTTAGGGTTTGCGGCAGTTCCGCGGCTCCATTAGTGAGGCTTGGGTTTGCCCTTCTACGGCTGGACCACCGACGCTGTTGCATGTACTCGATACTATTAAACTGTACTCAAGATGTTGATCTCTTGGGGGATTATAAGGTTCTGACGAGTCGATCGAAAGTTTCGACATCATTCGGATATCATGTGATGGGATGCTTTGCTTGGGAGACTCCAGATACGAGTATAGCCGTTGGAGCACAGTCCATGCAGCCACGATGAGACGAGTCCGAATCAGTCGACATTGAAGCAGAGTGAAGAAAGGAGTTCGCAAGAGATTTCGACGAGATGACGTCCCACTCCGCTGATATCAGAGATGTGATACGCACCCAGAGGCATTGTATATGGATATATCTTCCAGAAAGAAGCGCGATAAGTATGTAGCCGTTTCGGAATAAGAATTAGCTTCAGCAATGGATGGTGACTTCCGGGCAATTCGGCAGGAATGAGATTTGAGAGAGAAACCTCGACAGGACCTTTCTGGAAAACGATACGAGAAGACCTAGACCCAGGAGTGGTCATATTGCGCACACCCAGCAGGCCAGAGTTCGGCATCGTCGACGAGGTAGTTGATGAGGTTCGGATAAAGGAACTTACCCAGATGCTTTGTGAATTGATCAAGGACGGACGAGTATTGAGTATTTCTCCGATGGTTGGGACGCGTTCCCAAGGACCTGTTCGGCCAGACATCTTCTATAGAATGATGAAGTTACAGAGTACGCGATTTCGAGTCCGTGCGAGAGACTTCGGATTGACCGTAGCCGAGAACAGTGCAGTGCGTAGATAGCATGCCGTGACGTCGAAGTGGACAGAAATACAGACAAGCGGACAAGAGGTTCGTGCGAGACGCTGACGAGCTGTCATTACTTCCCGGCGAGACCAGAGGTCAGATATGCTTACAGAGGCGTTGGGATGCAACCAGATTCCGAGAAATGTTGTGCTGAGGATACAGATGTCCATTGAGCGAGAAGAGATTATGCAAGAGTACCAGCCTCCGTACAGACCGGCATAGGCAAGATCGGAAGAGATATTGAGCGGGATTCCTTCCAGGGCACTGCTGCAATGATATTTGCACCCAGAATCAGATGTGTGATGTGCATTCAGAGAATTAGAGGCCGACGCCAGTGACATGCTTCTTTACGATTGGTCATGAGGATGACCGATAGATGACCAGAGGAGTGCCAGAACGGAATCGTCCCCGTTAGCACACCTGACAGGGCTGATGAGCCGATTGATTGCGAGATAGGTAATCCGCAGAGAAGATAAGGACCCAGATCAGAGGACGCCAGGCCGTGAGCAAGAGGCAAGCAGATATCTTGCGCTGCTAGCATTGGATGCACCGGCTCCTTCTCGACCTTGAAGGAGGAACTACCGACGACGGTATTTATGATTTGTGATTTTATGATTCGATTATCACGTATCCGTCATCTTGGATTTTGGTATTTTGGGCGTTCTATTGCATGATTTAGTTTTGATGACTGAGTTTCATGATATTGTTTCATGCACCCACTGGATATTTATATTTTGCGCATAAGTTATTACATTTGAGTTATTGATTGTGATTTCACGCCTATCTCATGCAGTGATTTGATTTACACTTCCAGCATAGTTTTCATGCACCTTTAGTGTTTTGATATACGATTTTGGTGCACGCCAGATGCACTAAATCGGGATTCTTCGTGCATGTCACATGCACCTGATTTAGCTGTCAGGCATGCACGTTGCCTATGACAGATGTTTCGTGCATACCAGTTGCACCTAGATGTTGTTTTGTACACCTGTATGACACATATATGGATTTTGATTCCGTGCGCACCAGACGCACCGGATGTTCTTATATACATTTTTGGGGATTGATTTCTTATAGAGCAGTACATTTTTATGATATTCGCTACGTATTGATGTTTTCGGAGCCCGACAAATTGGATATTACTGAAATGTTTTTGGATTTGGGGGTTTAAATTTAAATTCGGGGACCGAATTTATTTAAGGGGGTAGATTTTAACATTTCGAAATACTAAAATATTATTTTTGGGAAATTTTATAATTTAATATTATTTTATTGAATATTTTAATATTTTGGTATTATTAAATACAAATAATTGGGGAAAATTTTGGAAAAATTTTGGAAAATTCCAAAATAGAGTATTCTATGGGGATTATGACATTTTAAAGTTTTTGTGATTAGTTTGACATTAAATTAGTGCTAATCGCGATTAAAAATCGCTAATCGGTTTTTAGCCTTTTTGTGCAAAACATGCACATATCACTTATTTCACACTTGTGCATTTTCTTGCTATGGTTCACTTTGGGTTTACTATTCTTGGGAGAAGGATTTTGAGAGAATAAGAAAAAGAAAAGGAAAAGAAATGGGAAAAGAATAAAGAATAAGGTTTGGTGAGAAAGAGAGGTATGGGCACCTTTGACTAAACACTTAGCCATTTCTCCTTCCCTCATTTTCCTCCCTCTTCTCCTTTCTCCTGCTGCTGCTGCTCCTCCATCTCCCTCCCCTCTTCAAAGCCCCAAATCATCTCAAATACAATCCTAAAACCCAATCTCCATTTCATTAAATGTGTGCACAAGCTCAAGATCTATACATTGGACCAAGAAAGCAAGGATTTTGGCCACTAGGGGCAACTCAAGAAAATTCTTGAGTTTCCAAATGAGGTATTTTCTGCATCATTAACTTAGTTTTAGCAATTCCTTTACCCCCATGTTATGATTGAATCGATATTGTGTGATTTTGGTGACTTGAGGAAAAACCTAGATAGGGTTGTGAAGAATTATAAGTTGTGATAGGAAATTGAGCTCAGTAGAGGCTACACCAACACCCTAGTGCATGAATTGAGACCTAAACTTGAGAGTTGAGGCCAGAATACGGAATTATGGATACGATATCGGAGAATTTGTGAAATCTGTGAGGGTTTTATTGAATCTGCTTTCACCCGAGACACCTGAAAATAAAATTGATTGGACAGTGGTATGTGCAGGAACCCAGGAAGATACCACCAAGACCCCAGCCCCTAACTCCCAACCTTGGCCGCAGATTTATCCCGTTTGGCCGCAAATTGCGGCCTGGACCCCACCAAACTTTCTCGTTTTGGTTTTGGTGTTCCCTTATCTGTAGATTAGGCCCCTGGTATATATAGATTTGTGTAATTTGACCCAGGGTGAAATCTGGAACATATTTCCTAAGTTGCTGTTTTGGATTCGTGTTTCCGTATTCCGTATTCATAATTCTGAATTTTTGTCTTGTGTCTTACCTCGACTATTTGGCGTTTATACGACGATATAGAGGATTTATTGATGGTTTTGAAGGCGTGCCATAGGTTCTAACCTATAGGCCCCTTATCGTATCGTTTTGGGTTTCGCGTGCCGTTTTAGCCTTGATTTGGTTTTAATACGCATATACGATACCTTGATGTGTAGGTACCCCATGAAGACTTCGAGACGACAAGCAAGTGCGTGGCGACGTCCACAAACGAAGACGCAAGGTGAGTAGATTATATCTACAGGGGAAAGTCGGGTGGATGGCGTATAGCACCCCCGCAGTCCGTAGTGGTTATTATATATGATAGTTAGGTGTACTATGGATAGTGTAGGGTTAGAAGTGACTAGTGTAGTTCATAGTCGCGAACCCTAGAATAGATTTACACCTACACGCACACCCTTGCATATTCATTATACTTGCACTGTGTTGATGATATTGGATGACATTTGAGATGAGTCGATGATGTTGGGCTTTGTGCCGCGAGATCAGTGATTTTATGTGATTCGTATTTGGGATACGATACGTGATCTCTAGCGGGCCTTGGGACGTGTGCTTGCACACGCAGTATATTGATGGTATCAGTTGTACTAGACTTAGATCAGTACCCCAGATTATGTGATATGATGATAGTGATACCTGAGATGTGATGAGATAGTGTGATATTGACCCGTACCCAGCTATTGGGATGCCGTACGACGATTTACCGTACGAGCCTGTATTGATGATAGATCCGCACTCATGACTCGAGGATGTCTTACGATATACTATATCGTTCACGATATTATTGAGGCGGGATCACCGACTATTATATCTATATATATATCGACTCAGATTTAGGTGGTTTCCTTACCCCTCCTGTTGGACTTGATACTTAGATCTGTAGTTTGCATAGTAGATTCTTCACTGTGGTGTTGATTATTTGATTTCCGCATATTCATGCTATTTGCATTGCTTGCATATGTTTATCGCTATATTATTATCATGCTGCTGGGACACCAGCACCATTATCGATGATGCGTATGTTCAACGAACACTATTTGCCGGCTCACACACTTCATCATCGATAATTGCCATGCCACTACACTGTAGTACTGTTGCATTCATGATATGATTCTTGCATGGCATATTGTACACTTATACCTGTACACAAACATAGATGATTCTGACTTGATTAGAGACTTGGGAACCGCAAGATGTTCTTCAAAACTGATTCGTTTTAAAGGAGCGGTTTCCCTCGACATGTGCACATTACTATTCCATGTTGCATGACTCCTGCTATGCTTACCTTTCTTTACATGTCGCATACGTCATGTTTTGATTATACGCATTGAGATATGTTGTTTCCATGATATTTCTGGATTTGGGAACCGTGGGTATTTCAAAGGAAAATATACAATTGTTTTAAAAACCCGGTTACCCTTGATATGATATTTCAGTGCGTCCACCATGTGTTTTCTCGGTGCTGAGAGCGACATGTGAAACCCGATTCGAGGAGGCGGATGAGGCCGATTGCGGGTACATGGTGGACCCGGTATGGTACCCTGGGGCGAGAACGGTTTCGCTGTGTAGTAGACGGTGAGCCTGGCAGAGGGACTACTACCTACCGGTGATTGTATTTGAGCTCGGCGGATATCGGGAGGATACCGATCGGAGTTGAGAGATGGACATGGGCTGACCCGTACTGCCGGGGCCGAGGGCCGATACCGCAGACGGAGCCTCATATGGATGAGGATTTACGTGCCGATGCTAGGCACGGGTTTCATGACGATTTCCATGATTTTGATTATATCCTCATATTTGCATGCATGATGCTTATTGTCATTGGATGACGGGTGGACGGGTTCCACGTATATACAGACATGGATCACTTACAGACTGGATTTGCATTGATCATACTTCTTTGTATATATAACAGGGTATGAGGGCGCTGTTATATATACCCTTACTCCAATATTAGTGGTATGGGACGCTAATATATGTGTATTGATATCCATTTTGATACTTCATTATATTTACTTCATGCAGACATACCTTATACTGATGACATGTTATTACCTGAGTACTTGGCACTACATACATGCTTAGATGTTACATTGCCACTTTATCATGCTCAGACGTACTCTTGTGGTTTATATTACTGATTGTTGACCTAGGTTTATGTCTTGCATTCGGTTTCTGCTTGTAGATATTTCTATTCACGAGTTGGCAACTCACCCCCGTTGTGCCACAGTTCTTGCAGGTTTTGCCGTACAGGTTCCATAGCGGCATTTCTGGCACACTGCTTCCTTGCGGGTGAATTGCTTTTGGTAGGTGGGTTCTTTTGTATCAAGAACCACCATTGTACTTGTATTATTCATTGTATCTAGAAATTCCATCAACCAAAACTTGTATATTGTTTCAGACTTAGACATTAGTGATGTATTATTCGACCTTAGAGTCGCGCTTAGTAGTATTGCGGTTTTCATGCTTATTGAGTTTCTTTTGGATTTGACCCTCTCCTTTCGGCGTTGTATATTATCGCTTGCGTGGTTATGACCGTCGATAGACGAAGAGCTAGCTCCCGCTTGGGGATGCCTTTTATTCATTGCATATATACATTGTTCTTGTTGTACCCCGTTCGGGGCCAGTTTTTACAAAAGAAACTCTGCCGAAATTTTTAGAAGAGACTTTACATTTTAAAATGCATTTTCGGCTTAGTTATTTAAAAACCTTGACTTCAACATGTTTTCCTTCACTTCTTTAAACCAGTTTTCTTTACTTACTCTTAAAATGGTTTTAGATTTCTGGGCTTTTGGCTTACTTGGATCAGATGGAGTCCTATAGACTTCATACGGTTCAAAGGCCAGTCACGTGCTCTTTCGGGTCGTGACAAAGTTGGTATCAGAGCGCTAGGTTGACCTTGATTCGAGTCTAAGTTTGACTAGGTGGAGGCTAGGGCGTTTATATATATATGGAACTTAGGCTTGACCTTACGGAACTTAGACTTAGTCGAGGGGGTATTAGACCCGAACTTTCGTAGCGTAGGATGACCCTTGGTTGATGGAATAGGTGACTAAAGTAGAGTGACGGTCGTGACATAATTAATATACAAAATAATCTGAATTGTACTACTGCTACTATTGCACTATAGGCTATCCACCACGACAATCCATCCACAATATCAGCACAACACAGAACATCAACGTGAATATCATGTTCGCAAACCCGTCTAATTGAACATATAGCAATTAGTCGGGCTATACCGCTCAATGATATTCACGGTCGTAGATATTAACGTATGCACTGATAAACACATATTCAAAATTTCGATCGACTAAAATTTTTCCACATTGGCCCCAAATGCAAACCAGCACTCAAACAAATCTGGGCGAAAAACATACATCCCAAAAATCATATTTCCATATTATAGAGTGCCAGAAGAATTTTGGAGCACAATGGCCATATATCGACAGCGGAACCACGGCCAACAATTATGTTAGGCGGCGGTTCCGCGACCTTATATTAGGCTTATATGCCCAAATTTCTTGAGGTGCTCTAAAAATTCGCGCACGTATTTTTAAGGCAATCTGAAATATTTGAACAACTTTTAAAATCAACAGCGGGCATCAAAAATGGAAACACGATTTGAAAAATTTCGTCGATCGATACTTTAAACTTATGTAAACTAGCTAGTAAAGCTTTATGGGGTGGCTCTGATACCATGTTGGGGTTTGCTAGCGCCCTGGCCATCTACCATGGCCGATGCAGAACAAAAATGGTGTTTAAAAATTTTAGCGCTAAAAAAAAACCGTCCTAGAATCGAACCATAAACCTAAACTAACTAACATAAGAAGATCTAGCTACTGAGTTAGAATTGTTTTACCGAATGATCCGTGTCCTTCTGTCTTCTACTCTCTTCCTTAGCTCCTTGAGGTCACTTTGATCAAGCTTGACCGCCGGTCTTTCTTCGTCGAAGATGATCCATCCGAGGGATGTAGCTCATGGCTCTAGTTCCACATTAAGAATCTAGTGGAGCAACTAGGGACTCTAGCTTGCTAATCTAGAGTGCCTAGGGATTGAGTTGCTCTAAGTGTGTATCTATCTCTTTTCTATCCTTAATTCTCAACATATGAGATGGTAGGATAGAAGATGAAGAAGGAGGAGGAGGAGCTCAAGAAAGGCAGTGAAGAGAGAGGAAGCAAAATGGTGAGAGTCCAACCATGCAAAAGCTCAAATGAAAAAACTAAAATGAGAAAACTCTTGAGAGAGAAAAACATCAAGCATAGTTTTGCAAAACTTAATTTTCAAATATAATATATCAACCATACTTGAATAGTTTACACAAATGAATTGTTAAAACATCAAGCACGATCTTTGTGTTAATTCATTTGTCAACACTATTCAAGCATGGTTCTCACCATTCTCTCTTCTTTACCTTTACACCTCATTTCCATTTAATTTAATAAATGGATAAACCAAAAGAAGGTGTCCACCTTCTAGAATGTTTTCCGTATAAATACGGATTACACTCAACTGTATATACATACCCGTATTCGTACCAAAATAAGAATACCCAAAGAGATAGAATAACACAAAGAACATAATACTAGAATATACATATCGAAATACATATACATAAATTATTAAATCAATACCTGATTTAATAATCCGGCTCAATCCCGAGCCGGCTAGTATTATCAACCGTCCGATCGAAAGTCCGGGCAACTAGTACAATCATTCGATTGGAACCCTGCATGTATCAAAATACGGCTACTATATCATTTTGCCTGAACCAGGGAAACCCTCTGTGTAGATCTCTAAAGACTCTTCAATACGCTGGCAGTGGGATTAACTACAAGCACGTCAGCGACACTAACTGTAGGTAACGGCTACCCAGGTATTGAGCGAAAGGAAAGCCGACGAGCAAACTCATCCAAAACCCTACTGAGCATGTATGTGACAATCTCCGTACAGTCCGGTCTGTTCGTCTAAGAGTATCGCATATCGGTTCTCGGGAGGTGGATAAAGTCAGACCCCTGATAACGCGATATTTCGTGTTGGTGTGAAGCTCATCACCCACTGAGAAATTACTGATCTAAATCAGTAATTCTCGTCTATCTTGGCTAAGGATTTCTAGTGATGGCCATCTGTGCACAGCGTGACATCAACCCCCAATACCGGGAGAGACGAATCCCTGATGATCCGCTCACTGCCTCCATGTGTTGGATATATGTATGCCCTAGAGGCCATTATTTGATAGTGGATGTATCGGTATGTGTATATATATATTCAGAGGATATTCTTGCTCGACATGATAGTATGCTATCTGGTTGCTCTTTATCTTGACATGTTCACTTGATCATGCATATTACTCATTTGGTACATGTTGATAAAGCCCTTAGGATGTTTGCTTGACTATTGGGATTATGATGCAGATCATACTAGTGGGACATATGTAGTTTATAAGCATATCCTTAAAATGTTCCTAATCGTAGGTGTATCGAGACGGGGCATCGATATTCCAGAGTAGACTAGCGTATACGTTTCTTGACCCATATGATGGGCGATGGATGATCCTATATCCATTGGTGTTTGAATCAAAGATTGTATACGGGTGCTCAGTGGAGACTGGGTACACTGAACGGACTCACCAAGAACTCCTATATAGTATTATATCTAACGTCGGATAGGAGTTCTCAGGTGACACTGATACAGGTTAGTCTGTAGACCCGAGATCGTCATAGATTCTTGTGTGTGCTCCCACTTTACTTCGATTTCCATCCTACCACAGCTCTACTGAGTCATGCAAACAGGTGGCTGTTTCCCCCAATCAGAGCAACGCTCTGTTTGAATTTTAAAATTCAAAATTCGAAGCAACGCTTCAGATTCAATACGCTGCGCGCAATGCGCCACGTGTCAAAAGCTGATACGGCAGTGCAGCGCCCAAGGCAGTGCGCCCAATCAGAGCAAAGCTCTATTTTAAGTAAAAATTAAAGGAAGCAACGCTTCAGTTGCGCTGCGCTGTGCGCTGCGTGACACGTGTCAGCGCAGATGCACTAGCGCGGTTGTGCTGCGCTGTGCGCTGCGCGACACGTGTCAGCGCACGCGGTTGCGCTGCGCTGTGCGCTGCGTGACACGTGTCACGCGCTGAGGCATTTGCGCCAAACAGAATTAAAATTCTAAGAAATCTTTTCTGTTCTTGTTAAAACAAGAAGATTTTCTTCTGTAAAACAGAAGCCCTTAGATCAAAGATCCAACGGTGGGGAAAATTCCCCAAATCACTCAGATAAAGATCTCTTCAACAAATTTAACTAATTTATGGGCACTATAAAAAGGACCCCAAGCGTCAATTCAAAGGCATCAACATTTTCTAAAAAAAAAGAGAGAAAGAGAACTCTGAAGAACTCCTCAAGAAAAAAAAGGTAAAGACCTTTAAAAAAAAGAGAGAAAGTTCTCTTATGAACAGATCATAGATCTTTAATAAAAAAAACAAAATAAAAATAGTGCTTTGCACTTCTTATGAACCACTGGTTCTTTAAAACAGGAAAAAATAAAAATAAATAAAAAATAGTGCTTTGCACTTTTATGAACCTTTGGTTCTCAAAATAAAAAGAATAACTTGTTTTTCTTTGATCTAAATTAGATCAAGAAAACGAATAAGTGCTTTGCACTTCTTTTATGAACCATTAGTTCTTGAATCTAAAAGATTCTTAAATCATAGTGCCTTGCACTTGCAAAACTGCACTGTTGCGCTCTTGGGTTGGCGCAAACCACCAGAGAGCGCCACGTGTCAGCATCTGAACCAATTGCGCTATGCGCTTTTGAAACAGAGCCTTGCTCTCTAAAACTGGCGCAATTCACCACAGCGCGCCACTTGTCAGCAGCGCAAGTGCAGCGCACTAGAACAGCGATGTTGCGCTTGCGCTCGCCAGAGCATGACACATGTCATCGCCATATGAGCTTGCACTCATTACTTGGCGCAAAGCGCCAGACAAATGCACCGCATTGCTTACAAAAGGGCCAAGCCCAAAACAAAAAGGCCTAACAGGCCTAATAAAATGTAATGCATTATTTTAAAAAGGGCAGAACCCAAGCCAAAACAGATGCTCTGCATCATAAATAAAGGGATAAAGCCCAAATCAAAAAGGCCTAGCAGGCCAGAATAAAATGCAGTGCATTATTAAATATGGGCAAAACCCTAGCACAGGCCTAATAGGCCAAAGATCAAGAAAAATGTTGAATATGCTCAACGGGACTTAGCCCAATCATGGCCGTAAGTCCCCAAACTAAATTGACTGAGCAAGAATGCTCTCCTAAATCAATTTACGACCGGTTCAAGGGTACATCTCTGAACTCCTCTGACACATGTCATTGTAATCCTTCAACGACGTCAGAGAGGTGATGGGTCCCGACAACCGCATAACAACACGGACTGCGGGGTCCTTAAACTCGTGGACCGAAACGTCCTTAAACTAATGTTTGACCGAAACGTCCTTAAACTAATGTTGGACCGAAACGTCCTTAAACTAATGATGGACCACCACGTCCCTAAACTGGCAATGGACCGCAATGTCCCTAAACTACCTATGGACTACTACGTCCCTAAACTGGAACAATAGAGCCCCCAAACGCTCTTTTGTTGGATCTAAACGATCCCGTTTAAGTTGATCTTATCCCCAAACACGGCTAACGTATCCTTAAACATTCAAATGGACTATAAAAGTCCAAATCAACTCTGGTTCGAGGGTACATCTCTGAACTCCTCTGACACATATCGTTGTAATCCTTCAACGATATCAGAGAGGTGACAAGTCCCGATGGCCATATATTAAGTGGATCACCACATTAAGTCGATCTTAGTCTAAAACAGGACTAACGTATCCTTAACGGACGTTTAAGTTGATCTTGGCCTCAATACGGCTAACGTATCCTTAAACTAAAAACACCAAACCCAAATCTAAGTAAATACGGATTTGGACTAATCCACGTCCTACGGGCGACGGCATTACTCAGTCTCCGTATACAATCCACGGGCAACCACAAACAAAACAAACACACACGACACGAAGTGAAATTCTGGAGAAGGAGAAAGTTGTTACCGCGACGCGGTAGCGTAATTAACTGCAGGGGCTTGCGCCTGCAGGGAAGAGCGTCCCCACAATCAAAAACCCCTCAAGCGAGGGGGAATCTGACGAAGTCTGCTACATCGGTCGCATCCGTCTAAACCTCCGATATACGGTGCCATAAATCAACTTGGCATCTTCGGAGAGGTGGACGGATAAAACCAAATAGCATCTGCCCCGAATCTCAGCGTCAGGACATCGCAGTCTTGTGCGCCGCCATTTGGAGGGGAACAGATTCTGGCACGCCCGGTGGGACCTTTTCCTCTTTCCACTCCACACTTCGTGTGTCGTGTTCGCGAACGAATCGCGGTTTGCTAATGGTTGCCCGTGGGTTTCGAGGTACTAAGATTTGGCGTTTTGCTTGGTGCAGAAAGCAAAGGATCAATGGCGTTCACCTGCTCAAAGTGTTCCACATGCAACTGCAACCCACGTCTTGCCTCAACTGGGGGTATATCTTATGGGCCCCAGGCGGCTTCCCTGTTCACAATGCCGATGGAACAGGTCACTCAAGCCACCACAGGATTGTTTTTCGGGACCATACTCCCGCCAATGTGCTTCACCGCTCCTGTGCCAACACCGGAAGCTCCTAAGAAGTCGGTCTTCGATCGGCTTACAGCTACTGCGGCCCCTCTCAACGGGTCGTCCAACTCCAGCTCCTCGGTCTTCGCCAGACTGGGCCAAAATTCCTGTGGGCCCACAATGAAGCTTGCAATCCCAGGGAAGGTTATTCCGAAGAGGATAGCCATCCCTGCTCCTGGAGTCGTCAAGGCGGCTTCTCCTACCAAAGGGTCGGTCTTTACAAGATTGACTGTTCCGACTCCCGCTACGGTTCCTGTCCCTAATCAGAAGACTGTTTTCAACCGATTGGATACTTCTTCTCAAAGGACATCAGTATTCAACAGGCTGACGCCAGCAGCAGCCCCTCACCTGGACAGGGGGCAAGACAAAGCCATCCCCATCACCGAACCAACTCCATCAGCTCGACACGCTCAACGTCGCCACTGGCGCCGAGTAAGAAAGGCCGGGGGAAACTCCTCCTCTGGGCTAACGCCACCAGCTCCAACGGTGGAAGTTAATGCTGCTGTCCCAACCGGGAACAGTTTTGAGCTGCTAAACAGAATACGCAGGAATTCGCCCACTACCGTACTGAAAAGATCTCCGCCACCGGTAGAGACTGTCACGGAAATAAAGCCGAAGCAGTCCCCTCAACGGCTGTCTTCCAAAGTTTACAAAATCTGGCGATAAGTCCGAGAGTCGGTGATCGATCCAAATTTCTCCCGCCAGCACAAGAAACTGAAGGTCCAAAAGGAAGTCAGCCATCCTGCTAAGCCACGAAAAGCTGTCTGGATGCCCACCTTGACGGCTCCCTCAACTTCGACCGCTCTTAAGAAAAGAAGGCCGGAGAAAATCCCTGTGCCGGCGACAAAAGTCAAAGGCACTGAACCCAAACGCCCTAAGTCTGGGGGCATGGTGGTACATACCGTCTACATGGCGTCTGGGAAAGAGGATAGCCGTATATCCACAGGTCATAGACCGCTTACGCGATCAGTGACCAAGGCACAGGAGCAGCAACAGAAGCTCCAAGAAATAATGAATGCTATGGCCGCACTTACAGGGCCAAAAGAAAACCCTGAAATGTCCTCGGACGAGCGCCAGGAGGAAGAAACCGACGCCGAATTCCTTCGTCGGATATTGGAGAAGAAGGAAAAAGAGGCTGCTGAACAAGCAGCCAACATACAGCGTATGGGCCTCCTCTTCCAAGACATGATAGGGATGATGATACAACAAGATCCCCCGGCCGAAGAGCCCCCGATCTTCCTTGGAGACGATAGGGGAGAGACATCAAATCCTCCACCAGCTCTATCGACGGCTAAAGAGGATACAATCTCCAAAGCTGATTTGGATGAGTACATCGCCCAACAAATACGGGTTCATCATGCGACCGAAGCGGCCGGTCAGGTCGTAAAAACGGGGCGGCCATATCCAGGTTGCTACGATCAAATCAAGTACCCACCCGGTTACACAATTCCCAAGTTCCATGTCTACAAAGGGACGGGCAATCCTCATCAACATGTTTCCCAGTTCAGGGCACTCTGCGGCAACACTGGCGGTGATGACAAGCTGTTGCTTCGCCAGTTTGTTGGAAGCTTATCAGATACGGCGTTCGAATGGTACTCTGAGCTCCCGAACGACTCTATTAAAACCTTCGCGGAGATGGAGCTGCTGTTTACTCAGCGTTTTGCAAGCGCCAGTGAACGTACCCCGATGACGGCACTGATTAACGCTAGGATAAAACCCGGCGAGACGTGGGTTCAGTACGCTATACGATGGCGGAACTTATGGTCAAAGTGTGAGCAGCGCATTGAAGAAGCTCCCGCGGTGGGTATGTTTGTGGGAACCCTTGATCCGCAAGCAACCATCTCACAATTTATGATGTTTTTCAAGCCAACTACCTTCCAGGCCTTGATTGACAAACTAGCGCAAATGGATCAAATGGGCCATAAACCCCCTCTTCCAAGGCCGGACTCCCGAAATGACAAAGGGAAGGGAAAAGCGATCGTCGTCGCTAATGCTCAACAACAACCGAGCGACTCGAAGCCGGTTGCTCGTCAAAATAATATGCGCCCGTACATACCCCTTGAGGATAGGATGGGACGTCCTTATTCCTTTCCCCGCGATAAAACGAGGAGGTTATTCGAGCTGGCTTTGCGCAACAGACTTATAAATCTGCCGGATCTAAAACGTCCGTTGTAACCAAGTGACGTCAACGAGCCCAACTACTGTCCTTATCATCGAGTACTAGGCCATCCGATCGAAGATTGCTACGTTTTCAAGAATTGGCTTGAAAACCAGTACCAACAAGGCAAGTTCGCGTTATCTGACAAATGGAAGGTGAATCCCCCGCAGCCCCACACCTCTAAGGGGACGAATACGCCGGGGGCAACATGTTCCGTTATTGAAGAAGCTCCTTGGGAGGTTGTATTACCAGCCAAGACAAAGAGGATGCTAAACAATCTTCAGACATGTCTAGCGATCAAGTGGAAGAACCCGTTGGAACCGCAGGTCATTGAAGGGATGTTGAAGCCACGTCCAACTCCAAAGACCGGTGGTGGTGGTTCAAGCACTTGCAGCCAGCCGTCAAAATCTTCGAAAAAGAAGAAGAAGAAACTAAGAAGCCCGTGAAGCCTGGCGACAAGCGCACGGACTTACAAAAGCAAATTGACGCGCTGGATGAATACAACCAAAAGGCACGGACTCCCATTACTTTCCAAGAGTTCCTCAATCACATCTTTCAAGAAGAAGATGAGGGAGAAAGTTCATCGGATGAATCCGAGGAATATGTGGCGAGCTGTCATATGATTTCCCATTCGATCACGAACGATGAGGAGACTCCTTGCACCGAAAAGCTGGGGGCAGATCCTGAACCAAAAGTTCTGGGGCCATCAGATGAAGTAATTGACGCATTCCTTAATGAAGCTCGGTTGAAAAGTAAAGCTGATCGGGGGCGCGAGGCGGCTATATTTGAAAGGGCCAAGCGTCGGCGACTTGATAAAGGAGCTGAGACGATCCCGTTGGAGCTAAACACCTCCGCTACCGACAAAAGCCAATTCAAGATGAGGAAAAAGTTTGCTAAGGCCATATCAATGGGCATGAAGCTACCATCCTCTGAAGGAAACATCACTGGTGAAATGGAAACGCACCCCTCCTATTGCTTATATCATCAAAAGATTTCGCACCCCACTCAAGAGTGCAAAGCTTTCGATAGATGGTGGCAAGGATATGTTGCTCATCGACAACGCTTTAAGCGGGAAAAGCGTAAAACTCGTCGAGAGCAAAGAAATACGACCGAAAGGCTTAAAAGAACTGCTGGCGATTGTTGCATGGTTAACACCGGTAGATCACAAGTGCCTACATTCGGGAGTGATTCTGATGAAGAGCTAGAACTTGCCCCTCTCTCTAAAGAGTCCGCTTCAAGAAAAGAAGAAGAACCGAAGGTTTGCGAAAATATCCGGCTACGTAATCGCACGCTGCCCAAAAAGAACCTCGGACCCTCGAACAAAAAAGATAAAGGGAAAGAAAAGGCCTCTGAAGATATCGTCTTAGATGACCAAGTGGTGGAAGAGCTAGCTGCCAAAGACCCGCCAAAGAAGAATAAGGTGGATTACAACGTCCTAGCACATCTGAGGAAGCTGCCCTCACAGCTCAGCATTCTTGACGCCCTTTTGCTATCAAAAGAGGCGAGAGATTCGTTGATTAAGGCGCTCCAAGACCCAGAACAATTCCAAGCATGCCTGGCCGAGGAAAAGATGAAGGATGAATTGGAGGAAGTGCACACGGCCGATGTTACTTTTGGCGATGAAGACCTTCTACTTGGGACGTGTGAACACAATCGCCCTCTCTATGTCTCGGGATACTGCCATGATATAAAGATAGGCAAAATCCTGATCGATAACGGGTCGTCTGTTAACCTCCTCAACGTGCGAGTGTTGAAGGAAATCTGCATGAGCGTCCAGCACCTTGCTCGGGACAAGATCACCATCTCCGGGTTCGACTCCCAGTCATCAAGAACTCTTGGATCTGTGATACTGACGCTACGCTTCGGACTACTCATCACGGACGTTAAGTTCCACGTCATAGACGCCAAGACATGCTACAACGCTTTGCTCGGCCGACCATGGTTACACGAGTACAACATCATCCCTTCTACACAACATCAGTGTATGAAGTATTTTAAGGATGGTTTCGAGTATACCGTGATGGGAGAACTGAACCCGTTCTCTGTCAATGAAGTCCGCAAATACGAAGATGCCAAATACTTCTTACCGGATTTCGAAGACACAGAAAGGTGTCACAAGCCGGAGAATAAAGCTAACGCCACCATCCCTGTCTTCGGCAGTGATACCGAGGAGCAAGAGGAGATAGTGTATTCAGGTCAGCCCCAACACAACAAGCCAGGACCGTCCACTCCTACGTTGATCTTTGGTAGCGACTCGGAAGATGAGATCCGGGTTGTATTCTCTGCTCGACCTTCCATACGAACATTCGCTGACGAAGAGCAAAGCCTACAAGTCGACATGGTGCCGCTTAAACACCATAAAGAACTGGATGCACTTGATATTTACAATGTAGAAGATCTACAAACGTTCTATATCCCTCCCAGGCAAGAAAGCGAGAGAGCAATTCTGTTCTACCGCTCTGAAGAAACCACGGCGGAAAAAGACATCTGGCATGGCGCGGATCCCACGCTCGACAGGCTTCAGCCCATCCGTCTTCCCAGATATTATACAGAGGGTTTGAAAAAGCTGCTGAAATGCCAGGGGATATCCTTCAAGCAGACCGTTCGAAAAGCCAGGTTCTATGACAAAATCTGGAACGTTCCCGGGACTCAACGCAAACTGCCTAATGGGAGAATGGAAACAATTGGACTTGGATACATCCGGTCAAAGAAACGAGAGCTACTAAACAGCTGCTATGTCATGTATGACTTCGATGAAGAGGCAGATGCTCAATGGGAGGACGCTAATCCTAAGACAATGAAAGTTCCGGATGCAAAGGTGCCCAGTCCGTCGTTCGAAGAACAAATGGACAAGATTATAAGGAAAGCGGGTCAAAAAGTCCGAGACGATCATAACCGAGAAATGGTCATCTATGAGAAAGCCAAGACGCAACGCCTTCTCCAACAGGCCGTGAAAGATGAAAAGGCCGCTCCATGTCAACCTGTTATAAAGAAGGCTCGACGCAAAAGCAGAAATAAGTCGAAAGGCCGAAAAGGCGCTCAACAGCAACAAAGCGGGGCTAAGAATCCACGCAAACGGGAGTCGAACGTTATTGACCTATCCCTTATGAAGAAAATGGGTCGAGCATACTCGTTTCCGCGAGACAAGACGAAAAAGATATTTGATCTTGCTCGAAAACATCAGATGCTTACACTGCCGGAGTCTAAACACCCCGAACAAGCAGGCGAAGTCTCACACCCAGACTATTGCTCTTATCACCGAGTAGTAGGGCATCCTCTCGAGGACTGCTTCACCTTCAAGAATTGGGTCGAAGATCAATATCAGCTTGGCAAGTTCGCTCTGTCCGACAACTGGAGGGTAGCACCGCCACAAAAGCACGAGCCCAAGGCCATGAAAGAAGAACCAGTTCCGCATTGGGATTGGAAGTGAATCCGTACTTGTCACGTAATAATGATATCAAAAGAAGAGCCCGAGAACATGGATGACCTTCCCTGGTGCTTCGAAAACAGCAACGATGAGGTGATCTCAGAATTCCCACCAGCGCCAAAAGAGCTAGAAGATGGAATCCATACCACTGCAGATAATCTCAAGAAAATTGAGTTGGGGACGGCAAATGACCCGCGACCGACATTCATCAGCAAGCTGCTATCTGAAGAAAGGGTGGCTGCGTTAAAGGATGTGCTTCTACAGCATAAAGATTGCTTCGCGTGGAACTATTCCGAAATGCCGGGACTAGATCCAGAAATTGCTGTACACAGATTGGCAATATCCCCGGACATCAAGCCAGTCAAACAGGCGCCGAGAAGAATGCGGCTCGAGCTTGAAATGAGTATCAATGCTGAGGTCAAGAAGTTGATCGACTCTGGCATCATCCAGGAAGTTCAATACCCTGAATTGATCGCCAACATCGTCCCGGTGATGAAGAAAAATGGGACAGTGCGCATATGCGTGGATTTCCGGGATCTCAATAAAGCCTGCCCGAAGGACGATTTCCCAGTGCCAGTCACCGAACTAATGATAGAAAATACGTCCACTCATGAGGTTTTCTCCTTCATGGATGGCTCATCAGGGTATAACCAGATAAAGATGCATCCAGAAGACCAGAAGCATACCGCCTTCAGGACTCCTCTGGGTATATTCTGTTACAAGGTGATGCCCTTTGGTCTAAAGAACGCCGGTGCCACCTACCAAAGGGCCATGACGAAGATCTTCGATGACCTTATACACGAAATCGTCGAATGCTATATCAACGATCTCGTGGTTAAAAGCAAATCATACGAGGAACATCTCGAGCATTTGAAGACTGTATTTCAACGCCTTCGACAATACAACTTGAAAATGAACCCGCTCAAGTGTGCATTCGGAGTTTCCTCAGGCAAATTCCTGGGATTCATTGTTCGATACCGAGGTATTGAAATAGATCCGTCTAAGATCAAGGCGATCATGGAAATGCCTCCGCCAAGGAATCTCAAACAGCTGCGGTCTCTCCAAGGAAAGCTTGCGTATATACGACGATTTATCTCCAACCTTTCAGGAAAGTGCCGTCCTTACAGCCACCTGATGAAGAAGGGAACCCCGTTCGTCTGGGACCAAAAATGCCAAAGCGCGCTAGACGAGATCAAGCAATACCTGCAGAACCCGCCGGTGTTGGCTGCTCCGGTCAATGGAAAACCCCTCATTCTTTATACAACCGCTCTCGAAGGTTCCTTAGGCGCATTATGGGCACAAGAGAACGATCAAGGAAAGGAAAGAGCACTCTACTACTTAAGTCGAGTCCTGCTGGGGGCAGAAAGAAACTACTCCCCCATTGAAAAACACTTCCTGGCGTTGATCTTTGCGATAACAAAGCTCAGGCACTATGCGTTGGCGCATAAAATCCGTCTCATTTCAAAGGTGGACCCCCTTAAATACTTGATGTTAAAGGCCATATTGACGGGACGACTCGCTAAATGGGCCCTGCTCTTAATGGAGTTCTCGATAACCTATCAACCTCTCAAGGCAGTGAAAGGCTAGGCCATCGCCGATTTCCTCGCTGAGCATCCGATACCGGCTGATTCTCCTCTGAATTGCGATTTTCCAGAAGAACATGCGTTTGACGCGATCGACAGTGGTGATACCCAATGGGAACTTTATTTCGATGGAGCATCCTCCATGAAAAAGCGCAAACAAAGTACCCCTATAATCAAATCGGGGGTAGGCCTCATCTTCGTGACTCCACAAGGAGGGATAATGCGTTTCTCTTTCTCCTTAACAGAGCCAAGGACAAACAATGAAGCCGAATACGAAGCTCTGATAGCAGGCCTCAAGATCGCCATCGAAATGGGAATTGAAAATCTCCTCATATACGGAGATTCTCAACTGGTCATTAGTCAAATAAACGGTGACTACCAGACATACAAACCAGAATTGGTGAAGTATGGCAAAAAAGTGCAACAACTGTTGACCCAAATCCCCTCCTACACTTTGGAGAACATACCGCATGCGGAAAACAGCAAAGCAGACGCGTTGGCCAAACTCGCTAAAGAACTGGCCGACGAGAACCTCGATGACATGAGAATCGTGGTACAAAGCCGTCGGGTGCTTGCCCCAGCAGAAATATCTCCGGAATCATCCGAAGAAAAGGGAGCGAGTGAGCAGACGACCCTGCAGGTAAAAGACTGGAAAAATGCCGAGGATTGGAGAGAAGTCTTCATAGACTACTTTAAATCCCACCGAATGCCTGAAGAAGCGTCCACAAGACATCAGCTCATAAAACGAGCTCTGTCTTTCGCTTTCGTCAATGATACTCTGTACAAGAGGTCATTTGATTCTCTGTGGCTGAGATGCTTAGGACCTGACGAAGCGAGAATGTTCATCCAGGAAGTTCATGACGGACTCTGCGGTTCTCACCAAGTGGGCCCAAAGATGAAGTTGAAGATAAAACGGATGGGCTACTACTGGCCCACGATGATTCAGGACTGCCTCGAATATGCGAAGCAATGCCACTCATGCCAAATTCATGGGGACTTCATCCACCAGCATCCAAATCCACTACATCCAACGGTGGCTAGCTGGCCATTCGAAATGTGGGGGACTGATATAGTCGGCCCCATCGAACCAGCATCGTCTAGAGGACATCGTTTCATCCTAGTAACGACTGACTACTTCTCTAAATTGGCAGAAGCAGTACCATTAAGAGAAGTGAAGACGGAAAATATCCTTCACTTCTTCAAGACGCATGTCATGTATCGGTTTGGAACTCCGCGACGGATCGTCTCCGATAACGGGCCAGCCTACAGAAGCCACAAAATCAGTCGCTTCGCGCAACAGCATAATATAGACTCGAGGTATTCCTCAGTTTATAATCCGCGAGCTAATGGTCTAGCCGAAGCCTTCAACAAGACCTTGACAAATATCATAAAGAAAACGGTGTCCCGAAATAAGAAAGACTGGCACGAAAGATTGCAAGAGGCTCTTTGGGCTTATCGAACTACATTTAAGACGGCTACAAACACAACGCCGTACGCGTTGGTATTTCGGACGGAAGCAGTACTCCCCCTCGAGATAGAGTTACCATCTCTACGAATGGCAGTCTACTACGAGCTGACGGACGAAGAAAATTCTCACCTTCGGATTGAGGAGCTTGACGCCCTTGATGAAACCCGGCTCATAGCACAGCAAAATCTGGAAGCTTATAAAGCAAAGATGACGCGCTCATATGAAAGATTAACCCGACCGAGGACATTCTTCCAAGGCAAACTTGTGCTAGTGGTCAAAAGGCCTATGATCCCCAATCGCGCCAAGCGGTGAAAATTCGAGCCAAACTATGAAGGCCCGTACATCATAGATAAGGTCTACCAGGGTGGGGCCTATCTACTTATGGACATGCACGGTGAAAGGCCTTTCAGGCCGATAAACGGTCGCTTCCTAAAGAAATACTACGCTTAATGAGCCACAGCCTAGGTCAATGATAGGTGACGACGACCATGTCCGCTCTCTATCTTCCTAAGCTCAAGTTTTATAAGCAGTAGCCAGCCTCTCTATGTCAGACCGAAACGTCCTTAAACTAATAGCAGACCGAAACGTCTTTAAACTAATACCGTAGCATCCTTAGGCTGACGAGATGAATAAAAAAAATAAAGAAAGAAAAAATATAATAAATAAAAACGGTATGTCCATAAGCAAAAAGGGCACGGATGAAAACCCGAAAGGGCTCCGTGAGTAAAAACAGCAGGGCTACCGGCGAGTGTTCGTGAAAACCCGAAAGGGCGCGACCTCGTAAAAAAAAGAGAAAAAGAAAATAAAAAGAATAAAAAAAAAATGGTATGTCCCTAAGCAAAATGGGCACGGATGAAAACCCGAAAGGGCTCCGTGAGTAAAAACAGCAGGACTACCGGCGAGTGTTTGTGAAAACCTGAAAGCGTGCAACCTCGTTAAAGGACACTTATAAGGTCCTCTCGACCTTGTAAGGAGAAACCACCTGTGTGAGATCCTTATGACTCATAAAGGTGCAACACACTTAGGGATCCCCACGATTCCTAAGGAGAAAATACACTTGCGAGATCCTCACGACTCGTAAGGAGAACTCTCTTATGGGACCCTCACGGCTCATAAGAGTTGAAAGTCTTAGGTTACAGAGACCTAAACCTGTGCTTAAGCAACCCCCACAACCTTCGATATTGCCCTACAAGTGGCTCAATATTGACCCTTGTATACAATCCACGGGCGCGAATAAACATTTCCCTAACCAAGATCCATCCGTGACTGGGGATATGTTCGCACGACCCTTGTAAGTCCTCTCGATTTACAAGGAGAAAACCCTCCTGTAGGATCCTTACGACTTACAGAGGAAACAAACACTTAGGAATCCTCACGATTCCTAAGAAGAAAATACACCTATAAAATCCTCACGACTTGTAGGGAGAAATAACTTTGTGAGACCCTTACGGCTCATGAAGTCAAAGCCTTAGTCGACAGGACCCTAACCCTGTTCGCTAAGCCACCTTTGTTCGACATCGACGGAAGCAGATGATGATTGGCTCCTGGTAATATCCCAGTTGTAGCGGTGCTGATGCCGAAATCGGCTTACGGCGAAAAGCCAGTAGGCCGCACATGCATACGAAATAGCCGAAATGATGGGGCAACTTGCAATAAAAAGCAGCAAGTAAAAATGTATGCATGCAAAATAGCCGAAATGATTGGGCAGCTCGCAATAAAAAGCAGCGAGTAAAAATAAAAAAAATAAAATAGCCGAAATGATTGGGCAACTCGCAATAAAAAGCAGCGGGTAAAAATAAAATAAATAGCCGAAATGATTGGGCACCGCGAAAAATGGCCAAAATGATTGGGCAATCGCGACCTTCGCGATATAAAAGCTGAAATGATAGAGCATCGCGGAGATAAAACAAAAAATGATGATAAAACTTTGGCCCTACAGTTAAGATCACATCGATCCCTGTATACAATCCAAGGGCGTAAACAAAGAGGGAACCATACTTTCCCAACAGGCTCCGCCAGAAGACGAAGCCAAATCTCGACGGTTCAGTCCAACTCTGAAGAAACCAGTGTCTTCAGCAGATACTTCGACTCACGGATACAAACACTCCTTGACAAGAGCCTCCTGATCCGCGTCGACTAGCAGAGCCACCAGTGCCTCCGTGAGAAATCCTCGACTCGTTTCAAACCGTAAGGAAACAAATAATCCTTGGCGCTTGGGAAACAAATAATCCCTAGCAAACTCCTCGACTCACGGATACAAACACTCCTTGACGAGAGCCTCCTGATCCGCGTCGACTCGCAGAGCCACCAGTGCCTCCGTGGGAAATCCTTGACTCGTTTCAAACCCCAAGGAAACAAATAATCCTTGGCGCTTGGGAAACAAATAATCCCTAGCAAACTCCTCGACTCACGGATACAAACACTCCTTGACGAGAGCCTCCTGATCCGCGTCGACTCGCAGAGCCACCAGTGCCTCCGTGGGAAATCCTCGACTCGTTTCAAACCCCAAGGAAACAAATAATCCTTGGCACTTGGGAAACAAATAATCCTTAGCAAACTCCTCGACTCACGGATACAAACACTCCTTGACGAGAGCCTCCTGATCCGCGTCGACTCGCAGAGCCACCAGCGCCTCCGTGGGAAATCCTCGACTCGTTTCAAACCCCAAGGAAACAAATAATCCTTGGCGCTGGGGAAACAAATAATCCCTATCAAATTCCTTGACTCACGGATACAAACACTTCTTGACGAGAGCCTCCTGATCCGCGTCGACTCGCAGAGCCACCAGTGCCTCTGTGGGAAATCCTCGACTCGTTTCAAACCCCAAGGAAACAAATAATCCTTGGCGCTGGGGAAACAAATAATCCTTACCAAACACCTCAACTCAAGGAAACAAACAATACTTGATGAGAGCCTCCTGATTCGCTTCGGCTCGCAGAGAAACCAGTGTCTCCGTGGGAAAATTCCCGATTCGTCTCAACTTGCAAGATGAAGCCTTAGACAGCAGGGACCAAAAAAACTTGCTTCCTGAACAATGGGACCCTGCAAGTCGATCTAAACGGTCTCTTGCATACTATTCACGGGTTTCACTCTCCAAAGTCGAGTTTCAACGAGGAGGGAAACAACCGCTTACGAGTCCTCTCGACTCGTAAGAGGGACAAATTCTCTTATAGGATCCTTACGACTTATAAGAGAAAACCACACTTAGGAATCCTCACGATTCCTAAGGAGAAAACCCCCCTACGAGATCCTCTCGATCCGTAGGGAGAAAAGTCTCTATGAGACCCTCACGGCTTAGAGAGTTGAAAAGTCTTAGGCAGTAGATCTGAACCTGCGGCCTAAGCCATCGTTGATTCTTAAGAAAGTAAAGATGCGTGCTCTATTATCTGTTGACCATGTTTACTAAAGTGGTGTCCTGATAATAAAAGAAAGAAAAGGCGGAGAAATGACACAAGACATTACAGAAAATGTGTATCTTTTATTCATAAACTTGATTGGGTACAGAATACATTGTGTTAAAGAATAAAAAAATTATATATACACATTCTTTCATCTACAAGCACAAACGATACAAAGAGGGATAGCTACTGAGGAGGAAGTGTCTTTAGTAAATCCACAAGTTGCTCTCGCACTTCCTTCAGCGCCTCCTCCTGAGCGGCTGCCGCGGCCACCTCCGCTTCCACCTGGGTCCGCTGCTGTAAAAAGGATGAAAGTTGCTCCTCGGCCGCCTTCTGGGATGCTTCTTGGCTGGGTGCATCCCGCTCAACAACGTCAAGCTGTTGCCTCAAGCATAATCCTTCAGAAAGACATTGCAGAAGAACCTCAAAGGTAGCCTTCAGCCGTACAGCATCGGCCTCTACCCGAACACGCAGCTGGGCAAACTTGCTCGAGGTCTCATCGCGCTCCTTACGCCTCGAAATAACTTCTTGTTCAAGATGACGGAAGTAAGAAGCGCTCCGCTCAATCTACACTGCTCTTTGAATGCTGGCAGCCAAGGTCTCAGGAGCGGGACGCAACGACTCCAGTTGATGAAGGCGAGCCTCAATCTCCCGACAGTGATTAACCCAGGAGGCGACGATGCCCTCGTCATGGAAGTTGGCAAAGATTACCAAAATCTGGTTAACCGTCATAGCAAAGTCCGCAGCAGACGTAGGATTCTCGACGTCGAGTTCCTCAATGTAGTCGCTCAACATGCGCAGACTATTTGCCGCACCTTTTGAGGACGGACGTCTCTGAGAAGGGCCGGCTGGCATTGTAATATGGGACTCAAAAGGCGCCAAGACCGGAACGACAGCTGAAGAGAAGCAAGATGTGATCAGATAACAGTTCAGGAACTAAAAGAGGGGGAAGTCATTTATGCGATAGTCGCCATACCAGCCGAGGCAGGTGGCAAGGCCGGAAGGACCGGTGGCACAGCCGATCTTGTATCCCCTCCTTCAATCTGTAGCGCTGCAGTCGGGATGAGAAAAAGGGTTAGAAGTAATTCCATCAATAAAAAAGAAAGATATCAATGGAAATCATACTCACCAGCGCCACCAGAGGAAGAAGCAAGTTCGGATGGGAAGGAGAAGTGTGGGAGCAACATCTGATGTACATGATCGAAGAGTACTCCTGAAAAGACACAACAGCATGACTTTAATACACAAATTGTACGTCTGAAGTACAGGATTAATGAATTTCAAACCCATACCTTCCAACATCTTAGATGGTATGAGAGAGGGTTGAGAGGTGGCCACCGCCAAGGCAGTCGTGGAAGGCGCTCCCTCAAGCAGTGGGGCATCAGTGTTGGCCGCACCTGCGTTACAAGAAAGGTAAATTTGTCAGAAAGGATTGTAAAATAAAGAAAAACAGTAACCTAGGGTTTACCTGAGGAACTCCCGGCCGAAACGGAGGCGACTCCCTCCTCTATCGACATGAGGCCACCGCCCGTAGCCTCATCACCCGACTCGATAGGGACCGTTGTCGTGCTCGCAAGACCTGGAGATGGCGGAAGATCGTACACAGGGAGGGCAATGACTGGAGTGTTGCCGGACTCTAGGGAGGGAGCGTCTGACTCTTCCCCAGGAATCGTACCCATCTCGCCCGTTACTCTTGCGGGTTCTTCGATCTCCATCGGCTCATCCGCCGTCACCGCGAGATCGTCGGTCTCAAGTGCCTCGTCCGCCGCCACCCCGGGCTCAGTTGTAATGATCATTTCATCTGCCGCCACTTCAGGCTCGGCATCAATGACCTTCTCGGCTATAGGCCCCTCAACCTCCGCATCAGGCTCCAAGGCCTCAACGATGTTGCCCACTGTCGTCTCGGGTTCGGCAGGCACCGCCTCCTCTGCTCCCCTGGGTTCAACGGTCTCCGCCTCACCCTCGGTCGGACTTGGCCCTGCAAAATAATATATATAAGAACCGTCGGCATTATAACTCTCACAATAAAAATTCTGAAAGAAATGTTACCTGAAGTGGACTTATCATTTGCGCTTCGAGCGGCACGCGCCACTTGTCTGCGAGCAGTGGATAGGGCGACAGGGGCCTCTTCGGAAGGAGTATCTGCCCGAGGGACGGTGCTTGGGCCCGCTCCCGTAGCCAAAGCAGTCCGGCGCGCCTTCTCCTCGCGCCTCAGCCGCTTTCTCTCCTCCTGGGCCGTTGAGACGGACCTCACCAAAGCCTCTCTCATTGAGGCATCCTCGTCTGTATACAGGGATGCCTCCAAGCTCTTCAAGGCATCCCTCGTCGACTTGTCAAGTCGAGGCTCTTGCAGCAGCCCCGACGAGACCGGAACTCCAGTGACGGGTTCCGGAAGGATCTCTTCGTCGACTGGTATAACCCCTAGAAAGAAACAAGGGAAGAAAGTCAGGTTGATCATCGAAAAGAATGACAAAATTTGTTTTAAAAAAAAGGGGGGGATAGGATATACCGGCGCCCGCTAAAGCGCGTTTCTCCTCCTCCTTTTGGAAGGTTTTCAAAGAGACAGTAATAGATTCTTCAGTAGAGACACCTGTTGAAAATGGGGAAAAGTATTAGTCAAGAATAATGATAAAAAAATGCAATGAAATGATGAAGAAAGCAGCTAATAATTACCTGACTTAGCGAGTTTACTCAACCACGCTTCAAGCTTCGCTGATCGCTCAGAAGCCGCAATGGCGGCCGCCAGGTCGGTGTCTGCAGGGTCTACCGCGAAGCCCTTATTGCTGCCATATTCACTTATTCCCTCGGTAAGAGGGGCCTCAGGCTCTAAGCCAAGAATCGCGTCAAGGGAAAAGAGCGACTTCTTCTTCTTTTGCCCGCCAGCTCTGGATGCACCCGGGACTGATTTACGCTTGGCGGACACCTTGGGGCGGTGGGTCCCGACATCCGCGCCTACACCGGACTCCGGCGATACCACAGTTACCGTTTCCACTGGAGCACGGGGGGCTGGTGGCGCATCCACAGCATCGCGAAGCGGCAATCCGCGCGGAGGACTCAACACGCGCGGAGGTCCGCCTCGAGCACCTTTCAGTGGAGGAATGACCGGAGTCCTTGGCCTCAAGGGAGCCTTGCGATCGCCGCCGGGAGGTGCACCCTTGCGGTCAACCAGCATACATTTCTCCATCAAAATGACGGGCCCCATTGCATGCGCATACCAGGCCACGTACGCATTGAGGACTTTGGGGACGCAGCTCGGCTCACTGATAAAGAAATAAGAACCTGTGTTAAGCCGCATAAAGTGGTGCATTGAATTCTTTATCCCCTCCCGGCTAACCACGGGCTTTTCCAAGAAGGCTTCCATCGGGATCCCTTGATTGTAGCTCGATTGCTGAGCAAACCGGTAAGGGTTATACCTCATGAAGAGGGCTGTCTCATTCTGCCTGAACACCAGGTAGCCCGGCCGAATGGAGTAGAGATGGAGGATTTCCCGAGCCTTCAATATGGAAGCCCTGTCCTTAAATTCATCGCATAGCGACACTACTGACTTGGTGGTCTCTGAGCCTATTGTTATGACCTTGTCTAAGAAAGAAGTCTTCGCCCCAACCAGGTGTGGTCGAAGGAGCAGCCCCCTTGCCTCCCGCGAAGGTGCAACTACGATCGAAGCCCCGACCAGGCGTATGACCCTCGGGAGCCTGCATTTCTCAAAAGAGAGAGGAATCTTATGGGCACCGAACACCCCGTGCACGTGCATTTCCATCCAAGAAGTAAAGTGGTGCATCGGGAAGTTGGCGGGTTGCACCCCTAGCTCACTAGCGTCCGCCGCTACACTAAGTCCATTATAAAGATGAGCCAGCCTGGCGATTCCTACTGACAACTGCAAACCAGCCACCATCCGATGCGCTGGGTAGAAAACAGTCGGCCGCATATGGCGTGGATGCATAAGAAGAGCAAAACTGCACAACCACAAGCCCAAGAACCCTACAAAGAAGGTCTCTTCATCCATGTCGGGGACGGCAATTTCTGAAAAAGGGACGACGGCGGCACCGGGAAGATAAAAGTCTTTGTGGTCATCCTCCGATGTGGGTCGGCGATCAAAACCGAACCCAAAAAGGTCGTCGAGCTGGGCGAACTTCTCGCTCCGCTATGATAAGAACTCTGGTTGAATGAAGCGAGTAATGAAATCTGCAAAACTGACTCCCCGGTCACCCGATTCTAGATAGAGTCCTTCATAAATCTCCAATACCTTCACCAAGCCCGGGTACTGGTGCTGAATAGCGTTCTCCGGCGTCAGGTCAAACACCAGCGGCTTGGCGGCAAAGACGTATTCATCGGGAGGAAGCAGCTCCTCGTAAGGCTCTCCCCTCATCGGCAGACCCGAGATTTCAGCAAACTCCTCCAGGGAGATAGAGACTTCCCGGTCCGTCATCAGGAAGGTGTGTGTGGGAATATTCCATTGCTCGATAAAAGCCTTAACCCACCACGTTGGAGGAGAAGGATACTCAAAGAGCGATACGTAGATGGCCGAGTACAAACCAATCCTCATCAGATGAGTCCTCCTCGCTGATAGGATGTACCGGGCCCATTGCAAATATCCGGCAGGCGGTCGTGGGATCAGTCCAATGTTATAAGCCTGTCCGAAAGGGCGCGCTTCACCCTGACAAATTCTCCTCCCTAAAATATCTATTGCTGGTGGCGGCTGCACGGGGATAACACCAATCGCAGGCTGGAGGAGGTCATCCGAATTCCAATATTTGACCTCCACGGCATACTTCACCGGGAGTTCATCTGCGTAGGGGAGTGAAGATGTTGGCTCAGACGGCGTAGCGGAACTGAAACTGCGACGACCCTGGATGATTTCATTGTACCACCTACCCCACAAGTGAAGGTTTTTGTGCTCGGGGTCATGATCCTTGATGAGAGCGAGCACCACGCGGTCCACCGGTGCCTGAGGAAACCCTCCCTCCGAGCAAACAAACGGAAAAGACAAATTGGCAGATATGTTTCCTGCAAAAAGACAAACATTAGCCGTCAACATTATAATTCCAACGCTCAACATTTTAAAATTTTTATATACCATACCACAATGCAGTGGATAAGGGGACCAAAAGGGGGCCCATAAAATCTGGACGACAGTACATCATTTAATAAGACAGCCCCATCGTTGGATGAGACTGTCAATTAATGAAAAGATCCCCAAGAGAATATCCTCATTGATGGGAAATCCCTAGAGACAAGGAGAAAATCTCCTCTTTTAGAGCAAAGCTCTGTCATAGAGTGACATTTGTCAAACTCTGGTCTCAAGGAAATAAAAATTTCCCTAAAGAGAGCCTAGCCCTATACTAATGATGGAAAATCCATCAAAAAGAAAACTTCAACTCTTAAAGATTAAAAAATTGGGATTTTAAAGATCAATGAAAACTTTTAGGAGTTCTCCATTTTCAGATTAGAAAAGATCTACATTTGATCCATGAGCAAAGCTCTGTTCATGAGTTAAAACCCATGAACAAGATCTCTGTAGATCTATAAACTTTCCAGAGCAAGGCTCTGCTGATGAAACCCCAAAAAGGGTTTTAGATCAAAGATCTATGATAGCAAGGCTCTATTAATCAAATTTAATTTAATTTAATTATTATACCTAAGATGGTTTCAAGTTCTGAACTCTGGAGTTCTTATGAAAAAGCAAGAGCAAGGCTCTAAAATTCTTAAACAAGAGCAAGGCTCTGAAAATCAAGATTCTTAAAAGTGGTAAAAAAATTACCAAGGACCAAGGGTCCTATTTATAGGCGCCTGCGCCCCTTCAGCTCACCCCTTGATCCAACGATCAGGAGTTTGCCACCGCTGCACTCACGTGCGCGCCACGTGAGCGCAACGGTGGGGGGACATTTGTTTCCCCCAATCAGAGCAAGGCTCTGTTTGAATTTCAAAATTCGAAGCAACGCTTCAGATTCAATGCGCTGCGCGCAATGCGCCACGTGTCAAAAGCTGATACGGCAGTGCAGCGCCCAAGGCAGTGCGCCCAATCAGAGCAAAGCTCTATTTTAAGTAAAAATTAAAGGAAGCAACACTTCAGTTGCGCTGCGCGACACGTGTCAGCGCAGATGCGCTAGCGCGGTTGCTCTACGCTGTGCGCTGCGTGACATGTGTCACGCGCTGAGGCATTTGCGCCAAACAGAATTAAAATTCTAAGAAATCTTTTCTGTTCTTATTAAAACAAGAAGATTTTCTTCTGTAAAACAGAAGCCCTTAGATCAAAGATCCAACGGTGGGGAAAATTCCCCAAATCACTCAGAGAAAGATCTCTTCAACAAATTTAACTAATTTATGGGCACTATAAAAAGGACCCCAAGCCTCAATTCAAAGGCATCAACATTTTCTATAAAAAAAAGAGAGAAAGAGAACTCTGAAGAACTCTTCAAGAACAAAAAAGGTAAAGACCTTTAAAAAAAAGAGAAAGTTCTCTTATGAACAGAACATAGATCTTTAATAAAAAAAAACAAAATAAAAATAGTGCTTTTCACTTCTTATGAACCACTGGTTCTTTAAAACAGGAAAAAACAAAAATAAATAAAAAATAGTGCTTTGCACTTTTATGAACCTTTAGTTCTCGAAATAAAAAGAATAACTTGTTTTTCTTTGATCTAAATTAGATCAAGGAAACGAATAAGTGCTTTGCACTTCTTTTATGAACCATTGGTTCTTGAATCTAAAAGATTCTTAAATCATAGTGCCTTGCACTTGCAAAACCGCACTGTTGCGCTCTTGGGTTGGCGCAAACCACCAGAGAGCGCCACGTGTCAGCATCTGAACCAATTGCGCTATGCGCTTTTGAAACAGAGCCTTGCTCTCTAAAACTGGCGCAATTCACCACAGCGCGCCACGTGTCAGCAGCGCAGCGCACTAGAACAGCGTTGTTGCGCTTGCGCTCGCCAGAGCATGACACGTGTCATCGCCATATGAGTTTGCACTCATTACTTGGCGCAAAGCGCCAGACAAATGCACCGCATTGCTTACAAAAGGGCCAAGCCCAAATCAAAAAGGCCTAACAGGCCTAATAAAATGCAATGCATTATTTTAAAAAAGGCAGAACCCAAGCCAAAACAGATGCTCTGCATCATAAATAAAGGGATAAAGCCCAAATCAAAAAGGCCTAGCAGGCCAGAATAAAATGCAGTGCATTATTAAATATGGGCAAAACCCTAGCACAGGCCTAATAGGCCAAAGATCAAGAAAAATGTTGAATATGCTCAACGGGACTTAGCCCAATCATGGCCGTAAGTCCCCAAACTAAATTGACTGAGCAAGAATGCTCTCTTAAATCAATTTACGACCGGTTCAAGGGTACATCTCTGAACTCCTCTGACACATGTCGTTGTAATCCTTCAACGACGTCAAAGAGGTGACGGGTCCCGACAACCGCATATCAACACGGACTGCGGGGTCCTTAAACTCATGGACCGAAACGTCCTTAAACTAATGTTGGACTGAAACGTCCTTAAACTAATGATGGACCACCACGTCTCTAAACTGGCAATAGACCGCAATGTCCCTAAACTACCTATGGACTACTACGTCCCTAAACTGGAACAATAGAGCCCCCAAACGCTCTTTTGTTGGATCTAAACGATCTCTTTTAAGTTGATCTTAGCCCCAAACACGGCTAACGTATCCTTAAACATTCAAATGGACTATAAAACTCCAAATCAACTCTGGTTCGAGGGTACATCTCTGAACTCCTCTGACACCGATCGTTGTAATCCTTCAACGATATCAGAGAGGTGACAAGTCCCGACGGCCATATATTAAGTGGATCACCACGTTAAGTCGATCTTAGTCTAAAACAGGACTAACGTATCCTTAACGGACGTTTAAGTTGATCTTGGCCTCAATACGGCTAACGTATCCTTAAACTAAAAACACCAAACCCAAATCTAAGTAAATACAGATTTGGACTAATCCACGTCCTACGGGCGACGGCATTACTCAGTCTCCGTATACAATCCACGGGCAACCACAAACAAAACAAATACACACGACACGAAGTGAAATTCTGGAGAAGGAGAAAGTTGTTACCGCGACGCGGTAGCGTAATTAACTGCAGGGGCTTGCGCCTACTGGGAAGAGCGTCCCCACAATCAAAAACCCCTCAAGCGAAGGGGAATTTGACGAAGTCTGCTACATCGGTCGCATCCGTCTAAACCTCCGATATACAGTGCCATAAATCAACTTGGCATCTTCGGAGAGGTGGACGGATAAAACCAAATAGCATCTGCCCCGAATCTCAGCGTCTGGACATTGCAGTCTTGTGCGCCGCCATTCGGAGGGGAACAGTGGCTTGGTTACAGTCCCGAGGCACATAGAGGCAATGAGTGATAGGAGGGGTTTCTTCTCTCCCAGTATTGGGAGTTGAAGTTGCGCTATGCTCGATTGGCTATAACAGGAAGTCCCTGGCCAGGGCTGATGAGATTTACTGATAAGTGTTATCAGTAGTTTCTCGATCCATTATAGGCCATATACAGGCATGACTTATTGAGTTATTGGGGTTGACGATACCATCCCTAGACTCGATATGCAGCATATCTAACGAAGAGACCGGAATGTACGGTAAGTGTTGTCAGTTGGCTCGACGGGAGTTTTGACAAGTTCACTTGTTTTTCTTCTGTTAGCTCAATACCTGGGAGCCGTTACGTACAGCTACTGCTGCTAACGGTTTGTGGGTATGTGATATGATCACTACCTACTGCTAGTGTATTGACGAGTCTTAGAGTCCCACAGAAGTGTTTCCTAGCTCAGGCAAAACGATGTGGGGTGCATATGGGGATATGCGCAGGAACTTGATTAAATGCGCGTATGAGATACCGTATTTTAATCTGGCATTTTCTATTGGTCGGGTCATATGTGATATGACCGGATTATTAAATCAAGTATTGATTTAATATCAATGACCATTAGCTCATTTATTAAACCCTTTTCTTTTATATGTATGCATGAATGTATGTATGTATATATTGATATAAATGCACACATGCATGCATACATGTGTCATGGTTGATGATACATTGGAGATGGCTATGCAAGACTCACATGGAAACTATTTATATATTTTTGATTATTGAGAAAAGGAAATTGGGAATTACATCATGGTTGAATTTCTTCTACACTCTTCTTTAGTTGACCAAAGTCATAACCGTGGTTTCATTTCCTATTATCTCTTAACTTAATATCAAAAATATCTAGATATTTATTAGCCATGGTTAAGAGTGAGTGTGACTCTCTCATATATTCTATTATTCTCATTATTATTGAGATAACTCTCAAATGAGTTCAAGCTAAGCCATTCTCCTTCTTCTTCCTCCTCCAAGCTCTCTAGCTCTTCAAAAGTGAGTGAATAAAATTAAAAGGAAAGGCTTTTAAGTGAGATTATAACCCACATCACCAATCTATATTAGTCTAGCCCACTAGTGTAGGTTGTTTGCTTCACTTCCACCAAGGTCAAGTGAAGCTTGGAGCTTGTGCCAAGGGACTCCGCGGTGGATCGTCGTGGACTTCGAAGGACTCAAGCGAACCCGTTCAAATTCCAAGTTGATCTAAGGAGTCAAGGAGGAGAAGTATACAAAGGTTGTATTTCTCCCCTCTTAGTGTTAAACACTTACTAGTATGTGATACTTGCTTTCTGCTACCATAATACTCTAGTTTGATTCTAGGTTAGGTTTGGTTAGCTCCCTAAAAATTTTAATGTAGCATGTTTGATACTTGTCAAAACCTAGTGAGGGTGCTAAGCAAACCCAGCACCATGTGGCTCGGGACTGTTGTAAGTCCATATTGCGACCCCCGGTTCTTACGGGGAGGCGGAAACGGTATAAAAAACAAATTTTTATCGCAAGAGGCAACATGGACTAACCAAGGTCGGGATCGTTGTCTAAACTAAAACTAGCAAACTAGCTAAAGAGATTTAGCTACTCGGATAAAGATGATTATACCTAAACTTGAACTCCTTCTTCTTCAAACTTTGTAGAGGTTGATGGTTCTCCTTTGTCGCCTTCTTCCGTCGAAGATGGATCCACCTCGAAGGCTCGACCTTTGGGCTCTTTCTCGAACTTGGAGTGAACTAGAATCGCCGGCTTGCTAAACCCTTGATCCTAGAGTGAGTAGAGAGTGTCTAAGGGTTGCTTTTGTTTTTAAAGAGAAGGAATCTCAACACATGAGAAGGTTTCTCTTTGCTAGAGGAAGAAGAAGATGAAGTGAAGAGAGAGAGTGAATATGATAGAATGAGCTATTCTCTTTCTTTCTTGCAACCATAATGCAAAAGAAAAAGAATTATCAATAATAATAATCAAAATGAAAAGGTTGATGGAAAGTTTTAGAATGACCATTATCATTACAAACATTAAATGAATTTGCTAGAATCAAAGAGCATCTTTCTTTTGTGATGATGATGGTCAAAAGTTCAACCATGGTCAACAAGTCAACCATGGTCAACAAGTCAACAAAAAAACTAACCATGACATAATTTCATTTTATTATATATTATTAAATGATATAATACAAATCCATTAGGGTTTGGAAAAAGACGACTGTCAACTGTGCATACGCACCCGTTCCGAAACCCTAATAAAAGTCATCTTCCTCCTCCTCAAATAACTGTGCATACACACCTGCATTCTTGTTCCGAGGAACATGAATACTGAGAGATAAAAGCAACCCCAAATACTATACCAGTATCCGGCTCAAACCAGAGCCTGCTGGTAATATCCGTCCGGACTCCAAACGTGCACAAGTGCGCGGATGAGAACGAACCCCGTCGCAAAACCATGCGACCTCTACTCTGTTTTGCCCATAGGCGAATACCCTCTGTGTGGGACTCTAAAGACTCGACACTACGCTGGCAGTGGGTTTAACCACAGACCGCAAGCGGCACTAGCTGTGCGTAACGGTCCCCAGGTAGATGTCGACAAGAAGGCTGACGAGGTGAAACCCCATCTGTTCTCCTACTGAGTCTGAATGTGACAGTCTCCGTACAGTCCGGTCTGTTCGTCTGATATATCGCATGGCGGGCCTAGGGGGCGGTAAACGTCAGTCCCCCAATAGCGGTACAAGTCGTGCCGGAGCGAAGCCCAAAACACCCTGAGATAACACTGGAAACCTACCAGTATATCTCGTTTGCCCTGGCCAGGGACTACTCGTGTAATGGCTCTCCTAGACACAGCGCGATGTCAACCCCCAATACCGGGAGAGACGAATCCTGTCTAACCGTCACTGCCTCCAAGTGCTTCGGGACTGCACCCAACCACCACCTGTTTGCACGACTCCTTTGAGCCGTGGTAGGGTAGTGATCAAAGTGCAGTGGGAACACACTCGAGGCGAAGTGCCAGTGTCAAGTCAGCGGACTAAGCTGTACTCATGTCACCTGGGAACTGATGACTGACGATAGGTATAATACCAACCTTTCAGTTCCCGACGAGTCCTGTCCAGTGTACTCGTAACCCAACGAGCACCCGTATACTATCTCCAGTACGACGTACTGATGGCTGTGGGACAGACCATCTCCCACACTGGGATGAGAAGCGCATACGCTAGTCTACTCCGGAGTATCGATGCCCTGTCTCGATAGTCCTGCGACTAGGGACCTGTATAAGGATGTGCTTATAGATTACCCAGCCCCCACTAGTGTGACTGCCATCACAACGCTGGTAATCAAGCAAAAGATCCTAAGGGCTCCACTAATGCGTATAAGTGATATAGTAAAATAAACACAAGTACACATTGAAGTAGAGACAAACCAAGTAGCATACTACTATTTTGAGCAAGATTGTATATACAAGGTGAATATCCCAAGCATCCATTAAGTAATATACAAACTAGTATGATACAGTAATGGCCTCTAGGGCATATACACTAACAATCTCCCACTTGCACTAAGGCCATGTACTGGCGTATCGAAGACCTATCATCTCGATCAGCCGCTCGAACTGAGTCTGGGGCAGGGCCTTGGTGAATGGATCTGCAGTGTTGTCTTCTGAAGCAACTCTCCGAACCTCGATCTCCTTGCGATCCACGATCTCCCTGATCAGGTGATACCGCCTCAAGATGTGCCTGGATCTCTGATGGGACCTGGGTTCCTTCGCTAAAGCTATAGCCCCATTGTTGTCGCAATACAGAGGTATTGGATCAACAATGGACGGAACCACCTGAAGTTCTTTCAAGAACTTCCTCATCCAGACAGCTTCTTTTGCGGCATCAGATGCAGCGATGTATTCCACTTCCATCGTCGAGTCTGCAACGGTTTCCTGTTTGGAGCTCTTCCAACACACCGCCCCTCCATTGAGGGTAAAGACAAAGCCCGACATGGACTTGGAATCATCCTTGTCACTCTGGAAGCTGGAGTCAGCAAAGGCCTCGATCTGGAGGTCTTTTCCGCCATACACTAAGAACATCTCCTTAGTCCTTCTCAGGTACTTGAGAATGTTCTTTACTGCTATCCAGTGTTTCTCCCCAGGGTTTGACTGATACCGGCTTACCACACTCAGTGCATAAGCTACATCCGGTCTGGTACACAACATCGCATACATTATAGAGCCTACCGCAGAAGCGTAGGGTATAATAGACATGCGATCCCTCTCCAAATCAGTCTTGGGAGACATCTCTTTAGAGAGGGTGATCCCGTGACAAGCCGGTAGGTTACCGCGCTTGGAATCTTCCATACTGAATCTCTTCACTATGGTGTCGATGTACCTGGACTGAGAAAGTCCCAATATCCTCTTGGATCTATCACGATGGATCCGGATCCCCAGGATGTATGAGGCATCACCCAGGTCTTTCATGGAGAACCTGTGTGACAAGAACCCCTTGACAGATTGTAGCATAGGAATGTCATTTCCTATTAAGAGAATGTCATCCACGTATAAAACGAGGAATACTACAGTTCTCGCTACAAATCTACTGTAGATGCATGGTTCATCTGGATTTTTGATAAAGCCAAATTCCTTGACCGTCTCATCAAAACAGATGTTCCAACTCCGCGATGCCTGCTTCAGTCCATAGATGGACTTAAGCAACTTGCACACCTTTCCGCTGCTCCCACTCTGAATGAAACCCTCTGGCTGGTCCATATAGACACACTCCTCTAAATTTCCATTTAGAAAAGCTGTCTTTACGTCCATTTGCCAGATCTCATAATCGTGGAAAGCAGCAATGGCAAGAAGGATCCGAATGGATTTCAGCATGGCTACTGGAGAAAAGGTTTCGTCATAGTCCAAGCCAGGTCTTTGACGGAAACCCTTTGCTACCAGCCTAGCTTTATAGGTCTCAACCTGTCCATCTACACCAATCTTCCTTTTGAAGATCCACTTGCATCCTACGGGTTTTACCCCGTCTGGAGCAATGTCCAACGTCCATACCTTGTTGGTGTACATGGACTCCATTTCGGTCCGCATTGCATCCAGCCATTTCACTGAGTCAACGCTCTGAACGGCCTGCTTGAAGCTAGCAGGTTCATCATAATCTATGATGCAATCCTCTCTATCCCCGTCTATGAGAAAACCGCAGTATCTCTCGGGCGGATGAGACTGCCTACTACTCCTGCGGAGCGGCGTAGGAATGTCCTGTTCTGTTGAACCCTCTGGTTCCACTAAGCTTTCAGTAACAGTCTGTGGTTCTGGAACTTCTTCCAGTTCTACTGCGCTCCCACTAATTTCCTTTTCCAAGAACTGGTGTTCTAGAAAGTGGGCATTGCGAGAAACAAGGACTTTTTGTTCCTCTGCGTAGTAGAAAAGATACCCCTTGGTGTTCTTTGGGTATCCCACAAACTTGCACAGCACTGAGCGTGCCTCGAGTTTGTCCGCATGCTGCTTTTTGACAAAAGCTGGACATCCCCAGATCTTCAGATATTGAAGATATGGTTTCTTCCCACTCCACATTTCATATGGGGTGGTAGGCACAGTCTTAGTCGGAACTCGGTTCAAAAGGTATGCAGCTGATTCTAGCGCATACCCCCAGAATGATCGCGGTAACTCAGCGTTACTCATCATGGACCGCACCATATCTAATAAGGTGCGGTTCCGTCTCTCCGATACACCGTTATGTTGCGGGGTGTATGGAGGAGTAAGCTGAGAGAGAATTCCGTTCTCTTTTAAATAGTCCAGGAACTCGGCACTTAAGTATTCTCCACCTCGATCCGATCTTAGAATCTTAATACTTTTGCCGGTCTGTTTCTCTACTTCATTCTTATACTCCTGGAATTTTCCAAAGGCTTCGGACTTATGCTTCATTAAGAAGACATGACCGTACCTTGAGAAGTCATCCGTAAAAGTAATGAAGTAAGAGTGGCCGCTTCGGGCATGTGTAGACATTGGACCGCACACGTCACTGTGTACGAGTCCCAACAGCTCGCTCGCTCTTTCTCCATGTCCAGTAAACGGAGTCTTTGTCATCTTTCCTTTGAGACAGGATTGACAAGTGGCATACGACTGATATTCGAACGCATTCAAATACCCTTCTGTATGTAACTTCGTCAACCTTCTCTCATTGATGTGACCCAATCTACAATGCCATAAGAAAGTCTGGTTTATTTCTGGAGACTTTCTTTTGTGTGTATTCTGGACATTAAAAATCTGTGGTTGGTTCAATACGTATATACCATTACTCAAAGTACCTGACCCAATCAAAACTTGATTAAGGCGAATGTTTACAACATTACTTACAAACGCAAATTCATAACCTTCTTTAGAAACTAAAGATACAGAAATGATATTACAAGTTGCGTTGGGTACAAAAAAGCAATTACGCAAAACCAAAACATGTCCATCTGACATTCCCAGGTGATAGTCCCCCACGGCTTTAGCATCCATGCTAGCTCCGTTTGCAACTCTGAGGGTCATGTCACCTGCTTTCAAAACACTACGGTTTCTCAACGCCTGCAAAGAATTACAGATATGAGATCCTGATCCGGTATCCAATACCCAGGAAGTAGAGTTTATAGAAAGACAGTTTTCAATAACATACACACCTGAAGCTGAAGCTGCAACCTGCTTCAATTCCTGTGTTCTGGCCTTCCAGGCCCTGCAATCATTCTTCCAGTGTCCTTTCTTATGACAAAAGAAGCATTCTTCCTTATCCACAAGCTTCCCCGCTATCTTTGTTGCTTTACCTTTTCCCTTCATATCCACTTTACTAACACCGCCCCTTGGTTTGGCGGGGGCTTTCTTCTTCTTTCCCTTGGCTTTCGCCTTGGACCTAGAAGAAGATGATCCTCCTACAAACAAAGTGGATGTTTCCCTACCTTTCTGTAGGGTGCCCTCTGCGCTCCTCAGCAGGTTGAGGAGCTCTGAAAGTTCAACCTCCTTTTCTTGTAGGTTGAAGTTCATTATAAACTGGGCGTAAGTGGAAGGAAGGGACTGGAGAACTATATCCGTATATAGCTCACTCTCCAATGTGATCCCCAGGTCAGCGAGCTCCTCAATGTAGCCGATCATCTTTAGCACGTGCTCGGCTACTGATGATCCGACGGCCATTCTTGTCGAAAACAACTTTTTCGACGCTTCGTATCTTGCGATACGTGATTGCTCTCCATACAGTTCTTTTGTATGAAGCAATATGGACTCCATGTCCATATTCTCATGCCTCCTCTGATGTTCGTTGTCCATCGAGGCAAGCAGGAGGCACTTGGCCTTCGCGCTATCAATCTCCCAAGTTTTGCGGATTTCCTTATCCGCGACGCTGGAAGTTGGACCAGGGACAGGGGGAGCTTTGGTGGTAAGAAGATACCCCAGCTTGTCATAAGTGATTGCTATCTTGACATTCCTGAGCCAATCTTTGTAGTTTGGCCCTGTCAGTTTGTTTTTATCTAGGAGTAACTTAAGTCCAGTCATGTTGATTGGTCGCTGCAATTAGGAGAGAGAAGAAGAAACACTCAGCATGATGCTCTTGCAAGTTTAGAGTGGTTTTTAGTTTGTCTAAACAGGATGGCTCCCACTGTTTCTCGAATCCCTCCTCAAACCATAAAGGAAGAATTAGTCAGGATCAATCCCACCGTACAATACTTGCTTAACCGTTCGGCCAGGCTGGTGTCGGTACTTCGAGGGAGGTTTTCCAACGCTTTCGCGAAGTTCCTTAATTAGAGAACCTCTTTTCCCTGGGGGCGTAGCCCCGCTAACACCTTTCTAGGCACCTACTAGGTTTATAGCATTGATCGTTTAGTGAAAAATTTCCCGAGGAGTAGCATATACTCACAGTAGGATCGGGATCCAAATATCATCGTGTGACGAAACTGAAGGAATCCTACCAGAATCACCGCACTCCAAATGGTATGCAAATCTAGCAAGTTTCAGTACTTATGAAACTCCCGATGTGGATTTTTGCCCCATGCTCTTATGACCTTGGCGTGAGGTCAAAATGTCATAAGTCACATGTCAAGTTTGTCCCATCATTATCCAGGTTAATTTGAATCCACCCGTACATACCCTTGACGTAGGCCAAAATGGCAGTACGACTGTTTCAAACCAACGCATTCTATCTATGCAACAGATAAATATCCGGCAGCTACCAATCACTATGCCTTGGCGTGAGGTCAAAATACATAGCTTGAATACTACTGAATATTTAACTGAAATGATGGAGGGCTACGGATGGTTTTGGCAAAACCGTGAACGTAGTGAACTTGATTTGGTCGATGGAACGAGATAGCTTTTAAATGGAGTGGCTCAAACTCTGCATTTTAAAAGTTAGTTTTGAAAAGAACCGAGTGGTTTTTCGAAAGTGTTCCAACGACTTTAACTTGATTTATTATCTTGCATTAGTTCTTTTAATGCGTGATATTCTTGCATTAGTACTTTTAATGCGTCCCATCATTTAATCCTACCATTGCAGAAAACAACCAAAATATGACGTACGCTTATGCCATTCGCATTCGCCACTGGGCCCCGTCATTACCCGTTAGGTTACTTAACTAACGACAGAGCGGGGGCTGGGCTAGCGCGTCTGTAAAACATAAGCAACGCCTAAATAATATCATATATAGATATACTGCAATGATAAACATTTCAGATCACAGATAAATACATTGGATATACTAGTAATCTGTAATTTGTACGAGCCTGTAACAAAAACAGATAACACGGTCGCGGTGAATAGCCAATACCCCACCCAAGACCCCTACGGGTGCGGCAAACTACCCGCCAAGTACCCGAAGCGTAGCAACCTCCCTCATCTCCATGAGTAGGCCACTCGACACTTCGGCATACCCGGTAGTTTGTGCACCCCTCCATGGGTCTATCCTAGGAGCAAAAACAGTAAAAAGAATTATACAATGACGGCTACAACCCCGACCCGGTTGTGCGGCCAAACAAATAATAATTATTACATCAATTTACATTTACAATGAATTGCAAGAAAAGAAAACTCTCGTCTCACAACCCCCCGGCTATTCACCCGCGACAATCCAACATATTTATATACACATTCCAGCATCAAACACAGATCATGTATAACCCCGACTAATCGACTTATAGCGATTAGCCGACGTTCAATACATGCAAACATCACAGATATAACCATCATAGTCAAAAGTGCAGTGAAGTTCGGAAAAATACGGAATTATAGGACCCCAAAAGGAAATTTCTTTTCTGGAAAATCTGGGCACATATAATATATTTTAAAAATCCCAAAACCAACAAACAAATACACTGCACGAAAAACGACGCAAAGATGAAGACAAAGCGCGGCGCTTCCGCGGCACATGCCTACCTCGTGCCGCGGAAGGGCGGCGGTTTGAAGGGAACAGTGGACCGTTTTTCATGGGTGTTCTTAGAAAACCCTGAGACGATTTTACAAGTATAAAGTTTTTCATTTTGAGCCCAAAAAATTTCAACAGAAACTCAGGTTTTGTAAAAGTATGGTTTTTGGGTTTTTTCGGTTCCGAACTTCGTTACACTTCACTACCAAGCTAGTTTAAGTTTAGTTAGGCTCTGATACCACTGTAAGTCCATATTGCGACCCCCGGTTCTTACGGGGAGGCGGAAACGGTATAAAAAACAAATTTTTATCGCAAGAGGCAACATGGACTAACCAAGGTCGGGATCGTTGTCTAAACTAAAACTAGCAAACTAGCTAAAGAGATTTAGCTACTCGGATAAAGATGATTATACCTAAACTTGAACTCCTTCTTCTTCAAACTTTGTAGAGGTTGATGGTTCTCCTTTGTCGCCTTCTTCCGTCGAAGATGGATCCACCTCGAAGGCTCGACCTTTGGGCTCTTTCTCGAACTTGGAGTGAACTAGAATCGCCGGCTTGCTAAACCCTTGATCCTAGAGTGAGTAGAGAGTGTCTAAGGGTTGCTTTTGTTTTTAAAGAGAAGGAATCTCAACACATGAGAAGATTTCTCTTTGCTAGAGGAAGAAGAAGATGAAGTGAAGAGAGAGAGTGAATATGATAGAATGAGCTATTCTCTTTCTTTCTTGCAACCATAATGCAAAAGAAAAAGAATTATCAATAATAATAATCAAAATGAAAAGGTTGATGGAAAGTTTTAGAATGACCATTATCATTACAAACATTAAATGAATTTGCTAGAATCAAAGAGCATCTTTCTTTTGTGATGATGATGGTCAAAAGTTCAACCATGGTCAACAAGTCAACCATGGTCAACAAGTCAACAAAAAAACTAACCATGACACAATTTCATTTTATTATATATTATTAAATGATATAATACAAATCCATTAGGGTTTGGAAAAAGACGACTGTCAATTGTGCATACGCACCCGTTCCGAAACCCTAATGAAAGTCATCTTCCTCCTCCTCAAATAACTGTGCATACACACCTGCATTCTTGTTCCGAGATACATGAATACTGAGAGATAAAAGCAACCCCAAATACTATACCAGTATCCGGCTCAAACCAGAGCCTGCTGGTAATATCCGTCCGGACTCCAAACGTGCACAAGTGCGCGGATGAGAACGAACCCCGTCGCAAAACCATGCGACCTCTACTCTGTTTTGCCCATAGGCGAATACCCTCTGTGTGGGACTCTAAAGACTCGACACTACGCTGGCAGTGGGTTTAACCACAGACCGCAAGCGGCACTAGCTGTGCGTAACGGTCCCCAGGTAGATGTCGACAAGAAGGCTGACGAGGTGAAACCCCATCTGTTCTCCTACTGAGTCTGAATGTGACAGTCTCCGTACAGTCAGGTCTGTTCGTCTGATACATCGCATGGCGGGCCTAGGGGGCGATAAACGTCAGTCCCCCAATAGCGGTACAAGTCGTGCCGGAGCGAAGCCCAAAACACCCTGAGATAACACTGGAAACCTACCAGTATATCTCGTTTGCCCTGGCCAGGGACTACTCGTGTAATGGCTCTCCTAGACACAGCGCGATGTCAACCCCCAATACCGGGAGAGACGAATCCTGTCTAACCGTCACTGCCTCCAAGTGCTTCGGGACTGCACCCAACCACCACCTGTTTGCACGACTCCTTTGAGCCGTGGTAGGGTAGTGATCAAAGTGCAGTGGGAACACACTCGAGGCGAAGTGCCAGTGTCAAGTCAGCAGACTAAGCTGTACTCATGTCACCTGGAAACTGATGACTGACGATAGGTATAATACCAACCTTTCAGTTCCCGACGAGTCCTGTCCAGTGTACTCGTAACCCAACGAGCACCCGTATACTATCTCCAGTACGACGTACTGATGGCTGTGGGACAGACCATCTCCCACACTGGGATGAGAAGCGCATACGCTAGTCTACTCCGGAGTATCGATGCCCTGTCTCGATAGTCCTGCGACTAGGGACCTGTATAAGGATGTGCTTATAGATTACCCAGCCCCCACTAGTGTGACTGCCATCACAACGCTGGTAATCAAGCAAAAGATCCTAAGGGCTCCACTAATGCGTATAAGTGATATAGTAAAATAAACACAAGTACACATTGAAGTAGAGACAAACCAAGTAGCATACTACTATTTTGAGCAAGATTGTATATACAAGGTGAATATCCCAAGCATCCATTAAGTAATATACAAACTAGTATGATATAGTAATGGCCTCTAGGGCATATACACTAACAACTGTACCCAATTAAAACCTGTTTGCACGAATTTTTTGAGCCGTGGTAGGGTAGTAATCAAAGCATGGTTGGAACTCACACAAGACAAATGACGATCTCAGGTCGACAGACTAACCTGTACTCATGTCACCTGAGAACTGCTATCTGACAATAGGTATAATACCATCTAGCATGTTCCTGGCGAGTCCGTCCAGTGTAACTCGTAACCCAATGAGCACCTGTATACTATCTTAGGTGACTAACTGACACCAATGTCTTGTGAGACCGGCCACCGCCCCTCGTCAGGGTCATGAAAAGTATACACTTGTCTACTCTGGAGTATCGATGCCCAGTCTCGATACTCCCTCGACTAGGGACATTTAAGGATGTGCTTATAGACCAACTAACTCCTACATATATGATCGCCATCATAATTCTGGTAGTCAAAAAAGAATCCTATGGGCTCTATCAACATTTAAGAGTGATCTGTAATACCACATAATGCATGTACATGATGATAGAGACAAACCAGATAGCATACTATCATCTCGAGTAAGACTGTTCTATCCGTATAAGTCCTCCCTCAATCATCATAATTATCTGCCTGCGATTACAATAATTGCCTTGAGGGCACTATAGCCAACATGTTAGTCTGTAGACCCGAGATCGTCATAGTGTCTTGTGTGGTTCCCACTGTGCTTTGATTTCCTCCCTACCACAGCTCAAATGAGTCATGCAAATAGGTGGTTTTGGGGTATAGTCTAGAGTCACATGGAGGCAGTGAGTGATAGGAGGGGTGTTCCCCTCCGAAAGGCGGCGCACAGGACCGCGATGTCCTGACGCTGGGATTCGGGGCAGATGCTATTTGGTTTTATCCGTCTACCTCTCCGAAGATGCCAAGTTGATTTATGGCACCGTGTATCGGAGGTTTAGACGGATGCGGCCGATGTAGCAGACTTTGTCAGATTCCCCCTCGCTTGAGGGGTTTTTGATTGTGGGGACGCTCTTCCCTACAGGCGCAAGCCCCTGCAGTTAATTACGCTACCGCATCGCGGTAACAACTTTCTCCTTCTCCAGAATTTCACTTCGTGTCGTGTGTGTTTGTTTTGTTTGTGGTTGCCCGTGGATTGTATACGGAGACTGAGTAATGCCGTCGCCCGTAGGACGTGGATTAGTCCAAATCCGTATTTACTTAGATTTGGGTTTGGTGTTTTTAGTTTAAGGATGCATTAGTCGCGTTGCGGTTAAGATCAACTTAAACGTTCGTTAAGGATACGATAGTCCTGTTTGAGACTAAGATCAACTTAACGTGATCGTTTAGATCCGACAAAAGAGCGTTTGGGCTCTATTGTTCCAGTTTGGGAGATTCATAGTCCAATTTGGGACTAAAGTCTGTTTGGAGGATACGTTAGCCATTTTTGAGGCTAAGATCGACTCAAACGTTTGTTAAGGATACGTTAGTCCAGTTTGAGACTAAGATCAACTTAACGGGACCGTTTAGATCCGACAAAAGAACATTTGGGCTCTATTGTGCCAGTTTAGGGACGTGGTGGTCTATATTCCAGTTTAGGGACGTGGTGGTCCAATATTAGTTTAGGGACGTCTCGGTCCGATATTAGTTTAAGGACGTCTCGGTCCAATATTAGTTTAAGGACGTCTCGGTCCAATAATAGTTTAAGGACGTCTCGGTCCACGAGTTTAAGGACCCCGCAGTCCATACCGATATGTGGTCGTTGGGACCCGTCACCTCTTTGACGTCGTTGAGGAATTACAACGACGGATGTCAAAGGAGTTCGGAGATGTACCCTCGAACCGGATGTAAATTGATTTAGAAGAGCAATTTTGCTCAGTCAATTTAATTTAAGGACTTATGGCCAAAATTGGGCTAAGTCCAGTTGAAATGTTCAACATTTTATTTGCTTTTGCATTGCATTTTTTTAAATTTTTATTTAGGCCTTGCAGAGCATCAATTTGTTTTGGGCTCTGCCCATTTAGGAATGATGCAAGGCATCAATTTTATTTGGGCTCTGCCCTTGTATAAAGGATGCAAAGCATCAATTTATTTGGGCTCTGCCTATTTATTGCCTTGCAATTTATTTTGGCCTGTCAGGTCATTTTGATTTGGGCCTAGCCCTTCAAATAATGCATTGCATTTGTGCAAAGCACCAAGAATCTTTTAGATTCAGGAAAAGAAGTGCAGAGCACTTTTTAATTTCTTGATCTAAATTTAGATCAAAGAAAAGAAAAGAAAGAAATCTTTTCTTTCTTTCTGTTTCAGAGAACCAGAGGTTCATAGCAAGTGCAAGGCACTATTTTTTTATTATTTTTATTTATTTATTTATCTATTGGAGATCACTGATCTTGTTTTCTAGATCAATGATCTATTCTTTAAGAGAATTTTCTCTTATCTCAAAGGTTTTTACCTTCTTTTTTTGTGTTCTCCAGAAATTCTCAAGAGTTCTCCTCTCTTTTTTTATCCAATTCTCCTTATCTTTGAAATGGGGTCTGGGGTTCTTTTATAGTGCTCAAAGATCAGTTAAATTTGTTAAAAAGATCTTTTCTAAGTGATTCGGGGAATTTTCCCCACCGTTGGATCTTTGATCCAAAGGCCCCTGTTTTACAGAAGAAATCTTCTTGTTTTAACAAGAACAGAAAATATTTCCTTAAATCTTCATTCTGTTGTTGCGCAACTCACCAGCGCGTGACACGTGTCGCGCAATAAGGCGCTTGCGCAACAGCGATTGCGCAACTGCGCAGACACGTGTCGCACAGTGAAGCGCTTGCGCAACAGCGCTTGCGCACCTGCGCAGACACGTGTCGCGCAGCCGTGCGCTTGCGCAGTTGCGCTTGCGCAACTGCGCAGACACGTGTCGCGCTGCCGTGCGCTTGCGCAAGTGCGCAGACACGTGTCACGCTGCGGTGCGCTTGCGCAGTTGTGCTTGCGCAACTGCGCAGACACGTGTCGCGCTGCGGTGCGCTTGCGCAGTTAAGTGTTACTTATGTTTTTTAAAGAGCCTTGCTCTGATCGGACGTATCGCCTTGGGCGTTGTGCTGCCGTGTCAACTTCTGACACGTGGCGCATTGCGCGCAGCACACGGGAGCCGAAGCGTTGCTTCAAAATTAAAGTTTAAATTTTCAAAGCAAAGCTTTATTTCTGATTGGGGGAAGATGAAGCGTTGCTTCTTCTCCCGCCTTGGAATTTGAACAGAGCTTTGCTCTGATTGGGGTAAATAAGGGGTTTCATATCTCCTGGTATTGGAAGTTGATGTTGCGCTATGCTCGATTAGCTATAACAGCAAGTCCCTGACCAGGGATGATGAGATTTACTGATAAGTGTTATCAGTAGTTTCTCGAAAGGTTATAGGCCACACATCGGCATGACTTATTGAGTTATTGGGGTATGACTATTCCACCCCCAGACTCGACATGCGACATATCAGATGAAGAGACCAGACTGTACGGTAAATGTTGCTTATAGGCTCTATGGGAGTTTGGAAAAATTTTCTTGTTGATCATATATTCGTTCAATACCTGGGTAGCTGTTACGTCCAGCAAGTACCGTTGACGGATTGTAGGTCTATAATGTGATCATTACCTATTGCTAGCGTATTGACGAGTCTTTCGAATCCCACATAGAGGTTTCCTAGCTCAAGTGAAACGAAGTAGGGCACATATGGAGATATGTGTGGGAGCTTGATTAAATATGAGTATATGATACCGTATTCTAATCTAGCATTTTTTTATATCATCCGAGTTATATATGATATAACCGGATTATTGAATCAAGTGTTGATTCAATGATTTGATATATATACATATATATATATACATATATATATATTTGACATTAGCAGGGTTATATATGATATAACCGGATTATTGAATCAAGTGTTAATTTAATAATTTGATATATATATATATAAACTAATATTAAATATTAGTCAGTTATATATGATATAGCCAAATTATTGAATCAAGTGTTGATTTAATGATTTAATATATATCTATATATATATATTGTATTAGCCGGGTTATATATGATATAACCAGATTATTGAATCAAGTATTGATTTAATAATTTTATATATATTTATATATTAACTAATATAAAGCTCACTTAATTCTTTTCTTCTCATTATATATAATTGATATATATGCTTTTTGTATCATGGTTGATGATACATAGAACTAGGATGTGTGAGAATCACATTAGGCAAAAGATGATGAGATAATAATTTAAATATATGAGATAAAGAAAAGAAGAATGAGTCATGGTTCTTTAGGTGCTTGGAGAAGCATTGAGAAGCCATGACTCATCTTCCCTTCTTGTTTTATTTATAGATATTTATCATTATCTTAATCGCATCCTTATCCTCATGGTTCACTCTCACTCCTATAGTTCATCTTCTTCATCTTTTTACTAGATTTTTCTAGGGTGAGAAAAAGAAAGATTTTTAGTGAGCAAAATTCCTACTTCATTAACCTACACTACTTTAGCAAATTAGTTTAGGTTGTTAACTTCACTAATACTTTGATTAGTGAAGTGTGAACTTGAGTATGAGTTGCCTTAAGGTGGATCATCTTTGACGATGAAGACTTCAAGTAAGCTTGTTCCATCCTTCAAGTGGAGTCAAAGAAGAGTTCTAGGACTACTACTCGGAGCTTTTGAAGTGAAAGACTAGACTACAAAGGTTGTAGACTCTTTTCACTTAGTTAGAACTTGTTTTGCTTAACTATGAAATCCTAATTCTCTAGTTTGATTTTTGTTTAATATACTTGGCCCTCTAGATTTTTTAAAATTGCATACTTGATGCTCATAGAACCCTAGTAGAGGTGCTAAAACATACTTTCAACCCTACCTTGGGTCTATCCTAGGTGCATGATAAGTAAATGAATAATACAACGGTGGCTACAAGCTCAACCCGGAAGAGCCCCGCAAAAGAATATTATATCGCTTTACAAATTATATGAATGAAAAGAAAAGAACACTCTTCTCATATCCCCCGGCTATTCATTCATGACGATCCAATACTTCATATCAACATCACAGCACAAACAAGATGCAAGATATGTGCAACCCCTACTAATCGACGTAAAGCAATTAGTTGACATTTAAAAACACATATACAAATGTAATGCGAATAAATGATATTAAAATCTCGACTTAGAAACATTCTGTGAAGCCATAATACAAAGATAACACCTAGTGAAATCTAAGTCAAAACAAGTATGCCAAAAACCCTAAATCCAAGTGTTCAAACCATCAAATCAGGAAATAAATAGCTATAACGAAGCACGACACCAAAGCTCACTGTACGGCGGCAAATTAAGGTGGAAATCAATTTTTCTGTGGCCATATTTTGAGCATTTGGGTTTCTATAGTGATAATCTAGTACAATATAGATCTCTCTACAATATGCAAAATATTTTTCAGAGATCTAAAAAATTTTGGACAGAAACTTGGATTTTGGTTTTTGAATACGGAACTATTTCGGTTTCGAAACTTTAAATTTCGTCTAAACCATTAGTTTAAGTGTTTGGGTAGGCTCTGATACCAGTGTAAGTGTATAGTGCTCCTTACCGTGACTACTACGGTTTTGCGGAATCAAAAACTTTAAAAAATCTTAGGCACTACACACTAAAACCCTAGATTACAAGACTAAACATTAAACTAAACCATAAACTACAAGAGTTTATCTACAAGGTTAGAGCTACAACCGTGGAAGTCGGTCCTTCGGGTCTTGTATAGTTCACTCCTTAAGCTACTAGGGTTGTAGGATCAAGCTCTCGAAGTCGATCTGCCGCGTCGAAGACGATCCATCCGAGGATACCAGTTCAAGTGATAGCTTCCACAAAGCAACTAAAAATCAAGTCTTGCTAAGACTAGATGCTTAAGGGTGTAATTATAAATCAAGATGCTCTCTTTTTAATCTGTCAAAACTCTAGTGAGCAAAAGAGGAAGAAGAAGATGAAGAGATGGAAACTAGAGAAAAATCTATCTTTATAATAATCCATCAACCCTTTTCTTCTTATCTCTTCATCAAAAAACAAAAAAGTGGGTGGGCTAGTGACTCACAAGTGTGTGTCACAAGCCCACACACTTCTCAAAGAATGATGAAGGAATGAGAAGAAAAGAGTAGCCACCTCACCATAGTATACATATACATACACATATATATACTTGTATATATATAATCAATTATACCAAAACCCGTATTTATAATAAATACGTATACTATATTTCTACCAAAATACGAATACCGTATTTGTACCGAAAATACAAAATACGCGTATTTATATTTAGAAAGAAATACTTGTATTTGTATTAAGACACAAATACCGTATTCATACAAATACTTGTATTCATATAAATACCGTATTTGTGTTAAAATACAAATACCCAAAAGACAGCAATATAATACTAGCGTCAAATCTGGATGTCTTTCAAACCTGCTAGTAATACTAAATAGTCCAATTAAACCACGTGTATAAAATACACGTGTTCAATCGAACACCCGAGCATATCAAAATACGCAAACTACATTGTTTCGCCTGAACCGGGAAACCCTCTGTATGGTACTTTAAAGACTCGACAAGACGCTGTCAGTGGGTTTAACTACAAGCACGTCAGTGGCACTAGTTGTACGTAACGACTACCCAGGTATCTGTCGAAAGGAAGATCGACAAGAAAAATCTTTCGAACCCCTACCGAGCCTATAGGTGACATTCTCCATACAGTCCGGTTTATTCTTCTAAGAGTATCGTATATTGGGCGTAGGAGTGGTAAACTTCAGACCCCTAATAGCATGAAAAATCATGTCGGTGTTGAACCCAATACAACCTGAGAAACTACTGGTGTACCTACTAGTAAATCTCACTTGCCCTGACCAGGGACCTTTAGTATCGGCCAAACGTACACAGCGCGATATCAACTCCCAATACCGGGAGTGACGAATCCCTTCTATCGCCTACTTCCTCCAAGTGCTTCGGGACTGCACCCAACTACTACCGGTTTGCACGACTCTTTAAAGCCGTGGTAGAGTAGTAATCTAAATACAGTGGGAACACACTCGAGACTAATAGTGGTGTCAATTCATCAGACTAATATGTACTCATGTCATCAGAGAACCGCTATCCAACGATAGGTACAATACCAACCAGCAGTTCTCAGCGAGTTTATCCAGTGTAACTCATAACCTAATGAGCATCTATATACTATCTTTGGTACAGTCTACCAATGGCTGCAGGACCGGCCATCTCCCCCGACAGGGATAAGAAACGTATACACTTGTCTACTCTAGAGTATCGATATCCAGTTTCGATAATCCTATGACTATGGACAATTTTAAGGATGTTCTTATAGACTATCCAACCCCCACAAATGTGATTGCCATCACAATGTTGATAGTCAAGCAAAGATCCTACGGGCACTATCAACATGTATTGGCGATACGTCAAAAGAAACATATACACATGTTAAGATAGATACAGCCCAGATAGAATACTATCATATTGAGTAAGACTGTTATTATACATGTATATATCCCAAGCTTCCAAAATATAATATACAATCTTGTACTATACAATAATGGTCTCTAGGGCATATATTGTTAGTTATATGTATGCCCTAGAGGCCATTATTGTACATGTGATGTATATTATAGTGGATGCTTGGATATATATATAGAGGACTTTCTTGCTCGACATGATAGTATGTTATCTGGTTGCTCTTTGTCTTAACATGTAGACTTGTATTGTGATACTGTCTTGCTCTCATATGTTGATAAAGCCCTTAGGATGAGTACTTGACTACCAGGACTATGATGGAGATCATACTAGTAGGGCTAGGATAGTCCATAAGTACATCCTATAATTGTTCCTAGTTGAGGGTGTATCGAGACAGGGCATCGATACTCCAGAGTAGACTAGTGTATACGCTTCTTGACCCATATGATGGGCGATGGACGATCCCACATCCATTGGTGTTTGACATCAAAGATGGTATACGGGTGCTCAGTAGAGACTGGGTACACTGAACGGACTCGCCGAGAACTCCTAGTTTGTATTATACCTATCGCCAGATAGCAGTTCTCTGGTAACACTGGTACAGGTTAGTCTGTAGACCCGAGATCGTCATAGAGTCTTGTGTGATTCCCACTGTGCTTTGATTTCCACCTTACCACATTCAAGAGAACGTGCATAACGGTGGCTTTTGGGTACAGTCCTGAATCACATGGAGGCAGTGAGCGATAGGAGGGGAATCGTCTCTCTCGGTATTGGGGGTTGATGTTGCGCTGTGCTCGATTAGCTATAACAGGAAGTCCCTAGCCAGTACTGATACGGAGATTTACTGATAGTGTTATCAGTAGTTTCTCGACCCGTTATGAGCCTCACATCGGCACGACTTATCGGTTACTGGGGTCTGATGTTTACCACCCCTAGACTAGATATGTGACATATCAGACGAAGAGACCGGACTGTACGATAGTGTTACGACAGGCTTTATAGGAGTTAGAGCGAGCTTGCTTGTTGATCTTCTGATCGCTCAATACCCGAGTAGCCGTTACGTCCAGCTGGTACCGCTGACGTCTTGTGGGTGTTTGATATGATCATCACCTACTGCCGGCGTATTGACGAATCTTTAGAGTCCTACACAAAGGTTTACTGGCTCAGGAAAAAAGAAGTAGAAGCACATATGTGATATGTACAGGACCGAGATTAATACGAGTATGTGATACCGTATTCCATTAGCCTACCCTAATCCTACGAACCCTAACAAGCGGAGAATTACTCGCGCATGTTGGGAAAAGAAGATGAAAAGACAGAGAGGGAAAATATAATGTAAAATGCAAAAGAATTAAATAAAACAACTACCTTTATTAATCAACTTGAACAATCTACACTTTATTCCTTAGAAAATGATTACAAAAACTTGTTTTGCTTCTCGAACTCTTCCGAAGGAGGTAGATGAACAGTTGATGATCACCCTGGATGCGTGAGCCGTCTTGGACTTCGTGATCTCTTTGGCTTGATGCCTTCTAACTTTAGCCCTTAGTCCTTTAAAGGACCAAGGGCTAAATAAAACAACTACTTTTATTAATCAACTTGAACAATCTACACTTTATTCCTAAGAAATGTAAGGAAAATACTTATACCAAAGTGCAATATTTTCAACTGAACAAATACCCCCAAACTTAACCTTGATCGTCCCGAGAAAACTAGTTTATTCAAGAGAAGAAGAAAAAGAAAAAGAAAGGAGAAAACTAAGCACACTTTCGTAGGCAAACACGATTGCACTGAGCACGTGCAATAAGCCCTTAAACCTCTAGGTGTCCCTAGTAGGAGGAGTGTTGTCTCCTGAGGGTTTTCAGCGGATTACACCCACAAAATCCAATAACAAAAGAGAGATGGTGAAATTTACATATAAAGATAAAAACCATAGAAGAAAGACTTTGAAAATAAGAGTTTCCAACTATACTAGCTTTTCAGTTATCATGAGCCCTATCTTAATAGTCATGAAAAAATGTTAGAAATCACATTATCCCTCAATAAAACATCGTCTTTATTCTTCATTCCTACCTTTCGTCCAAACATCGATCATATACCCCTACGTGTGTGAAATGACATCCCTACACTCGGAGAATTCAATTCAAGCTATCATACTCTTGTCCATCTACCTCAGTACTTTTTAACTTGATGAATATTTAGATTTGCTCACACATTTTCATGCGACCGTTAATACTTCTTGAGGTACTAACCGACCGATTACTCATGTGCTTGCTGATTCGGTGATAATATTTTCCTCGTCTTGCACCACCTAAGGCTTAGCAGTGACTCCCAGACCAGTTGGCCTTAGGGCACTAGGTGAAGAGGCGCCCTCGCTATATTTTTTTATTGCTGCCTTGGCGATAACAAAACCAGTGTTCATTTTTTTCTATTCACCAATTTATATTTTCTTCAATTTTTTTTCTTCATACTTTGGCTTCTAGACGAGCATTTCAAGGTATCTTCTACTATCCCGAGTTTCAAGACGTATGTAAGTGCATATAGTAGGGTATCAACATTCAAATGTTTGGCTTCCAGAATAGGGACTATTTTTCAGACTTATTTTTATCCTCAGATTAGTGACTTCCTTCATCTTACTAACCCTTGGGACAACAGCTCATAACTACTTATTACTAGTTCGTTTAAGAAAACTTCTAATTTTCTTGGTTTTCTTAAATTATTCCTATCTTTTGGATGTAATTTTTCACTTTCTACTCTTTTGTTATAAAAAAAATATTTTTTTTAAATTTTTGAAAATGTTGTGCTTATGCAAAATATGATGCAAATTGATGTGTAAATAAGCACAAACCTCCCCCAAACCTGTTTACAGCAGTGTCCTCACTGATGTCATCCGTTAAGCTCAAAAACCTGTAGACTTGGGAGGAAATTATTAATAGGAGCAAGAATATATGAAAGTGAAAATCCTCCCCCAAACTTATTTTTGGCTCACAAATTTGAGGACAAAAGTTATGATCAAGAGCCAAAAATATACCCCCCCCCCTCAAACATGAGTTAGACAATACAAAGCATTTTAAGAAGGGGTGAGTCATTTGGTCAAAGTAAGACTTTACAAAGACCAAAAGTCAACACCAACCATTCAAAGATTTTATCAGTATATCGTATAGGTTGGTGGAAGAATGTGTTGTATCGAGTCAAGAAAAAGTGGGGAAGGGATAAGAGGTGGTCAGGAAAGGGTTTGAATTTAGAGAAAAGAATGAATGAGGAGGAATGTGAATGATTAGGAAGAAGGAATGGTGACGGTTCAACCTCTATAGGTGGAGATTGATCAATCACAAAATCCGTATTGTTTAAAAATTCAAGTTCGTCAGCAAAAAGTTCTTCAAAACTTTTATCAATGGTGTGATTGAACATTTTGCTGTCAAAGAGTTTTATGCCAGAATTTATTCTACTTGATTCATAAAAAATCACTGAGGTAGAGGACTCGAAAAACTCATCTACCTCTTTTTCAAAAATATCCAAATCAAGATGAATTTCTGGTATTATTGAACTTGAATTAACGGATTGTGATTTATCAAAACTCACTGAAACTATAGGAATAGAAGAAGAACCGGAGAAAGTAGAAGGTGAAATGGGTAAACAAATTGGTGTGTCGAGTGTTGCTGAACCAGATGTGGAAGATGGAGACTGTATTTCGATCTGATCTTCGGGTATACCTTTATCATCAATTTCAAGACATATTTGGGATTCGGGAAGAATTAAAGGCTCAAGATGATGACCACAAGGAAGTGAAAGGATTTGATGAATTGGTGGGCCAAAATCATCCAAAATTTCGGGTTCATCAATCAAAATATCCCCAGCGTCAATCACCTCATTCAAGTGAAGGGTAAAATTCTCAAACTCCTCATCAAAAGTATGGTTTTCAATCAGTTTTGGTTCAAGAGTGGAGGTTTAGATATCACAAGGGTTGGGTATGGTTTCACTTGAAAGGGACCCTTCACAGTTGAGTAAATCAAACACTACAAAGTCACACAACTTATCAGACATTGTACTTGATGAATCTATGAAACTGGAGTTGTGGAGTTCGGTTTGGAATGGGGAGGTTTGATTAGGAAGGGTGTACAGTTCTGTCTTACTATGCAAATCCTTCATAATTTGATTCGTCAGTTCCATAAATTTTTCTAATGTCTGCTCCAGACTAGTCTTGGGTTGATAAGGGGTTTCAGTATAAGATTGAAATTCCTGTGGATAATTAAAACTCCCAAATGACTGATTAGAAGAACTGTCTAGAGTAGGTGGAAAAGTCGGATTGGATTGATAGGAACAGAATGGTTGCTGAACTTGGGTAGGAGTAGGATCAATATTATGATAAGAAGAATATTGATATGGGTTGGTTGGTTGGCTATATACAAACCGCATATCAAACTCTTCTCCGGACAGTGGTGGTGATGGTTGATATTGGTCCGGGTTGAAACTTTGGCCTCTAGACCTAGCTATGTGCTCAGCAATGGACATTCGTCTAGAGGCTTCCTCACTCTGGGTATGAACTGAAACAGGTGTAGGATTAGGATACGGTTGATAAGACCTAGACTGAGGTGGCCAACTGTTTCTTCCTGCTTGTTCTATATGATCTCTTAAGGACATGGAAGAGCCGGACGGTATACCGAAGGGATTTCGAAAACAGGAGATATCTGGTTGTGGACAGCAAAGCTCGGCAAGTGTTCTTCTGTTTAGGTCACCCATTATAAGAAGAGAAGAAGGGGGAAGGGGTAAAAAGGAGAGAAAGTAATTGGTTTGTTTTTAAAAAAAAGACGGATTTAGACAAATCACAAAAATGCACAACCCTAGAACTATGGTTACCTAAGTCCAGTCTTTAGACCGCTCCTAGACTTCCAAAGGACAAGCCGCAGGATAAATCCTCTACCGCCTCCGTACTACCCTTATAGCCAGGTAAGTGCCAGGTAAGTGGGAAGGAACCACGTCATGGGCCTAATTAAAAACCACTACCCTTCGTCACACTTGCCTAGGCACTACAAAAATAATGCGGATAAACGATAGATTACCCACGACCTTCCTCTGTCCTTATTGAGCGCGACAGTCCTTAGAGTCTGGTCTAGATATTTTTTAAATTAATGAAGGGTTGATCTATATGCTTGGTTTGTGATTTGTGGGGCTTAGGAAGGGTGATGAAATCCCCACCTAATCTTAATTTGGTCCTTGCCCCTTAAAGATTCGTATTAAAATATGCAAAAACAAACCGAAAAACAAAACTTTGGAAAAAGATTTTTGAGCGGCGATATTTTGCAAAGAATCCTGCATAAAATAGATTTTATTGGATTTTAGAGAAGAGAGAAGGGAGTTAGAATCTTACCAGAGAAGTGTGAACCCTAGATCTCCTGTTTCCTCAAGTCCGTGACTCCAGATTTCCTCGCAAAAATTCACACAATAATCGTTAAAAATACAATTTGCAGTTTTGTTTTAATAATGATATGACTCGTCTAAGAATTCAACACAAATAGTAAAAATAAAAAATTACGCATGTTTCCCCGGCAACGGCGCCATTTGATTGATACGAAAAAGTGTTTGTAGTTAACCGCAATCAATAACGGTGTCGCGTGTAGCTAGACCGAGATGAGTACGGGTCGTCCTCAGGGAAACGTTGAATATTCTATTCTTACTTTAGATGTGTTGAGAAAGAGAGGATGGATAAAGAATTTTATAGAATGGTTTCTAGATCTACGTTAAACAAGAATGTAAAATATAGATCTAGATTATTTTAAAGATATGGTTAATATAATAAGGGGGCTTGTAGGGTTCGTTAGGATTTAGTAGTTATGGACGATTAATTAAAAGTTACCCTTTTTATCCATTAATAGATTTAGAACTAGAACGACGGTGATGCGTGTAGATCAGGGTTTCTGAAGGGAAAAGGAATCCCACTCTTAACCCTTATCTCGACACGGAACTCCGTTCATATCTAGCCTTTACCAAAACAATCATTAATCTAATCTCTAATCGCGGTCGGAACTAGCAAAGAATTGCTAGCGCGCCCGATTAGGATGTTAATGATTCTTTTGATAAAGTTCCTAAACTTTATAGGACTTAAAAAAGGTTTAGTTATTTTCATCGTCCATTAGCCTACCCTAATCCTACGAACCCTAACAAGTGGAGAATTACTCGCGCATGTTGGGAAAAGAAGATGAAAAGACAGAGATGGAAAATATAATGTAAAATGCAAAAGAATTAAATAAAACAACTACCTTTATTAATCAACTTGAACGATCTACACTTTATTCCTTAGAAAATGATTACAAAAACTTGTTTTGCTTCTCGAACTCTTCCGAAGGAGGTAGATGAACAGTTAATGATCAGCCTGGATGCGTGAGCCGTATTGGACTTCGTGATCTCTTTGGCTTGATGCCTTCTAACTTTAGCCCTTGGTCATTTATATAGCCCTCAAAGAAGAAAAACTAGTTACCATATATAGTGACTTTCCATGCCTGGATTCTGAGTCCCTGCCAGCATTGATTTTATGATTTTGGCAGATTTTTGATCCTGACATCTTGAACATCTTGATCTCTTGACCTGAGCTAAATCTTGCACAATATCTCTATGAATAATGTTAGTTTATTTATTAAATTAGAGAGAGTATCTTAATCACTATATATGGTAATAAATCTTTAAGAAACTTGATTAAGAATATTTAATATGCTATGCACTTTATATGGTAATAAATCTTTAAGAAACATGATTAAGAATATTTGATATGCTATACATCTTTTAATTACTAAAATATTATGAATATATTTTGAAATATTATTCTAACCATTTGTATGATATTATATCTTTTAAGAATTGTGATTAGAATATTTGATATGATATGCATATTTTCATTTACCAAAATATTATATAAATATAAAATGCTTATATTTTCCTTCATAATATTAATTATAATATATAAACATATGGCAAACAGTATTTTGCAGATAAATCCAAATATGTTTAAAATTTATAATAAACACCTTTTATTATTTAAGAAATGTAAGGAAAATACTTATACCAAAGTGCAATATTTTCAACTGAACAGTAGGTTATATGTGATATAGCCGGATTATCGAATCAAGTGTTGATTCGATAAGTTGATACAAATAATATTAGTCAGTTGTATGTGATATAGCCGGATTATTAAATCAAGTGTTGATTTAATGATTTAATGTATAATGATATATTTGATATATTAATTTACATTAACTAATATTTGCTCACTTAAACATTTCTTTTTCTCACATGTGCACACTTAATATATATGTGATATATATTAATTGTGTTTTCTTTTTTGTGTCATACTTGATGATACACACTACATGGGTGTATGAGACACACACCATGCTCATGATAATGCAAGGTTTATTTACTTAAGGTAAATCCAAATTAGTTGGAAATTAGTCACATGGCATGAAGCTTGTAGAAGCTTGTAGATGCATTAACTTAGTCCACTGATTTTGTTTTACTTAAGATATTTATTAACCCAACCATTATCTAAACTCATGGTTAAGTCTCTACATGAGTTATATGAGATATTTCTCACCCATGGTTGCCATTCACTCTCTCATCCATTATTTGCTTCTTCATCTTCATCAAGAGCTTAGCTCTCTAAGTTTTTGAAAGGAGAAAAAAAAGAGTGAGAAAATTAATTCTAAAGTGAGCAAAATTCCCACTTCATCATCCTATACTAGATTAGCCATTTAGTTTAGGGTGTTAGCTTCACTGATCTCTCATTAGTGAAGAAGTAGCTTGGATTAGTGTCTTCTCGACATAGTTCATTTTCGGCCTCGAAGACTTCGCGCAAGTTCGTTCCTTTCACCTTGTAGAGCTATTCGCAAGATCACTACTTGGAGCGAAAGGACTACCACTCGGAGCTATTGAAATGAAGGACTAGTCTACAAAGGTTGTATTCCATATTCACTTAGATGTAAAGTAGTTTACATGTTGAATTGTCTAAATCTTTAGTTAAGATTCTAGGGTTAGGATTGTTTAGCATGGCCAAAATTTTGAAAATGACATGGACGATGCCTCCCGATTGCTGTCGTGCTAGGCATTCCTACAGTGGTATCAGAGCCAAGCTACAGATTTAGACGATATTTGTAGAATTACGAAACCGAACAACTCCGGAACACTCGAAACTAAAACCTAGATTCTGTCAAATTTTTTAAGTCGCCGAAAAAAAATTTGAGCAATTGCAGAATGTTATATGAGATGTAACATGAACACTGAACAAATACGAACCCTTTCTACCTGTTTTGACCCGGCGAGACTCCCTTTAAATTCGGCTTGGCCGGCCCCCTCTTGCCAGTTTGGGTTCATGTTTATTCAGTGTTCTGTTCTCTGGGTTTTGGTGTTTCAGGTATTGCTTGTTTTTGCTAAAATTGCATGAGATGTTAATTTTCTCTAAAGGCAATTCGGAGTGTTTCGTATCGTAACTATAACAATTTTTCGGCATATTTAGACGGCGTTAAAAAGCGAACGGATATTAATAACCCAACTTTTCCCTCGACGGAAAATTTTCCAAGAGTTGGATTTTTTCCGAGTTAAAGAACGTTCAAAAATCATGCAAGTAATTGATGGACCCTCTAGAAGAACAAAACTCTAACTCGATTCTATGACCGTGAGAAACACCACCAAACCCTAGGGTTTGCGGTAGTTCCGCGGTGCCATAGGTGAGGCAAGGGTTGACCCTTCTACGGTTAGTCGATAGGTACTGTGGCATGTTCTGAGTATTTTTAAACTGCGCTCAAGTGTTGAGCTTTTCGGGAAATTTTAGGTGTTATTTGATTCGATCGAAATGTTTAACATCGTCTAGCTATTTGTGGAATGTGATACAATATTTAGAATTCATATTGTTAGGCATGAAATCCGAAGTATGTGATATTTTGGGTTTATGATGTCTAAGGTGATTGTGGATTCCAAATGTTGTAGTTTGACATTTTCTTTTCTGCAACCATAAGTGTAATATGTGGTGTATCGTCATTTTCGTTGCTATATGCCAACGACAATTGTGATACGCATATTTACTTATGTTGATGATATGTGATGTTATGTGTTGCTAGGATATGTTATATTGGATCATCGTGTTTTGAATAGCCAGGGGTTTTATGTGAGATGAGAGTTTTTATTTTCATTCATGTAAAATTCATTGTATGTAATATTCTTTTATTGGGGCACTTCCGGGTTGAGGATGATGTCACCATTGTTGTATATTATTTACTTTTCCGCATTAGGATAGACCCAAGGTGGGGGCACAAGCAACCGGGTTCTAGAGTCCAGTGGGAGACCATCTTGAGGAGTCGAGTCCGGATCTCCTAACTCTAGAATTGGTAGGGTTGCTTGCAGCTCTCGTAGGGGTCTAGGGATGTGGGTTTGGCTATTCATCATGACCGTGGAATTCGTGTTTTATACTGGCTTAATTTAAAACACGGAATTCCTAGTATATCCAATATTTCATATCTTATCTTCTGCTGCTGATATTCTGTGATGTGATCATTTTATATGTTTAAGACGAATGCTTTATTGTTATATATGATATATAATAAACGTTGCTTATGTTTTGCACCCGCGCTGGTCCAGCCCCGCTATGCCGTTAGTTAAGTAACCTAACGGGACACTGAGGCAAATGCGGATGGCATAAGCATACATTGTATTTTCATTTCTTCTGTGATACTTAGGAAGCATAAATGATGGGACTTCATTAATGAGATTAATGAAAGAAAAGAAACCTAAAAGATATTGTAGAATTAAATTTTCAAAAAGAGTAGCTCTAGTTTTTGCTTTGTATAGCGGTATTCCTTGTAGAATATCCAGCACCTTATTCGATAAGGAAAGAGCCGAGATCCCTTTACCGAGAGTGACCTCTTTAGCAAAAGCTAGCAGATCCTACAACACTCGGTTTTGTTTTTTGATTGCTTCTATAGTTCTTGCTTTGCATAGTGGTATTTGTGAAATATTCTGCACCTTATTCAATAAAGAAAGAGCCGAGATCGCTTCACCGGGAGTGACCTCTTTAGCGAAACTAATAAAAGCCTCAAAAACACTCCTTTTCAAGATCACTTATTTCTACAACGATATCAAGTTCATTACGCAAAAGGTTTTCATAAAAACCTGACGTAGCCCTCCGTCATTTCAGATAAGTAATATTTAGTATTCGTGCTACGGTAGTTTGGCCTCCATCAAGACGTAGTGTACGATAGCTGATTAGTACTTATCTGTAGCATGAGATGCGATTGGAATAGGGTATTCGTACGGCGTTGTTTGGCCTCCGTCAAGGGTCGTGCGGGTGGGTCTAATTCAATCAAGAAATGAACGGGTTGAACTTAACTAGCGCCCTATGGGTAGTTTGGCCTCCATCAAGGTCTTGGACACTAGGGGTAAAAAGTATTATCGGGAATTTCAAGTGTTGAAATTTGCAATAAGATTGCATATATTCTATGAGATAGTTGGATCCCGATACCCACTGCGAGTAAGAGTTACTTCTGGGAGAGTTTTACACATCACAATTAGCCGATCAAGTAAGTGTCTAGAAAGGTGTTAATAGGGTTACGCCCCTGGAAAAACGAGGTTTATTTTAATTAGGTCCGTGCGAAAGTACAGGGAACCTCCCTCAAAATACCGACACTGGCCTAGCTGAAAGATTGGCGAACTTGTAAGGTGTAATTAATCCCGGTTAGTCTTACCTTTTTGGGTTTGAAGGAAAATTTGATAAAAACGGTAGGAGCCATCCAGATTAGATAAGATAATAACAAATTTAATATTGCAAGAGCATACGCTAAAGTGTTTTCTTCTCTCTCTCCAGGTAGCGACCATGTCAGGCCTTAATCAAGATAATAATATGGATGTATTGACTGAACCAGCATCTTATACTGAGCAGGGGAACGTTGGTTCCGTTCTTTCTTATAATTGTTATAAGACTGAGCAGGAAATAGGGGAATATCCGGATTCCCATCCAAACGAAGAATAAGCATGTTGATGTATCTTCTTCAGGTGTGTTAGTTACCGAGAACTGTTTCTCAGTACACTCTACGTCCTAGGTATTAGATACCGGATCGGAATCCCACATATGTAATATGTTACATGGTCTAAGGAAAGGTAGAGAACTGGGAATGGGTGATCATTCCGTAAGAGTAGGGAATGGTGCAAATGTTGCAGCTAAAGCAGTTGGCGAATATCACCTTGTATTACCAAATGGTAATACATTGGTTCTGAACGAATGCTATTACATACCGACCCTGATATGCAATCTTATATCAGTTTCTTTATTAAGTATAGAAGGATATAATTTTGTAGTACAAGATAATGTTATGAACATCTTTCTGAATCAAAAGTTGATTGGATCGGGCTCGTTAAATAATGGCATATACGTTCTAAATCAAACCACTGTTCATAATATACAAAACACACACAAGAGGAAGAGTTCATAAATGAACGAATCCTTCTTGTGGCATTGTAGACTAGGACATATCAATACGACACGACTAGCTAACTTACATAAAGATGGATATTTGAAACCGTTCGAATTTTCATCTTATGATACTTTCCAGTCATGTCTCAAAGGTAAAATGATCAAAACTCTGTTTACTGGACATGGAGAAAGAATTACGGAACTCTTGGGACTGATACAAAGTGATGTATGTGGTCCCATGTCTACACATGCCAGGAATGGTTTCTCATACTTTATTACGTTCACTAACAATCTCTCAAGATACGGACATGTGTTCCTGTTGAAACACAAGTCTGAAGCTATTGAGAAATTCAAAGAATATAAGCATGAAGTCGAGAACCGGACGGGTAAAAGTATTAAAATCCTTCGATCTGATCGGGGAAGAGAATACTTCAGCAATGAGTTCCTGGACTATTTAAAAGAGAATGGGATCCTCTCTCAGCTTACTCCTCCATATACACCACAGCACAACGGTGTATCGAAACGGAGGAATCGCACCCTATTAGATATGGTGCGCTCTATGATGAGCACCGCTGAGTTGCCTATTTCCTTTTGGGGTTATGCGCTTGAGACAGCAGCATACCTATTGAATAGAGTTCCAACCAAATCAGTGCCTACCACTCCATATGAGATATGGAATGGGAAGAGGCCATATCTTAATTTTATTCAGATATGGGGTTTTCCGGCCTATGTGAAGACACAAAATCCAGACAAACTCGAGACAAGGTATGTTCTGTGCAAGTTTATTGGATATCCAAAACATTCGCGAGGGTATATCTGTAAGTCCACGGTAGAGCCCCGGCCGTCTAACAGACGCTAAATGCGGAACAAAAACTTTTTACAACTGGCGCTATCGCGTACTATAACCCGGATCTGCCATTAAAGCTAAACTAACAAATTACAAAGTGGGTAGAAATGTTATACCGAACGATCCGAGTCCTTCGGTCTTCAACCATCATCCCACGCTTTGTTGCGGCTGCTCCGATCTCCTGAATCTCCAATCTTCTCGTCCCGGTGGTGTTAGTTATATGTATGCCCTAGAGGCCATTACTGTACATTGGATGTATATTGTAGTGGATGCTGGGACATATATAGGGAGGACTTTCTTGCTCGACATGATAGTATGCTATCTGGTTACTCTTTACCTTAACGTGTATACTGATTGTCTCTCTGTTACATGTTGGTAAAGCCCTTAGGATGTGTACTTGACTACCTGGACTATGATGCGGATCATACTAGTGGGGAGATGGTAGTCCATAAGTACATCCTTGAAAGTCCCTAGTCGTGGGTGTATCGAGATGGGGCATCGATATACCAGAGTAGACTAGCGTGTACCTTCTCGACCCATACAGATGGGCGATGGATGATCCCATATCCATTGGTGTTTGACATCGGAGATGATATACGGGTGCTCAGTAGAGACTGGGTACACTGGACGGACTCGCCGAGAACTCCCAGATGGTATTATACCTTACGTCAGATGGCAGTTCTCTGGTGACACTGGTACAGAGTAGTCTGTTGACCCGAGATCGTCATAGAGTCTTGTGTGGTTCCCACTGTGCTTTGATTTCCATCTTACCACGTCCAAGAGGGTGTGCAAAACGGTGGTTTTTGGGTACAGTCCCGAGTCACATGGAGGCAATGAGCGATAGGAGGGGATTCGTCTCTCCCGGTATAGGGGGTTGATGTTGCGCTGTGTTCGATTGGCTATAACAGGAAATCCCTGGCCAGGGTTGCTGAGATTTACTGGTAAGTGTTACCAGTAGTTTCTCGAATTGTTATAGACCTCATATCGACATGACTTATCGAGCTATTGGGGTCTGATGTTTACCACCCCTAGGCAAGATATGCGACATATCAGACGACGAGACCGGACTGTACGGTAGTGTTACTGGTTGGATTCACAGGAGTGTGAGCGGGCTTGCTCGTCGATCTTCTGATCGCTCAATACCCGGGTGGCCGTTACGTTTAGCAGACCGCTTGCGGATTTTGGGTGTTTGATATGATCATCACCTGCTGCCGGCGTATTGACGAGTCTTTAGAGTCCTACACAAAGGTTTCCTGGCTCAAGCGAAACGAAATAGGAGCGCATATGAGATATGTGCGGGACCGAGAATAATGCGTGTATGTGATACCGTATTCCATTCTCGCGATGAATGTATCGAATGGTTATATGCGATATAACCTAGTTATCGAATCGAGGGTTGATTCGATAAGCCGATACATTGGATATTAGTCGGTTGTATGCGATATGACCGGATCATTGAATCAAGTGTTGATTTAATGATTTAATGCACAATTATATATTTGATATATTACTTTGCATTAACTAGTATCGGTTCACTTTAAATGGATTTTCTCGCTCGGATGTGCGCATTATATATGTGATATGATTTTGTGCACATGCTTGTATCATGTTTGATGGTGCATATAAAATTGGTTAAGTATAAATAATTAAACCTTGGTTAATGAAATGGTTAGGGTTTATTATTTGCTTATTCATTTTATTCATTTATTTATTCTTTTGGAAAAAGAAAAGGAAATGATAAAATGGTGGCATTCTTTGTTTTATTCATGAAGTTTCATGAACACTTTGACTTTGTGACCACTTTGTCTCATCCTTAACCCTAACCATTCCACTTAACCCTAATTAATTCTCTACACCTAACCATGGTTCTGTGATGATAAGAATTCATTATTCTTTTCATTTTAGAATAACTTATCATAACATAATTCTTCTTCTTCTTCCTTTCTTCACTTGAAGAAAGCAAGCTCCATCAATGGTGATTGATAGAAATGAGTGAGAAATCCAAATCTAAAGTCTACCCACTTCCTATTTCTTCATCCTCTACCTCTTGCCAAGTAGTAGAGTGTGTTTTCTTCACAAGTTTCTTGACTTGGTGAAGTCGGAGCTTGATTTAGCGATGCCTCGACGTAGATCATCTTCGGCATGGACATCGACGACCTAGCTCGCCATTTCTCCGACGAAGCCGACGCTAGAGCCCGGGAATTAATTTGGACAGCGAGGGGTCTTCGTTGCGGAGCTATGGAGGTGGAGCACCGGATCTACAAAGGTTGTATTTCCGTATTATTGTAGTTAAGTGTTAACTAGTTTCATTATTCGCCTAAACATCTAGCCGACGATCTAGTCTAGGGTTTCTCGGCACCGTATTTTTAGAAATTGGCATGGTTGATGCCTTGTGAGACCTCTTGAGAGTGCCTAGGAACCCTACAGTGGTATCAGAGCCTAGCTAGAGCCTTAGGCGAAGTTTAGACGGAGTTTGAAGTCCGAACGAACCCGAAACCCCATCACAAAATGCTCTCTGGACAATTTTTAAAATCGTGGATTTTTCCAGATTAAAAATATTCAGAAATATCAGCAGGAAGATCTAAGGATAACTGCAAAATTCGAGTGCCTAATTCCTTAATCTCGCCGCGGATCCGCAGCATGAGCATGCTCATGCGGCGGTTCCGCGGCCATTTTGTCGTTTTGTGCATCGAAATTTGCACCTTAATTCTTAATATGAAGTGCTGGTTTTCCTGGGAATTTTTAATATATTTTCAAGAGTTGAATTTTCTGGGGTTGTTTTGGGGATTCGGTGTTTCGATCGGGGTTTCAAATTTTGTCTATGTGGCTTTCCGGATAAATTTTAGAATATGTTAAAAAGTTCGACCGGATATAAATACCCAATTTTTCCCCTGTCGGAAAATTTCCAAGTGTTGGATTTTTCCGTAGTTTAACGACGTTCTAAGTAGTGCAAGTAACTCGATGGACCCTCTAGAAGACAACAAAGCTTAACTCGATTATGTGACCGTCTTGAACTGCCCTTTGAACCTTCGGGTTTGGGGCAGTACGGCGTGCCACATGTGAGGCGTTGGCTTGACCCTTCTACGGCTGGACCGTTGGTACTGAGGCACGAACTGAATGTTGTTAGACTTATTTCATGTGTTGAGCTGTATCGGGAAAACTTGGGTGTTCGAATGTTCGATCGGAAAGTTTAACATTTTCTGTTTATTCGGAATGTGATACAATAATTGGAATTCACAATAGTTATGTGATAACTGAATGAATGTTATAAACATAGCGCTTTAGTCTCACTTGATCGGTTACCACGGAATTTTGATGAGATCAAAAGTCCGTCGTAATCACGTAGCGTACGCGGATACTCGCCGGGTAAACTTAATAGACAGCCTCACCCCATAGCCCCGACCAAGTGACTGTAGGAGAACCCCGTCGCCGAAAGCATCCGTTCGGGTGCTCGCGGTGGCGGTGTTCCGCCTTGGTGCACTTCGTCGATGGCATCGGGGGTGCGGCCGCCTACTAGAGTTTGCGACGAGCATTCGATCAGATTGTCGGGAATCTTGTTGAATTTCCCGACTTGATATTGAAAAGAGTTTTCGATAATGAGACTAAAATGCGGGGTTTATAATTGTTAGGCATACGATGTCTAAGTAATTCATTTGATCAGGCATGCGATGTCTGAGGTGGTTGCGGATTCCAACTGTTGTAGTTTTACACTTTCTTTTCTGTGACCGTAAGTGTAATATGTGATATCGCCGGTTTCGTTGCTATATGTCAACGACAATTGGGATGCGCATATTTACTTACGTTGATGACATGTGTTGTTATGTGTTGCTGGATATGTTATATTGGATCGTCGTGTTTGAATAGCCGGGGGTTTTTATGTGAGATGAGTGTTTTTTTTTCATTTTCATTCATGTAAAAACTTGTATGTAATATTCTTTTATTTGGGGCACTTCCAGGTTGCGGAAGATGTCACCGTTTGTATATTATTTACTTTTCCGTACTAGGATAGACCCAAGGAGGAGGGCACAAGTAACCGGGTTCTGGAGTCCAGTGGGAGACCAACTCGAGGTGTCGAGTCCGGGTCTCCTAACTCTAGAATTGGTAGGGTTGCTTGCCGCTCTCGTAGGGGTCTAGGGGTGTGGGTTTGGCTATTCATCACGACCGTGGAATCCGTGTTTTATACTGGCTCGTATTGAAAACACGGACGTCCTAGTATATCCAATATTTCATATGATTCTTCTGTTGCGATATCTGTGATGTGATCATGTGATGTTCTGTGATAGATACAGTATATAGTATATATGATATATTATATAGACGTTACTTATGTTTTACACCCGTGCTAGCCCTGCCCCGCTCTGCCGTTAGTTACCTAACCTAACGGTGCACGAGGGGACATCGAGGCGAATGCGGATGGCATAAGTGTACGTCGTATTTATCTGTGATGATTAGGTACTTAAATGATGGAACTTCATTAATGAGATTAATGAAATAAAAGAAACCTAAAGATGTTGTAGAATCGAATTTCAAAATAAAACAGGTAGCTACAGTTCTTGCTTTGCACAGCGGTATATACGATATATCCTGCACCTTATTCGATGAGGAAAGGACCGAGATCCCTTCACCGGGAGTGACTCCTTTAGCAATAACTGGCAGATGCTACACCCTCGGTTTGTCTTTTGATTTCTTTTAAGAGTTTTTGCTTTGCACAGTGATATATATGATATATCCCGCACCTCATTCGACGAGGAAAGGACCGACGATCCCTTCTCCGGGAGTGACTCCTTTAGCAAAACTAGAAAAGCCTCAAAAACACTCCATTTCAAAATTCATTCGATCCTACAACGATATCAAGTTCATTACGCAATAGGTTTTCAGAAAAACCTGTCGTAGCCCTCCGTCATTTCAGATAAGTGGTAGTTAGTATTCGTGCTACGTTTGTTGGCCTGCGTCAAGGCGTAGTGTGCGGTAGCTAACTAGTATGTATCTGCTTATGCATATGATGCAGATTGGATTAGGGTAGTCGTGCGACTTTGTTGGCCTGCGTCAAGGGTCGTGCGGGTGGGTTTAATTCAATCAGGAAATGACGGGTTGAACTTGACTAGCGCACTATGGTTTGTTGGCCTGCGTCAAGGTCATAGGACGCTAGGGGCAAAAGATTATCGGGAATTTCAAGTGTTGAAATTTGCAATGAGATTGCATACCTTCTATGAGATAGTTGGATCCCGATACCCGCTGCGGGTAAGAGTTACTCCTGGGAGAGTTTTATACATTACAATTAGCCAATCAAGTAGGTGTCTAGAAAGGTGTCAACGGGGTTACGCCTCTGGGAAAACGAGGTTTACATTAATTAGGTTCGTGCGAAAGCACGGGGGACCTCCCTCAAAGTACCGACACTGGCCTGGCTGAAAGATTGGCGAACTTGTAGTATGTAATTAATCCCGGCTAGTCTTTCCTTTTAGGGTTTGAAGGAAGATTTGATAAAAAACAGTGGGAGCCATCCTGATTAGATAAAATAATAACCAATCTATTCTTGCAAGAGCGCACGCTGAGTGTTTTCTTCTCTCTCTCTCCTGGTAGCGACCATGTCACGCCTTAATCAAGATAATAAAACGGATTATTGACCGAACCCGCTTGTTATACTGAGCTGGGGAACGTTGGTCCCGCTCCAACTTATAATAGTTATAAGACAGAGCAGGAAATTGGGGAATACCAGATTTCCCGTGCCGCCCAAACGAAGAGAGTGCATGATGATGCATCATCTTCGGGTGTGTTCATTACATAGAACTGTTTCTCAGTATCCTCCGCATCCTGGGTATATGATACCGGATCAGGATCCCAGATATGTAATTTGTTACATAGGGCTACAAAAGGGTAGAAAAACTGAGAACGGGTGATAAGTTTCATGAGGCAGAAAACGGGGCAAGTGTTGCAGCCAAGTCTGTCGGTCACTGTCACCCTGTATTACCAATACATTGATTCTGAACGAATGTTGTTAGATACCGAACCTGATATACAAAATCATATCAGTCTCTTTATTAGTAAAGAAATGATAAAATTTTGTATTGTTGGATAATGTTTTGAACATTTCCTATATCAAAAGTTGATCGGTTCAGGCACGTTATCTAAAAGCATTAATGTTCTAAATCAAACTACAGTTCTTAGTATACAGAACACACACAAGAGGAAGAGTTCAGAAATGAACGGATCCTTCTTGAGGTATTGTAGACTAGGTCAGATCAATGTGACCCGACTAGCTAGAGTTACATAAAGATGTATATTTAAATTAGTTTGAATTTACATCTTGTGAAACTCGCCAGTCATGTCACAAAGATAAGATGACCATAGCTCTGTTTATTGGAAACAGAGAAAGAGTTAGTGAACTCTTGGGATGATACATGTTGATGTATGTAAGGTCCCCTGTCTACACATTCCAAGACTGGTTCTTTATACTTCATTATATTCTCTGATAATCTCTCAAGATTCAGTCATATGTTCCTGTTGAAACATGAGTCCGAACCTTTTGAGATATTCACAGAATATAAGCGAGAAGTAGAGAACCAAAATACGGGTAAAAGTATTATGTCCTTTGATGAGATCAAGGAGGAGAATACTTGTGCATAGAATTTCTGGACTATTCTAAAGGAGAATGAGATTCTCTCTCAGAATTACTCCTCCATATACACCATAGCACGATGGTATATCGGGGCGGAGCAGATACACCCTATTTGATATGGTGTGCTCTATGATGAGTACTACTGAGTTACCTTTTTCCTTTTTGGGGGTTATGCACTTAGGAAGTTGCATACCTATTGAATACGGTTCGAATCAAATCAGTTGCCTACCACTTCATATGTGATATGGAAAGGGAAGAGCCCATGTCTTAAGCTAGTTAAGATTTGGGGTTGTCCGGCCTATGTCTAAAAGCAAAATCCGGACAAGCTCGAGGCAAGGTCTGTAATGTAGAACTGGAAATGTTCCAGCTATACAAACTACAGCAGATGATTTGGTACAACCAGAGGATTCAGTAGATACCAACGAACCTCAGCCTCTCCGCCGATCTAGTAGGGTTCCTCACCCACATGAGAGATACTTCGGTTTCTCTATGACAGTGGGAGCGAGGATTGCATCATGAGATGATGACCCAACTAGCTTCGACCTGGCCATCAGGAGTAAGACTCTGTAAGAATGGCTGGATGCTTAGCGATCTGAGATGGAATCCATGTACACCAACAAAGTATGGACTTTGGTTGCTATATCTGAAGGGTTAAATCCCCATCAGGAGCAAGTATATCTTGAGAAGATTACTTGGTGTAGATGGAAAAGTTGAGACTTTCAAAGCTAGACTTGTTAAAAGTTTGCATCATTGACCAGGTGTGGATAATGATAAAACCTTTTCAAGTAGCTATGCTTAAGTCCATCCAGATCCTACTTGCCACGGCTACATACCATGACTACGATATCTGGTGGTTGGGTGTCATGACTACTTTTCTAAATGATGTTTTAGAAGAGTGCGTCTATAAGTACACAGCCAGAGGGCTTCGTAGACAGTGGGAGCAGCGGAAACGTATGCAAGATGCTTTATAGGATTAAAGCAGGCATCGCGGAGTTGGAACATCTGTTTTGATGGATTAGTCAAAGAGTTTGACATCATCAAAATGGTAGATGAACATTGTATAAACAAAAAGGTAGTAGGGAGTATGGTGGTGATCCTCGTAGAGTACGTGGATGACATACTCTTGATAAGAAAGGAGTTTCTTATGCTACGCTCGATCAATCTCTGTTTATCACAAAGATTCTCCGTGTAGGATCAAAATGATACCTCCTAAATCCTGAGTTTTAGATCTATAAGATAGATTTAATTGGATGTTAGGATTCTCACTAGTTGTAGTGAGATGATATCAATAGATCCTGGGGAGAATCGCTGGAAGGGTTCCAGGGTGATAAAGACGACTGAATGTCAGTCGCAGGCATTGTCTTTACCCTCGGTAAAGGGACGGTATGTTGGAAGAGTTCCAAGCTAGATACCGTGACATACTAGACGATAAAGGCAGGATACATCGCTACTTAAGATGCTACCAAAGAGGATGTTTGGGTGTATATTAGTTCATGAGATGAACTACGTTCCTACCATTGTGTGACAATGGAGTTGTGGCTTATGCCAAGGAACGCAGGTCCCATCAGTGATCCAGACTTATTCTAAGGCAGTATCACCTGATCATGGAGATGCTTGATCTCCAGGATGATCGAGGCAAGGAGAGCAGACTTAGAGGATAACGCAGCGGATCCACTCACGAAGGCCTATTCCCAGAGAGAGACTTTTATGGGATGGTTGAGTATGAGATACTGCAGCCACTGCTACAGATGGCCCTAGTGCAAGTGGGAGATTGTTAGTTATATGTATGCCCTAGAGGTCATTACTGTACATTGGATGTATATTGTAGTGGATGCTGGGACATATATAGGGAGGACTTTCTTGCTCGACATGATAGTATGCTATCTGGTTACTATTTACCTTAACGTGTATACTGATTGTCTCTCTGTTACATGTTGGTAAAGCCCTTAGGATGTGTACTTGACTACCTGGACTATGATGCGGATCATACTAGTGGGGACATGTGTTAGTTATGTATATGCCCTAGAGGCCATTGTTGTACATATGATGTATATTATAATGGATGCTTGGTTATATATAGAGATGACTTTCTTGCTCGTCACGATAGTATGCTATTTGGTTTCACTTTATCTTAACATGTTAACTTGTATTGGTTTACTGTTTTACTCTCACATGTTGATAAAGCCCTTAGGACTTGTACTCGACTACTGGGACTATGATGAGATCATACTAGTGGGGCCACGGTAGTCGATGAGTACATCCTATAACTGTTCCTAGTCGAGGGTATATCGAGACAGGGCATCGATACACCAGAGTAGACTAGCGTATACGCATCTTGACCCATATGATGGGCGATGGATGATCCCATATCCATCGGTGTTTGACATCAGAGATGGTGTACGGGTGCTCAGTGGAGACTGGGTACACTGGACGGACTCGCCGAGAACTCCCAGATGGTGATATACCACACGTCAGATGGCAGTTCTCCGGTGACACAGGTACAGGGTAGTCTGTAGACCCGAGATCGTCATGGAGTCTTGTGTGATTCCCACTGTGCTTTGATTTTCACCTTACCACGTCCAAGAGGGCGTGCAAAACGGTGGCTTTTGGGTACAGTCCCGAATCACATGGAGGCAATGAGCGATAGGAGGGGATTCGTCTCTCCCGGTATAGGGAGTTGATGTTGTGCTATGTTCGATTGGCTATAACTGGAAGTCCCTGGCCAGGGCTGATATAGAGATATACTGGTAAGTGTTACCAGTAGTTTCTCGACCCGTTATGAGCCACACATCGACACGACTTATAGGTTACTGGGGTCTGACGTATATCACCCCTAGACTTGATATGCGACATATCAGACGAACAGACCGGACTGTACGGGAGTGTTACTGGTTGGATTCACAGGAGAACGCACAGGCTAGCTTGTTGATCTTCTGATCGCTCAATACCTGGATGGCTGTTACGTTTAGCTGACCTCTTGCAGCTTGTGGGTGTTTGATATGATCATCACCTGCTACCGGCGTATTGACGATTCTTTAGAGTCCTACACAGAGGTTTCTTGGCTCAGGCGAAACAGAGTAGTGGCACATATGTGATATGTGCAGGAGCATGAATAATGCGATATGGGATACCGTATTATATTCTCGCGATATATTGTTATGAACCGGGTCATCGGATCAAGTGTTTATTCGATGAATCGGTACATGATATATTAGTCGGTAATATTCGATATAGCCGGATCATCGATTCAAGTGTTGATTCGATGATTTAATGTATAATAATATATATGATATATTGTATTACATTATCTAATAATGGCTCGCTTTATCATTTCATTTTCTCAGTGGATGATACATTGATATATATGCGATATATGTTAATTGTATTATTTTATTTTGTTGCAAATATATAATATATATGTGATATATATTATTGTGACATGTTATGATTAATTGTTAAACATGTTTAAGGATGATTAATTGAGATTAGGGTTTAATTTGGGTTAGTTGCTTCATGCACCTTCTAGAAGGTTTCTTCTTTTGTCATTCTTAAGATATTTTCTTTAACTCAACTAAACCCTAACTCAAGTTATTTCTCTACAAATTCCTAGCCACTCATCCTTGACCATGGTTTACAATTCAATCATATGATTATATTCTATTCATCACAAAAGAAAAAGGATTATTCTTTTTCCATTATCTTCTTCTTCTCTCTTGAAAGAAAAGCTTGCTAGATTTTCTTAAGTGATGAAATAATATGAGAAAATGATATAAAAAGAAAGAAAAATTACTACTCTCTCATCCTCATCTCATCTAGCCCATGGGATTAGTGTGTTCTCTTCTTTAAGAGTGAGAAAGCTTGAGTCGTAGCAACTTCAAGGTAGATCATCGGAGATTTGGAATACGACAAGCTAGAATGGATCGTTCGAGTCGTGGAGCCTCTCATGAGTCCGGGAGATCGTGGATCGCGGCAAAGGGACTTCTACTCGGAGCTTGTGAAGTGAAGGAGCGGACTACAAAGGTTGTAATCCCTCACACTTAGATAAAAGTTATCATCTTGCATATTAAACCCTAATAATCTAGCAAAGATCCCGGCTTTGGGTTGTTCGGCACGTCTAAAATTTAATCCGGGCATGTTTGATGCCTTATGAACCTTCACAAGAGTGCCTAGGAACCCTACAACATGGTAGTCCATAAGTACATCCTTGAAAGTCCCTAGTCGTGGGTGTATCGAGATGGGGCATCGATATACCAGAGTAGACTAGCGTGTACCTTCTCGACCCATACTGATGGGCGATGGATGATCCCATATCCATTGGTGTTTGACATCGGAGATGATATACGGGTGCTCAGTAGAGACTGGGTACACTGGACGGACTCGTCGAGAACTCCCAGATGGTATTATACCTTACGTCAGATGGCAGTTCTCTGGTGACACTGGTACAGAGTAGTCTGTTGACCCGAGATCGTCATAGAGTCTTGTGTGGTTCCCACTGTGCTTTGATTTCCATCTTACCACGTCCAAGAGGGTGTGCAAAACGGTGGTTTTTGGGTACAGTCCCGAGTCACATGGAGGCAATGAGCGATAGGAGGGGATTCGTCTCTCCCGGTATAGGGGGTTGATGTTGCGCTGTGTTCGATTGGCTATAACAGGAAATCCCTGGCCAGGGTTGCTGAGATTTACTGGTAAGTGTTACCAGTAGTTTCTCGAATTGTTATAGACCTCATATCGACATGACTTATCGAGCTATTGGGGTCTGACGTTTACCACCCCTAGGCAAGATATGCGACATATCAGACGACGAGACCGGACTGTACGGTAGTGTTACTGGTTGGATTCACAGGAGTGTGAGCGGGCTTGCTCGTCGATCTTCTGATCGCTCAATACCCGGGTGGCCGTTACGTTTAGCAGACCGCTTGCGGCTTGTGGGTGTTTGATATGATCATCACCTGCTGCCGGCGTATTGACGAGTCTTTAGAGTCCTACACAGAGGTTTCCTGGCTCAAGCGAAACGAAATAGGAGCGCATATGAGATATGTGCGGGACCGAGAATAATGCGTGTATGTGATACCGTATTCCATTCTCGCGATGAATGTATCGAATGGTTATATGCGATATAACCTAGTTATCGAATCGAGGGTTGATTCGATAAGCCGATACATTGGATATTAGTCGGTTATATACGATATGACCGGATCATTGAATCAAGTGTTGATTTAATGATTTAATGCACAATTATATATTTGATATATTACTTTGCATTAACGAGTATCGGTTCACTTTAAATGGATTTTCTCGCTCGGATGTGCGCATTATATATGTGATATGATTTTGTGCACATGCTTGTATCATGTTTGATGGTGCATATAAAATTGGTTAAGTATAAAGAATTAAACCTTGGTTAATGAAATGGTTAGGGTTTATTATTTGCTTATTCATTTTATTCATTTATTTATTCTTTTGGAAAAAGAAAAGGAAATGATAAAATGGTGGCATTCTTTGTTTTATTCATGAAGTTTCATGAACACTTTGACTTTGTGACCACTTTGTCTCATCCTTAACCCTAACCATTCCACTTAACCCTAATTAATTCTCTACACCTAACCATGGTTCTGTGATGATAAGAATTCATTATTCTTTTCATTTTAGAATAACTTATCATAACATAATTCTTCTTCTTCTTCCTTTCTTCACTTGAAGAAAGCAAGCTCCATCAATGGTGATTGATAGAAATGAGTGAGAAATCCAAATCTAAAGTCTACCCACTTCCTATTTCTTCATCCTCTACCTCTTGCCAAGTAGTAGAGTGTGTTTTCTTCACAAGTTTCTTGACTTGGTGAAGTCGGAGCTTGATTTAGCGATGCCTCGACATAGATCATCTTCGGCATGGACATCGACGACCTAGCTCGCCATTTCTCCGACGAAGCCGACGCTAGAGCCCGGGAATTAATTTGGACAGCGAGGGGTCTTCGTTGCGGAGCTATGGAGGTGGAGCACCGGATCTACAAAGGTTGTATTTCCGTATTATTGTAGTTAAGTGTTAACTAGTTTCATTATTCGCCTAAACATCTAGCCGACGATCTAGTCTAGGGTTTCTCGGCACCGTATTTTTAGAAATTGGCATGGTTGATGCCTTGTGAGACCTCTTGAGAGTGCCTAGGAACCCTACAGGTGGCACCACGTCGACGGATCTTTAAACGGGCTCCCCCCTCTGAACCGAGGCAACTCGGTCGTCAAGTTTGCTAAAAGAGACGACCAAGATGTTGTAGAGAATGAGTAGAACACTTTGTCTCGTTACGTTCAAGGCTATGGATGAACGGTTAATGAAGTTGCCTTTTGGATCGAATGGAAATGAGAAATGAATCATGTCTAATTTCTATGTAGCAAAACTTATATCTTTTTTCCAATCACAACCATGAGCAATGAGAGGGGGAGGCCGGCCACTATATAGAGGAGGGGTGAGTGTAGGAGGAGGGAGTGGTGACCACAACAACATGATACTTATCATAACACCTAGTATGAATGCATTAATGAAAACAATGAATCACTTAACCTTGTCATCACAACATTAAATGAACACTTAATGCATCAATGAGTCACATGCCACATCATCATCCTAGTCACCATCTAGAACTTTATAGAAACACGACTCACCCCATGACTCACCCTCAAGAAGAAAAGTTAAATCCATATTTGAACGAATGTTAAACACGGCTGATAGAAAACTGGAAACTGGCAACTTCCAAACGTGATCCTGAAATGAATTTCAGAATAACCCCGTATCAGTATAAACATACCCGCATTTGTATTACGACCGAATACAAATGCAACTGAGACAAAGATATTATATCTACACAGTATAATACTCAGATCCGGCTTAAACCAAAACCGACCAGTATTATCTGCCCGAAAATAACACGTGCGAAAACGCATGTATATTTTCCGAACCTTGCCATAATACCATACGTCCTCTACAACGTTTCGCCCAAACTTGGGAAAGTTTCTATGGGGAACTCTAATGACTCATCAACACACTGGCACTGGGTATAACCCCTAGCACGTCAGAGGTACTGGCTGTACGTAACGGTTTGCCTATGTATTGATTGGAAAGGAAGCTGACAAGCGAACTCATCCATAAACCCTACTGAGCCTAACAGTGACAATATACATACAGTCCGGTCCGTTCGTCTATGAGTATAGCATATCTGCCTAGGGGGTTAGTAACGTCAGACCCCCAATAACAGTATAAGTCGTGTCAGAGAGTGGCCCAGAACACCCTGAGATACTACTGGAGTACCTACCAGTAAATCTCCTGCCTCGGCTGAAGGCTTTGTGTAATGGCTCTCCTAGACACAGCGCGATCTCACCCACAATACCGGGATAGACGAATCCCCTGCCGATCCGCTCACTTGCCTCCAATGTGGCTCGGGACTGTACCCAACTAAAACCTGTTTGCACAACTCCTTTGAGCATGGTAGGGTAGTAATCTAAGCACAATAGGAACTCACACGAGACAAATGACGACCTCAGGTCGATCAACTAACCTGTACACATGTCACCAGGGAACTGCAATCTGACAATATGTATAATATCAACTAGCATGTTCCCGGCGAGTCTTGTCCGGTGTACTCATATCCTAATGAGCACCTGTATACATCTTAGGTGATCTAACTGACACCAGTGGCTTGTGAGACCGGCTACCGCCCCTCGTCGGGGTCTCGACTGTATACACTAGTCTACTCTGGAGTATCGGTGCCCTGTCTCGAAACTCCCACGACTAGGGACACTTTAAGGATGTACTTACAGACCCCAGCTCCCACGTATATGATCGCCGTCATACTGCTGGTAGTCAAGCAAGAATCTTATGGGCTCTATCATCATGCAATAGTGAACTAATATGTATACGATGATAAAGACAAACCAGATAGCATACTATCATCACGAGCAAGACTGTCATATCGGTATAGGTCCTGCCTCAATCATTGCAATCACGTACATGCGATCCAATAATTGACTTTGAGGGCACTATCTCCAACAATCTCCCACTTGCACTCAAGGCTAATTATTGCGATGCCGCATACTCACAGCCCGTATGATACCGAACATCCAACTTCTCTACTAATCAGTTTCACAAAGCTAGTTTGTAAAACTCTTGTGTTCGAGAAATAGCCTCAGTGAGTGGATCCGCCCTGATGTTTCTTTATATGTCTCTCTTAATCTCAAGTTCGCGGAGAAAGCCATCTCCCGAATCGAGTAATACATGTCTTAGAATATGTCTGGATATCTGATGGGATCTAGTTCATAAATGAACTCTAAATCCAAACTTCTTAGACTGTATCGATAACTGAACCTAATCAGAATCTAGCACCATGCCTCCCACAGTATCCTCTTGGACCACCTGTCAATAATATTGTCCCTCGTCAGAGGGAAAACTATAACTGTGACAATCACTCTGTCATCCATGTTACCTTGGAAGCCTTGAATGATAACCGTCTCCCGAAGGAGGCTGCCGTCATCAAATCCGTAGAACAAGCACTTATGTTCTAAAACTGCTTTCTTATGTTTCTTCAGGATTGGATTAATATAAACATATCGCATCAAGTGCAAAAACAACATCTGGCGTGGTACTTGACATCTCATGATCGACTCAATTACCTAAGCAAGTGATCTGCCAATCATGCACATCCCTCTCTCCTTTAGTCTCTAAGACACCTTTAGAAAGGGTGACTCCATCACCTGCAGGTACACCACCATGCCAGGAGTCATCTATTCTAAAATACCATTAGAATACTGTCAAAGTACCCAAATTGGGAAACTACCCAATACCAGATCTAAAACCATAGATCTAGTAACCAGAATGTCAGATATTATATCAATTTCCTTTGTGGAGAAACAACTGTATGACGACCAAAGTACAACCGATTGTAGTACAGGAATTTTACTTCCTACTCTGTGTATGTCATCCAAATACCAGGACATCACATCCTACTACCTTCTTAACAGATCCATCCCCTATTCTGATGAAGTCAAAGCCATGACTGTCACATCAAAAATAGATGATCTATCTCCGCTATATCTGCTCAAGTCTATAAATAGACATAAGCTGCTTGCCCACTATGCTTCCGCTGCTCCCACTGACTACGACAACCCTCTGGCAGAATAATATATACGTACACTTCTAAAGCTAGTTTAGAACGACGCTATACTTATCCTCCTGCCGGGTCTCATAGCCTGGAACAACCGTAGTGTCAAGTCTGGGTAAACAAGAACCTCCCTATCACCGTCCTTGAGGCTACCAGAGTACCTCTCGGGTGTCTGAGGTTACCCACCATATCTGTGGAGTGGCTATTGGAATGTCAAACCTGATTGAATATATAGGTCCTATTAAATTTTCTGTAATCGTTTGCGGTTCTGGAATTACTTCCAGTTCTACCATACTCCTACTACTGTTTTCTGAAAAATATCCATTTTACTAAAACTGTGGCGAGTCAAGAACAATATCACTATTGATCTTCCAGATGGTAGAAAATGTCAACCCTCGTCAAAGCCAGGGTCAACCCACAAACTGCCATTACAGAAACGTGCCTTGAGTTATCCATTGTCTGGTTTTAAGCATAGGCTAGACAACTCCCCGTATCTTAACATCGTTAAGATATGAACCATTTTATATTCAATATAGAAACAGAGGCACTAATTTAATTGGAACCAGATTCAAATCATGCAGCTGTCTCTAGTGCATAACAACTTAATGGAAAAAGGCTAATCAGCATTACTCAACTTAGGAATCCATCCAATTATGAGTAACCCGAAAGAGAAATAAGTTTCTCAAAACCATTACTTTCAACTGAATACAAATCACAAGAATCTACATCTTCTATCTCTTTGAAGAATCCCGATACTTGTGATACCTGATTCTCTACTTTATTCTTATACCCACAACTTCTCATAACTTAGACATTGTATTTCTACGAAACACTTGTCTAAAAACTAGAGAAGTCACAAGTAAACAAAACATAGTACGAGGACCTACCCCTTTTTTCCTGACGGACACTGGACAACATACAATACTCTGTATAAGTCCGCTGAGTTGAATAACTCAAAACCTATGCAGCGTAGGTTGAAAACTGTACCCAGGCGATTTCCTCAAATATCACCAATTACAACGAATTCCGATATAATGATGATAATCTCCTAATTCCCAATAACTTACTCCCACTCATCATCTGTAAAACCATACAGATATGAGAATGAAACCTGGTAAATACATACCCTGGAATAAGTATCTAATCGGGAAAACAGTTTTCTTTTAACAATGCACAGTGAAACTGAAACATGGAAATGTTTCGTAGGGGTATCCTGGTATTCTTAGTAATGCCTCTTCCATAATCCAATTCATGACTTTAACCGTATATCTCTTTGCCATCTTCCAAATCCCTTTATTTGTCTTTAGTTGTTACCTTCTGTACACCTTTATTAGGCTAAATGGTTTTCTTCCTTCCCTACCGTTCGGCACCAGCCTATGGTTTGGAAGAAGGCTATCCATTAAGCATAATAGGTGTACCCTCCTCAACCTAGGAGTACTCGTATCTTGAGAGAAGGTGATGATAAAAGACAACTGAATAATACCTTATTCCATTAAAGGTGAAATAGGAGTGGCGATGAAATACGCGGTTTGGTCGTGAATGATAACAGTCGCAATTTACTTTTCCCTCTTTCTAATCCCTTTATTTTGTCTTTAGCTATTACCTTCTGTACACCCTACTTAGGCTAATTGGTTTTCTTCATTCCCTACCTTTTTGGCACCAGCCTATGGTTTGGAATAAGACTGTCCAATAAGCGTAATAGGTGTACTCTCCTAAACTAAGGAGCCCTCGCAACCTGAGAGAAGGTGATAATAAAAGACAACTGAATAAACTAATTCTATTTCTCCTGAACCTGGATCCATCCTCGAAGAAGTCCCTTCGACTTCGTATATAACCATACGATGGATCTATCCAATGGAAGTGGATGTCCGTAGTAATACGGGGTGTTCTGAGAAATACAGAGGGTAAAAGAAGGAGCGGTAATGACTTATGCAACTTTAGACAATCCAAAAGCCAGTATTTTAAGAAGGTTCGGTCAACTTTGGTCACTGAGTCATAGTCTAGGGTCGGTCAAAAAGGTCGCTGCCAAAGAGAGAGAGAAAAGAAACACTCTGCGTGCACTCTAACCTAGATCGGAATGGTTATCACTTTATCTAATCAGGAAACCTCCCACTGTAATCTCAAATTCTCCTCCAAACCTGAAAGAAGAATTAGTCGGGATCACCCGAAGAGTAAACTAACTCATCAGTGAGAATCGGGATCCAACTATCATCGCATGATAACTTGATGGAAGCCACTCAAGTTATCACACTCCAGAAGGTATGCGCATGCCTGGCAAGTTTCCTTTATGTTTGAAACTCCCGATGTGATTTTTGCCCCATGCTCTTATGACCTTGACTAAGGGCCAAAATATCATAATTCACATGTCAAGTTCTTCCCGTCATTATCCAGGTTGATTGGAACCCACCCGCACATGCCCTTGACTAAGGGTCAAGCATGACAGAACGACTGTCCCAAACCAACTCATCTATCTATGCAACAGATGAATACCCAGCAGCTACCAAACACTATGCCTTGACTAAGGGCCAAAATACATAGCTTGAATACTACTGAATATCCAAAAGAAATGACGAAGGGCTACGGCTGGTTTTTGGCGAAAAACCTTTAACGTAATGAACTTGATCTCGTTGAAGGAAACTGATAGCTTTTTATAAAAATATAGTGGCGAAAAACCTTTGCTAAAGAGGTCACTCCCGGTGAAGGGATCTCGGCTCTTTCCTCGTGGAATGAGGTGCGGGATATTCCAACTGAATACCGCGATGCAAAGCAACTTGTAATCGACTATATTAAAGTTACTACCCTGACGTAAACTTCTGCCCAAGGGGTTTTTCCCGGTGAAGGGATATCAGCCCTTGCCTCGTCGAATGAGGTGCAGGATATTCCAACTGAATATCACTATGCAAAACAAAAGGAAATGTCTTTGTAATAACACCTTTTAAATTGGTTCCAACAACATCAAATATAGGTTTGTTTTACCCTTGCATTGATAAGAATTAATGCAGTCCCATCAATCAATCACACCAGAAAAGAACGAAAATATAATGTACGTATATGCCAACCGCATTCGCCACTGGGTCCCATCATCACCCGTTAGGTTACTTAACTAACGACAGAGCGGGGGCTGGACTAGCGCGGGTGTAAAACATATACAACATCTAATAGTATATATACCAATATACAATAATCGCTCCAGGCGTGATAATATGCAACATTACAGAAAAGTAATAAGCATCACAGAACAATACAGATAATCTGGGATCCCCGGGTTTCACAGAGCCGCTGCTGAAACCTGACGTTCCCCTGGTCGTGTGGATAGCCTGTGCAATGAAACCTAGACCCCTACGGGTGTGGCAAGTTACCCGCCAAAACCTGAAGCGAGGTAGTCCCCACAACATAGTGAATGGAACACCCGGCACTTCACGGAATCCGGTAAATTGAGCACCCCTCCTTGGGTCAACCTGTACCCCCTACGAGTGCGGCGAATGGTCTGCCAATTCTAGAGTGAGGTCCCTTTGCTTCTCAATGCCATGAGATACGGACCCGTTGCCCTCTAGAACCCGGCTATCCGTGCACTCCTTCGCGGGATAAACCTAGTACAGAAATAAGAATATATACAACGGGTACATCGACCTCAACCAGGTCGTGCCCCAAAAGAATATTATACAAACAGGCAGTGACGGCAGTCCACATGTTGGACGCTCACCCCGCAATATCAAATGTACAAATAAATCCAAACTGCACTACCATTGCACACTGCTATCCACCACGACATATCCGCAACATCACAGCACAACACAGAACATCAACGCGAATGTCACGTTCGCAAACCAGTCTAAAAGAACTATAGCAATCAGACGCGGTTTACCGATCAAATGACATTCCCGGTAGGAGATATAAAGTAAGTACTGTAAACTAACATGTTTAAACTTCGATCGACTAAATTTCCCGAAGTAGGCCCCACGTACATCTGTTGTACAGTAACAAAATCTGGGCCCACAAGAATATTATCAAAACACCTCAATTTCCAATTTAGAAACAACATGAGAAAAATTGCCAACTAAGTCACCAAAAGAGCCGCGGTTCCGAGGTCAAAGCCAGGCTTTGACCGCGTTTCCGCGGCCGTACGGTCGACTTAGTTGGTCGTTTTTCTCCAGTTTTCTATAAAATCCCTGCTTGATTTTCTGGCATATGTAAAATTATTTTTAGACATCATTTAAAATTAACATAAACTGTGAACATGGAATTTGCGGTTTTTGAAAATCCGTTCGATCGATATTTTAAACGCGTTAGCACAAGTTAGTATAGCTTAATGGTGTTGCTCTGATACCACTGTAAGTCTACGGTAGCGCCCCGGCCGTCTAACAGACGCCAAATGCGGAACAAAAACTTTTTACAACTGGCGCTATCGCGTACTATAACCCGGATCTGCCATTAAAGCTAAACTAACAAATTACAAAGTGGGTACAAATGTTATACCGAACGATCTGAGTCCTTCGGTCTTCAACCATCATCCCACGCTTTGTTGCGGCTGCTCCGATCTTCTGAATCTCCAATCTTCTCGTCCAGGTGGCACCACGTCGACGGATCTTTAAACGGGCTCCCGCCTCTGAACCGAGGCAACTCGGTCGTCAAGTTTGCTAAAAGAGACGACCAAGATGTTGTAGAGAATGAGTAGAACAATTTGTCTCATTACGTCCAAGGCTATGGACGAACGGTTAATGAAGTTTCCTTTTGGATCGAATGGAAATGAGAAATGAATCATGTCTAATTTCTATGTACCAAAACGTATATCTTTTTTCCAATCACAACCATGATCAATGAGAAGGGGGAGGCCGGCCACTATATACAGGAGGGGTGAGTGTAGGAGGAGGGAGTAGTGACCACAACAACATGATACTTATCATAACACCTAGTATGAATGCATTAATGAAAACAATGAATCACTTAACCTTGTCATCACAACATTAAATGAACACTTAATGCATCAATGAGTCACATGCCACATCATCATCCTAGTCACCATCTAGAACTTTCTAGAAACGCGACTCACCCCATGACTCACCCTCAAGAAGAAAAGATAAATCCGTATTTGACCGAATGTTAAATACGGCTGATAGAAAACTGGAAACTGGCAACTTCCAAAAGTGATCCTGAAACGAATTTCAGAATAACCCCGTATCAGTATAAACATTCCCGCATTTGTATTACGACCGAATACAAATGCAACTGAGACAAAGATATTATATCTACACAGTATAATACTCGGATCCGGCTTAAACCAAAACCGACCAGTATTATCTGCCCGAAAAATAACACGTGCGAAAACGCATGTGCATTTTCCGAACCTTGCCATAATACCATACGGCCTCTACAACGTTTCACCCGAACTTGGGAAAGTGTCTGTGGGGGACTCTAATGACTCATCAACACACTGGCACTGGGTATAACCCCTAGCACGTCAGAGGTACTGGCTGTACGTAACGGTTTGCCTATGTATTGATTGGAAGGGAAGCTGACGAGCGAACTCATCCATAAACCCTACTGAGCCTAACAGTGACAATATACATACAGTCCGGTCCATTCGTCTATGAGTATCGCATATCTGCCTAGGGGGTTAGTAACGTCACCCCCAATAGCGGTATAAGTCGTGTCAGAGAGTGACCCAGAACACCCTGAGATACTACTGGAGTACCTACCAGTAAATCTCCTATCTCGGCAGAGAGCTTTGTGTAATGGCTCTCCTAGACACAGCGCGATCTCACCCCCAATACCGGGAGAGACGAATCCCCTGCCGATCCGCTCACTTGCCTCCAATGTGGCTCGGGACTGTACCCAACTAAAACCTGTTTGCACAACTCCTTTGAGCGTGATAGGATAGTAATCTAAGCACAGTGGGAACTCACACGAGACAAATGACGACCTCAGGTCGATGAACTAACCTGTACACATGTCACCAGGGAACTGCTATCTGACGATATGTATAATACCAACTAGCATGTTCCCGGCGAGTCTTGTCCGGTGTACTCATATCCTAATGAGCACCTGTATACATCTTAGGTGATCTAACTGACACCGGTGGCTTGTGAGACCGGCCACCGCCCCTCGTCTGGGTCTCGACTGTATACACTAGTCTACTCTGGAGTATCGATGCCCTGTCTCGAAACTCCTACGACTAGGGACACTTTAAGGATGTGCTTACAGACCCCAGCTCCCACGTATATGATCGCCATCATACTGCTGGTAGTCAAGCAAGAATCCTATGGGCTCTATCATCATGCAATAGTGAACTAAAGCATGTATACGATGATAAAGACAAACCGGATAGCATACTATCATCACGAGCAAGACTGTCATATCGGTATAGGTCCTGCCTCAATCATTGCAATCACGTACCTGCGATCCAATAATTGACTTTGAGGGCACTATCTCCAACAATATCTTCTACCACTCCGAGAAACAAAAGGTGTTTGTTTCTCGACATGCCACCTTTTTAGAAAAGGGTTTTCTTATGAAAGAAATTAGTGGCAGTGAGGTAGAACTGGAAGAAGTTCTAGCTACACAAACTGCAACAGAAGATTTGATGGAATCAGAGAATTCGGTAGTTCCCAACGAACCTCAGCCTCTCCGCCGATCTAGTAGGGTTCCTCATCCACCTGAAAGATACTACGGTTTTCTCATTGATGGTGGGAGCGAGGATTGTATCATGGAAGATGATGACCCAACTAGCTTCGAGTAGGCCATCACGAGTGGGGACTCTATGAAATGGCTGGATGCAATGCAAACTGAGATGGAATCCATGTATACCAACAAAGTATGGATTTTGGAAGATGCTCCTGAAGGGGTAAAACCCATCGGAAGCAAGTGGATCTTCAAGAAAAAATTTTGTGTAGATGGAAAAGTTGAGACTTTCAAAGCTAGACTTATTGCAAAAGGTTTTCGTCAATGACCAGGTGTGGATTATGATGAAACCTTTTCTCCAGTAGCTATGTTTAAGTCCATCCGGATCCTACTTGCCATTGCTGGCAAATGGATGTTAAGACCGCCTTTCTAAATGGTGATTTATAAAAGTGCGTGTACATGACTCAGCCAGAGGGCTTCGTAGACAGTGGGAGCAGCGGAAAGGTGTGCAAGCTGCTTAAATCCATCTACAGGTTAAAGAAGGCATCGCGGAGTTGGAACATCTGTTTTGATGTTGTAGTCAAAGAGTTTTACTTCATCAAGAACGTAAATGAACCTTGTATATATAAGAAGGTGACAGAGAGTAAGGTTGTCTTCCTCGTATTGTACGTGGATGACATATTCTTGATAGGAAATAATGTTCCTATACTGCACTCGGTCAAGCTCTTCTTATCACAAAGATTCTCAATGAAAGATCTAGGTGATGCCTCCTACATCTTAGGGATTAGATCTATATAGATAAATCTACGCGGATACTGGGATTGTCCCAATCCAGGTACATAGACACCATACTAAAGAGGTTTAGTATAGAAGATTCCAAGCATGGGAATTTACCCATGATCACAAGACTCGCTCTCTCCAAAGAGAAGTCTCCCAATACTGATTTGGAGAGAGCTCGCATGCGAGGGATACCCTATGCTTCGACAGTAGGCTCTATCATGTACGCGATGTTATGTACCAGACCCGATGTAGTATACTCACTAAGTGTAATGAGTAGGTATCAAGCAGATCCAGGAGAGAGTCACTGGACAGCTGTGAAGAACATTCTCAAGTACTTGAGAAGGACTAAAGAGATGTTCTTGGTGTATGGTAACGGAGAACTCCAAGTGGAGTCTTCTACCGATTCGAGCTTCCATAGTGATAAGGACGACTCTAAGTCGGTCTCGGGATTTGTCTTTACCCTCAATGGAGGAGCGGTTTGTTGGAAGAGTTCCAAACAGGAAACCGTGGCAGACTCGACGATGGAGGCTGAATACATCGCTGCCAACGATACTGCCAAAGAGGCTGTCTGGATGAAGAAGTTCATAAATGAACTTGGTGTGGTTCCGTCCATCGAGCATCGAATACCTTTGTATTATGATAACAATGGAGCTGTGGCTTTGGCCAAAGAACCAAGGTCCCATCAGCGATCCAGGCATATTCTGAAGCGGTATCACATGATCCGGGAGATAGTTGATCGCCGGGAGATCGAGGTCAGGAGAGTTGACACGAAGGACAACACAGCCGATCCACTCACAAAGGCCATACCCCAAATACAATTTGAGAGACTCTTCGGGATGTTGGGTATGAGATACTACAACAACTTGCCTTAGTGCAAGTGGGAGATTGTTAGTTATATGTATGCCCTAGAGGCCATTATTGTACATGTGATGTATATTATAGTGGATGCTTGGATATATATAGAGAGGACTTTCTTGCTCGACATGATAGTATGATATCTGGTTGCTCTTTGTCTTAACATGTAGACTTGTATTGTGATACCGTCTTGCTCTCACATGTTGATAAAGCCCTTAGGATGAGTACTTAACTACCAGGACTATGATGGAGATCATACTAGTGGGGCTAGAGTAGTCCATAAGTACATCCTATAATTGTTCCTAGTCGAGGGTGTATCGAGAAAGGGCATCAATACTCCAGAGTAGACTAGCGCATACGCTTCTTGACCCATATGATGGGCGATGGATGATCACACATCCATTGGTGCTTGACATCAAAGATGGTATACGGGTGCTCAGTAGAGACTGGGTACACTGAACGGACTCACCGAGAACTCCTAGTTGGTATTATACCTATCGTCAAATAGCAGTTCTCTGGTGACACTGGTACAGGTTAGTCTGTAGACCCTAGATCGTCATAGAGTCTTGTGTGATTCCCACTGTGCTTTGATTACCACCTTACCACGTTCAAGAGAACGTGCAAAACGGTGGCTTTTGGGTACAATCCCGAATCACATGGAGGCAATGAGCGATAGGAAGGGATTCGTCTCTCCCGGTATTGGGGGTTGATGTTGCGCTGTACTCGATTGGCTATAACAGGAAGTCCTTGGCCAGGGATGATACGGAGATTTACTGATAAGTGTTATCAGTAGTTTCTCGACCCGTTATGAACCTTACAACGGCACGACTTATCGGTTACTGGGGTCTGACGTTTACCACCCCTAGACTAGATATGCGACATATCAGATGAAGAGACTGGACTGTACGGTAGTGTTACTGACAGCCTTTACAGGAGTTAGAGCGGGCTTGCTCGTTGATCTTCTGATCGCTCAATACCCGGGTAGCCGTTACGTCCAGCTAGTACCGCTGACGGCTTGTAGGTGCTTGATATGATCATCACCTACTGCCGGCATATTAACGAGTCTTTAAAATCCTACACAGAGGTTTACTGGCTCAGGCAAAAAGAAGTAGAAGCACATATGTGATATGTGCGGGACCGAGATTAATACGAGTATGTGATACCGTATTCTATTCTCGTGAATTATTCGTATCGGTCGGTTATATGCGATATAGCCGGATTATCGAATCAAGTGTTGATTCGATAAGTTGATACAAATAATATTAGTCGGTTGTATGTGATATAGCCGGATTATTAAATCAAGTGTTGATTTAATGATTTAATATATAATTATATATTTGATATATTAATTTACATTAACTAATATTTGCTCACTTAAGCATTTCTTTTTCTCACATATGCACACTTAATATATATGTGATATAAATTAATTGTGTTTTCTTTTTTGTGTCATGCTTGATGATACACACTACATAGGTGTATGAGACTCACACCATGCTCATGATAATGCATAGTTTATTTATTTAAGGTAAATCCAAATTAGTTGGAAATTAGTCACATGGCATGAAACTTGTGGAAGCTTGTAGATGCATTGACTTAGTCCACTAATTTTGTTTTACTTAAGATATTTATTAACCCAACTATTATCTAAACTCACGGTTAAGTCTCTACATGAGTTATATGAGATATTTCTCACTCATGGTTACCATTCACTCTCTCATCCATTATTTGATTCTTCTTCTTCATCAAGAGCTTAGCTCTCTAGGTTTTTGAGAGGAGAAGAAAAACAGTGAGAAAATTAATTCTAAAGTGAGCAAAATTCCTACTTCATCATCCTCTACTGGATTAGCCATTTAGTTTAGAGTGTTAGCTTCACTAATCCCTCATTAGTGAAGAAATAGCTTGGGTTGGTGTCTCCTCGACGTAGATCATCTTCGGCCTTAAAGACTTCGTGCAAGCTCGTTCCTTTTACCTTGTGGAGCCATTCTAGAGTCCGCAAGATCACTACTTGGAGCGAAAGGACTACCACTCGGAGCTATTGAAGTGAAGGACCGGTCTACAAAGGTTGTATTCCATATTCACTTAAATGTAAAGTAGTTTACATGTTGAATTGTCTAAATTTTTAGTTAAGATTTTAGGGTTAGGATTGTTTAGCATGGAAAAATTTTGAAAATGGCATGGACGATGCCTTCGAACTCTTGCTGTCATGCTAGGCATTCCTACATATATCACTTACATAGTCTATATGTCGGACGTTCGTTATGCAATAATGAATATACATTACATCATAGAGAATTATATCTAATACTATATACACCAGGTTATCCATCGCAACAATCCAACACAACCGTAATCAATATAGCACTATTCATCACAGAACATGCAAACTTGCGAGTATCAATTCTGTAACCCCGTCTAATTGATACATATAGCAATTAGACAACGTTTTACCAAACGTTATGATACACGTAAACATCATATAGCCTACGACAATCGAATACCGCACACTAATAGCCAACACTTCAATTTCCAAAACACCGAAAATCAAGTGTGCTAAAAACCAGCAAAAATTCCATGCTAAAACCCACTCCGGGAATCCGAAATGAGCTCGGGTTGATCCAAAATATCGCGAAGGTCCCTGTAATAAAATTAATGTTGACCCGGAAAGCACTTATGGGGGTACCCACCCCTTAGGTCGCCCTAAGGTGGCCATGGGGATAGGCAGACCCGAGCCTGCCCTTTTAGGTAGGGCTCGGGTCCCCACTTGCCCAAGGCAACCTTAAGGTGGTATAATGGCAGTGGGCCCTCCTTAGGTCCCTCTAGGACATCCCTTGGGTCCCCGCGGCTTCTCGGTCCAAACCGAGAGCCCGCGGGGAGTTTAAACATCAAACTAGCATGATTTGTTCACCGGTTTTGGACAGTTTTTTGCAGAGCAAAAAACTGCAGGATTCGGAAGTCGTATCTATCTAGTTTAGGGTGTTTGGGTGGTTCTGATACCATTGAAAGTTTCTAGTTCCTTCGCCGCTAACCTGCGGCTAATGCGAAATACAAAAACAAAATTTTTGATGGCACTAGAAACTTAACCCTAGAATCTACACCAAACACTCAAACTAGAAAAACACCAAGACAGGGATTTGACTACTCGGTTAGGGTTACAACCTTTGTAGTCGTATCCTTCGTCTTCATTCCTCTTCCTTATCTCCTCAAAGTTCCATGATCGCGCTTGCAAGACGGTCCTCCTTCGCCAAAGATGATCCACCCAAAGGAACCAGGTTCAAGTTTCAACTTCCTCAATGAAGTAACTAAAGATCTTAGGATACTAATCTAAGATGCTTAGCGATATAGTGTGAATGTTCTACTAATTTTTCTTTCTTTTAATCTTTTTGTTTCTCAACGCATGAAAATGGTAGAAGATGAAGAAGAAGAAGGAGTCATTTGAGGAGAGAGAAGCTAAATAGTAGAATGAATAAATCACTTCAAAAATTCAAGCATGTAATAATTCTTTTGTCAAAAGAATTCTCCCATTTTAAAAATGCAACTATGCTTGAATAATATGGGCAAATGAATTAACACCCTCCACCATTTCTCTCCTCTACCTCATTTCACAATTTCTTTAAAAAGAAATTCCTAAAAATGAGGCGTTCTCCTTCTAGAATTATTCTTGTATGAATACAAGAATATGTCCCGGCAAATATATGCCCGTATTCGTATCAAAATACGAATACCCAAGAGATAGAAAAATACAATGAACATAAATACTAGAATATGCATATTGAAATATATATATATATATATATGTGTGTGTGTGTGTGTGTGTGTGTGTGTGTGTGTGTGTGTGTAAATTATTAAATCAAAACTTAATTTAATAATCCGGCTTAATTCTAAGCTGGCTAGTATTATCATCCACCCGATTAAAATCCGTGTGGTTAGCGCACATACCTAATCGGAACTCTACACGTATCAATATACGGCCACTACATCATTTCGCCTAAACTGGAAAAACCCTTTGTATGGGACTCTAAAGACTCATCAATACGCTGGCAGTGGGTTTAACCACAAGCACGTTAGCGGCACTAACTGTACGTAATAGCTACCCAGGTATTGAGCGAAAGGAAGACTGATGAGCAAACTCATCCGTACCCCTACTGAGCTACTGAGCCTGTATATGACAATCTCCATACAGTCTGGTCTCTTCGTCTGAGATAATCACATATCGAGTTTAAGGGGTGGATAACGTCAGACCTCTACTAACCCAATAAGTCGTGCCGGTCTGAAGCTCATCACCTACTAAGAAACTACTGATATCACATCAGTAAATCTCATTCACCTTGGACAAGGATTTTATGATGACAGTTGACCCAACACAGCACGACATCGACTCCCAATATTGGGAGAGACGAATCCCTGATGATTATTTACTACCTCCATATGGCTCGAGACTGTACCCAACTAAAACCTATTTGCATGACTCCTTTGAGTCGTGATAGGATAACAATCTAAGTACAGTGAGAACTCACACGAGACAAATGAAAATCTAAATTCAAAGGACTAACATGTACTCATACCATAAGAGAACTTTTATCTAACGATAGATATAATACTATTTAGAAGTTCTCGGCAAGTCCGTCCGGTGTGCTCACCTCCAGTGAGTACCTGTATATTATCTTAGATGACTCAACACCAATGGCTTAAGAGACCTTACCACCGCCCCTCGTCAGGGTCTTGAAATGTATACACTAGCCTACTCCAGATTATCGATACATGGTCTCGATACTCCTGCAACTAGGGACATTTAAGGATGTGCTTATAGACTACCCAGTTCCCACATATATGATCGCCATCATAATTCTAGTAGTCAAGTAATAATCCTACGGGATCATTATTTATTACCGACACGTAATAACGAGTAAAAGGTATACACTCAATGATAAAGAAAAACCAGATAGTATACTATCATCTCGAGAAAGACTGTTCTATCTGTATAGGTTCTCTTTCAATTATCATAATCGCAATAATTGCCTTGAAGGCACTATATCCAACATTTTCTACCATGTCCAAGAAAATACCGGTCATACAACGTTGGAAAGTTGCCGGTGCATTGCACAACTCAAAGGGCATGCGACGATAAGCAAAGGTCCCAAAGGGATAAGTAAATGTAGTTTTTTCTTGATCATCTTTTGTGATTGGAACTTGATTATACCCAGAATATCCTTCAAGGAAGCAATACTCATGACTAGCTAGTCTCTCTAGCATTTGATGAACGAAGGGAAGTGGGAAGTGATCTTTTCTAGTGGCGGTGTTGAGCTTGCGATAGTCAGTGCACACTCGATTTGAGTGTAAATGGAGACTGGTTCATTCGTGGAATTTGTAACAACTGTTATTTCCGATTTCTTAAGAAGAACATGAATAGGGCTAACCCACTCACTATTTGCAATCTGATAGATGATATCATGATCTAAACACTTGACTATTTCCTTCCTAACCATTGATCGGGTTCAATCTTCTTTGTGGATCACGAGTAGGTTTAGCGTCATTTATTAAGTGGATACGATGTTGAACAATTGTAGGAGATATTCCCTTAATTTCGGCCATAGTCCAACCTAACGCTTCCTTGTTTTTGCTAATGGTTTCAAGCAAATCTTTTTCTTGTTGTGCAAAAAGAGAAGCGAAAATAATGATCAGAAGCATTTAGTTTTCCCCTAAGTAAGAACACTTAAGGTGACTAGGAAGTACTTTCAAGTCTAGTGTAGGTGTTCGTTAGATAGAAGGAAGAAAAGGTGGTGGACAGACATCGAACTCGAATGATTCAAAAAATGGTTCAAAATGAGTGAATGCAACAAGTTCGAGAGATTTTTCGGATTCTTTCGGAAAGATGAATGATTCAAAATCACAAGATGGATCAATCGGTTCGTCGGTAAAGGTGAATCATTCATAGTCTCTATCAACGTCGGACTCAAGCATATCAAAGTAGAACTCTTCATATTCTTCATCATCTAAGGAGAACTTGTTTATCGCGTTTACTTCGAAGGGTTCATAAAGAGGACCACTCGGTTGATTTCCAATGCAAAAGATGTTTATATCAATTTTCATGTTACCAAAAGTAAGGGTTATAGATCTATTTCAACAATTGATCAAAGCATTAGAAGTCGCAAGAAAAGGTTGTCCTAAGATCACCGAGATTTAGTTTCGGGGATTAGGAACTTGATGTGTTTCAAGAACAACAAAGTCAACGGGAAAGATAAAATCCTTGAGTTTTATAAGCACATCTTTTATTTCCTCTAAAGGTGACTTAAGAGAGCGATCGACAAGTTGGAGAGTGATATGAGTAGACTTAAGCTCACTTAGCCCAAGTTCTTTGTAGACGAAGTAGGATAACAAAATCACACTAGCACCCATATCAAGCAATGCATTGGAAATCTTCTTGTCTCTAATTGTACACGGAATAGTTAGACAACCGGGGTCCTTATATTTCACGGGCAATGAATTCAACAAAACTCTCGATACATTAACCGTTAGATAAACTTTTTGGGGTACTTGTGTTCGGCGTTTCTTAGTGCACAAGTCTTTTAAGAATTTAGCATAGTAAGGAACTTTTTGGAGCACATCTAAGAGTAGGATATTGATCTTGACTTGTTTAAACATTTCAAGCATTTGTTCCAATTGATCATTGTGTTTTTTAAACCTCAACCTATTTGGAAGTGGAGCTGTAGTTTGCATAATCGGGTCAACATTTTGTTTTAGAATAGATGTTGAAGAAGGAGTCGGCTCCAGACACACCAAAGATGAATTCAATACAAATGGAGGAGTAGGTAAAATGGATGGAGTTGATCTCAATGCCGATGGTCGATAAGGTGAAGGCTTCATAGTAAAATATGAAGGTGTAGAAGAAAAAGAAGAAGTAGAAGTAGATGAAGTTTGAGGCATGCCAACATTGTTGTCAATTTATTTTCCAGATCGAAGAGTGGTTATAGCGGCAACATGATTGATATTTTCGTCGGCGGCCATATAAGCATTACGTTATGTATTCGGATTTGTGACCGGTTGGCTTGGTAGTTGACCTTTTTCTTTCTCACTCAAAACAGCGGTTAATTTCTCCATTCGATCTTCAAGACGAGCTATAGATTGAGATTGGGTATTAGAAAAGTTGTTTGAAGCTTGGATGAAATTTTGGAGTGTGGATGAAAGATTATCGTTTTGGACATGGAAAGTTTAGCAAACTTTTCAAGGCTTTTCTCCAATGATGACAATTTTTCATACCCCGGTTGAGAGAAAAATGTATTCAATGGAACATTGTTATTGAAAGGTATATTGAAATTTTGATTTTGTGAAGGAATGAAATTTTTGGTTTGTGGAGGAGTCTTTTGAAAGATTTGTTGTTGTTATTGGAATTAAGAAAAAGAATTTGAATTTTGTCCTCCTTGAAAATTGTTGTGACTATTCTAAGAAAAATTAGGATGGATCTGTTGGATATAGGTGTCCTCAAGACAATTACCGTAGTTGCAGGAATGCAATTACTGAATTCATGAGGACCTATACCAAAAACAGTCTTACTCGAGATGATAGTACGCTATCTGGTTTGTATTTGTCATTCATAAGTATACGTTTTACTTGCTATAATGTATCACTACTACATGATGATAAAGCTCATAGGATCTTTGCTTGACTCCCAGGATTATGATAAGGATCATACTAGTGGGACTTAGGTAGTATATAAGAACATCCTTACAAGTCCTTAGTCTTAGGAGTATCGAGACTGGGCATCGGTACTCCAGTTTATACTAGTGTATACGTTTCATAACCCTATAAGGGGCGATGGCTAATCCCATAGCCATTGGTGTTTGACACCGATGATTGTCTACAGGTGCTCATTGGATGAGTTACACTGAACGGACTCGCCGAGAACTCCTAAATGGTATTATACCAATCGTCAGATAGCAGTTCTCTGATGACATGAGTACAAAGTAATCCTTATACCCAAGATCGCCATAGTTTCTTGTGTGTGTTTCCACTGCACTTAGATTACTACCCTACCATGGCTTTAAAGAGTCATGCAAAAAGGCTTTAGTTGGGTACATTCCCGAAGCACATGGAGGCAGTGAGCGGTAGAGGGAATTCGTCTCTTCCGGTATAGGGAGTTGATGTCGCCCTATGCACAGCTAGTTATGACCATAAGTCCTATGTCAAGGCAGTCGAGATTTACTGATAAATGTTATCGGTAGTTTCTCTGGTGGTCATGAGCTTGACGTCAGCACGACTTATCGGGTTATTGGGAGTCTAACGATTTCCACCTCTCGGTCTATGACAGTCTTACACGAAGAGACCAGACTGTACGGTGAATGTCACTGATAGGCTCTAGCAAGGTACGGGTGGGCTTGCTTATCGACCGGCTTTTAGTCTAATACCTGGGTAGTCGTTATGTACATCTAGTACGCTAATGTTCTTGTAGGTTACTCCGGTGGGGGATTGATCTAAAAGCGTTTTAGATCAATCGAATATGATCGTGACCTACTGTCAGTGTATTGTCGAGTTTTTAGAGTCCAACACGGAGGGTTTTCCCTTTCTAGCGAAATGATGTAGTGCACTTACAGCGATGCGTGCGGGGTCCAATTAAACATGTATATGTTATACTATATATATTAAACGGATAGTTAATAATAGTCGGTTTGTAATTGAACCAGGTCATTAAATCAAGTGTTGGTTTAATGATATTACTTATATATGATGATTCATATATAAACTAATATTAATTGTGTCATTCTCTTCATTTATTCTAGTGTAAGGTTACATGACATATGCTTATGTACATTTACACATAAATATATATCTATATGTGTATATGAACACACACGCGCGCGCGCGCGCACACACACACATATTCTTTTTTCTCCCTTTTGTTTTTCTTTCTTGATTTATGCATGTCATATGCATGATGTGTAAGCTTGTAGGCTTACACCAAGCATGCTTCATGACATGTGTAGGGTGCGAGAGGCATATGGATGGTTGTGGCAAGGGTTCTACCCTTGAGCTCATATGACTTAGCCATTTTGTTCTTGGATTTTTCTCTCTCATCCAAGCTCAGGCAAAGAAATGAGAGGTACGAAAAAGAAAAGAGAGAGAGTCAAAGAGAGTATACACTCATTTCTACATCACTCACATATCATCTCTAGCAAATTTGAATAAGAGTCTCTTCAAGTAGTTGAAGATGGAGTTAGAATCGGTGGCCTTCGTGTGGATCATCTTCGACGAAACCGATCAGAAACCAAGCGAGATAGGAACCTCGGAGCTTAGCCGGAGTCGTAGGTTTCATCGTTGGAACAAGAGAAGAAGTTTCAAAGGTAGTATCTTCTCTACTCTTGCTTCTTTTGTTCACAAGTTTTTTAGTCTATGATAGTATTCTTGGGTTGGGATGTCTTGTTCTGTCGGATCCTGTCGTTTTTCCGCTTCCACAATGATTTTAGAACCCCGTCCGGCAAGCACGACAATCTAACAGAATCCTCCATCCCGGATTATAAGAGGCTGAAAAAGAATCATTCCTTGGTTTTTGATAGAAAGTATTGACATGATTGGGTCCAAGGAGGTTTGCAACTAAAGAACGTTCATCCGTAAGATGAGATGGATCCGCACAATTCAAGCAAGATAAACGCAAAAGTTTATTGATAGAAGCGGGTGGTAAAACAACTTTTCCTTCAATTGCCTCTAATTGTCGCGTAATTGCGGCTAATTTAGTTTCGAAGGCAATTTAAGAATCGAAATTATGAATACCACTTTTTGAAGCGATCGGTGAAGGATTGCTTTCCTATTATGTGGATTTTTCGAACAATTCTTCAAGATAATTCCAAGCTTCGTCGGGATGCATTTTCATGAAGTTTCCGTTACACATAAATTCCAAGAATACGGTAGAATTTTGATCTAACCCTTCATAAGCAATTTAGCATAAACGTCGCTTCTCTATTCCATGATGTGGGCATTGAATCAAAAGATTTTTAAAACGGTCAATGTGTTTCCAGAAAGTTTCATCAGGATTTTGTCGAAATTGATTTATCTCAAGTCTATATCTTGAGATTTTGTGATTTGGGTAAAACTTTTTAAGAAACACCTTGACAAACTTGTCCCAAGTGGAAATAGAGTTGGCGGGTTTGCTAAAAAGTCAACGTTTTTCTAAATCACGAAGGGTTAAAGGGAGCAAAAGGAGTTTCATGGCATCTTCGGTAAGATGTTGCAAACGCTTCATTCGACAAACGTCATCAAAATCACTTATGAACGCATAGACATCCTCGGATTCGAGTCCGGAAAAACGTGGAAGCATGTAGATGTAGTTGGTTCGTAATTATTACCATTGAAGGGAGACAAACAAATTCATAAAGGAATAGCAGAACGGCTAGGGTAGCAAAGATCTTGGAGAGTAGGATTAGGCATGTCGGCCATCGTAAAATCGGAAGAAAGAATGGTAGGTGAGATAGAATCTTTAAAAATACTGATATCGAAATCGGTAGAGGGGTCGGAAGGAACGGATAGAATACAGACTACTCGAGATTTTAGGTCCCTAGCGCACATTCGCATACACTAGTCGAGATAGTGTAAGGTATAAATATGGGTAAATAAATGTAAAGAGAGTGTATGAACGTGGAATAGGGTGAAATGAAGTGAGTTTAGTGTGACTTAAGAGTATGAACTCAAAAGTAGTGCTAGAATGCACGGATGAAGAACTCAACCAATTAAGAAGAAAGAAAACAAACAATTACCTAGTTTCTAAGGTCACCTAGGTCAATATCTAAACCCACTCCTAGACTTCCAAGAGACCATTTGAAAGATTGATCCTCTACAACTCTCTTCGCTATCTCTCGGCCAGGTAAATGCTAGCAAATGGAGGGAAGCTTTCTAAGGCTTTCGTCAAGTTTCTTAATTATAGAACCCCTTTACTTTGTGAGACTTTCGTACTCGATAACACTTGCCTAAGACACCTCAAGAATGGGTAGGATAAGAAATAGATTACCCTTAAACTTCTCTTGTCCTTGTTGAGTGTGATGGCCCTTAAAGTCGAGTCTAGATATTTCTATTAATTCGAGGTGATGCTCGATGTTAAGTTGTGATTTTTGGGCTTAGGAAGGGTAATGAACTCCCCACCTAATCTTGATTTGGCTGTGCCCCTTATTTAATCCATATTAAAATGAATGCACACACTTTTAAAATCCAAACAATCACACCACTTGAATTTTTTTTGTGGCAGATTTGCGAGCAAAGAATCCTGCACAAAATATAATTTTATTGGAGCTAAGGGAGATAGAAAAGAGGCATAAATGTGCTCATGAAAGTTTGGGTTAAGAAACCCCCACTGGACCGTGTTTCCGCGGTGGAATCCAACTGTGTCGATCGCGTTTCCATGGTGGATCGAAGGGAAGTCCATCCATGTCTTTGGCGCTGTAATCTACTCCTTGTATAGAGTTTCTTAAACTTCCCTAAAAATTTTAGCAGCATTCTATCTCGATTTATTCACTGTACAGCTATCAAATTCATCAAAAATAACAAAAAATCAGATTTTTTATGATTTATTCAAAGAGTTTATTATTCACGGGAATTTTTAAGAGAAAGAAGAATAACAAAAATTGATAACACGGTCTATGAGCCTCGATCCCCAGCATCGAAGCCAAAATTTGTTCGCATAATCCCAAACTCCACTCTAAAGTAATATGCAAGAAATATGAGCGGAATCGTGTGGTAGTATAGTGTATTTTGCAACTAGCAACCTTGTGTTTTAAACAAAGTTATTAATCACAAGTCGTTCCAACAAAGATCGAGGGCTAAGATCGTGTTTTCAATGCGGATTATTAGGGTTTGGATTTGAAATAGTCTTATGAATGTTTTTGTAAGAAATGAGAATGTAAAGGGGAAGGAATTTGCTAAGGAAATGAGTTTAGGGAAGGATCTCAAGTTAATCTAATCAATTCTCCATCTCTTGAATTTCTTCAACAAAAAAAAATGATCTCCAAGAGTATATATCATCAAACATGCACCATGGAGGTTGTGGGGCATGATCTTTCAAATGGCCAATCAAGTGCATTTGGTGAAGTAAAAACTCAATCTAGCCTTAATTTAAATATTATGAGTACAAACCAAGAATCATGCACCACAACGGGTGATGGAGTATGGAATGTCAAACTAGATATTTAGATTCAAGTCCTTCTTGAGATGGATGATGCTAAACCAATGCTTGAGGGACTTCAATGGAATTGTTCGATAAATAAGCATAGCCTTCCTCATTCAAATGCGTCACTTTAGAACCCTTAACAATATTCTCGAGACTTGATCTAATCTCTAACTTCATTAAGATTAATTAATCCCTACATAGATCACATAATTATCTAGTCTTGACACTCTCGGCAGGACTAGAGAAGAAGACGTGTCTACTTGAAATAAATTAAAACAATCAAGATAGAGTTTCATCACAATTACATTATCAAGAGAGAGGGTGTGAAATGGATCACATAATCAGCACCCACTCTCGTCATTTTCTCAACAAAAATCAACTATTCACAATTCATTATATTCACCATCACAAAGAAACAATAGAAAAACAAGAAAGTGATCATCACAAAAGTACAAAGTATTTAAATGCAATAGAGAGAAAAGACGAAAGCACCAATGATCTTCAATTTACCTTCAATTTAAGTCTTGATCTATAATCTAATACAATTTTTATTGATTTTTGAAGTGGAAAAGAGAAAATCAACTACTCTAAGATCCAACATCCATCGATAGCTATGAGGAAGCTAACAAAAGAGAAGGAAGAAGGAAACTAATCCTAAAAATGAAAATTACAATTAAAATTCGAAAATAAAATAGGGAAATTAAAAGCTCTCTCAATCCCTTCAGATCAACTACTTTTATAGATTTGTCACTAAGGGTCTAGAAGTTTTGAGGGAGTAACCATTTGATGATGAGGAATGGGCCCAAATTCAAGCCTAATCGGTTGCGCCTCGACCGCGGATCCGCGGTCCAAATAAACTGTCCCAACCGTGGAACCGCGTTCGACATGCAACCAATAAGCTTCGTTTTTGTCTTGGGTTCTTCTGCTGTTATGTAGATACTCTTTTTCAACCATGAGAAATTTTGCCATGTCATCTGTAACCTTACACCAGAGGTTGTATCATATATTTTACGATCGAACTCAGATGCGACATTTTAGCCCAATTTCTGTCTCATTAACTTCTAGACCCGTTTCTTGTACTTAGGTAGCAGTCAAAGGTCAATAACACTTATTCATATACAAAAGAGATAGGAATGGGTAATATATAATGCAATAATCAATGATGAATAGAGATACAAGGATACTCTTTCTCCACTCATTTGGATCCTTTCTCTTTGCCAAATCTTATTAAATAGGTTTATCAGCCATTTAATGCCTATCTTTCCTAGGTATCTCCATACCTCAATAGAAATACCATCTGGACCAATAGCTATCCTTGATTTCATCTTTTTCAAAACCTCTGAAATCTCAGGTGTTCTTGTTCTATATATGAAATCACGGTTTATATCTTGAGATTGAATGACAAGTCCATCCAAATCCTTAATACACCTCTCATTGAAGAATTTGTCAAAATAATCTTTCCACCTTTCTTTGATATTCTCGTCTCGAACTAAAATCTTCTGATTTTTATTTTTGACACACTTCACTGCACATAAGTCTCTGATTTTTCATTCCCTCAACCGAGTGTTAGGGGCAAAATTTACACCCCACTAATTTACACCCCACTGCCGAAATTAAAAATCAAAAAGTCAAAAATTCAAAGGCAATGCCCAAGGAAGTGGATCCAAGTCCAACCAACCCGGGCTCAAGCCCAATCAAGTAGGCCAATGCCCAAACCGCCTAAAGCCTAAGAGAAATTGGCCAGCCATTGAAGAAGAAATAGAAAGAAATTTGTAATAAATAAATTTTGTATGCAAATAAGTGTAAAAATGTAATACAAATAGGCAAAAAAGCCAAAATTATGTAAAGTTCATGGCTCATGTGCAAAAAAATAAGCACATGGCCATGGGAGATGCAAAAATCAATTATGTAAAAGCTCAAGGGGCAAAGTGCAAAATGTAATGGGTATTTAAACCCAACCATATGATAAATGTAAAGTTCTTTCTTCATTCCCATAAAATACTAGGATTTTTGTCTCCATCCCTTCTTTTGAGGTGAGATCCTAAATTTTCATCTTTCTCAAGAAAGAAACCCATTTCTTTTGGATCTCTCATCTTCTATGCCTTCTCTAAAGAAATGTAAGTCCATATTGCGACCCCCGGTTCTTACGGGGAGGCGGAAACGGTATAAAAAACAAATTTTTATCGCAAGAGGCAACATGGACTAACCAAGGTCGGGATCGTTGTCTAAACTAAAACTAGCAAACTAGCTAAAGAGATTTAGCTACTCGGATGAAGATGATTATACCTAGACTTGAACTCCTTCTTCTTCAAACTTTGTTGTAGAGGTTGATGGTTCTCCTTTGTCGCCTTCTTCCGTCGAAGATGGATCCACCTCGAAGGCTCGACCTTTGGGCTCTTTCTCGAACTTGGAGTGAACTAGAATCGCCGGCTTGCTAAACCCTTGATCCTAGAGTGAGTAGAGAGTGTCTAAGGGTTGCTTTTGTTTTTCAAGAGAAGGATTCTCAACACATGAGAAGGTTTCTCTTGGCTAGAGGAAGAAGAAGATGAAGTGAAGAGAGAGAGTGAATATGATAGAATGAGCTCTCATTTCCTTTCTTGCAACCATAATGCAAAAAGAAAATGAATTATCAAATAATAATAATCAAAATGAAAAGGTTGATGGATAGTTTTAGAATGACCACTATCATTACCAACATTAAATGAAAATGCAAGAATCAAGAGCATCTTTCATTTGTAATGATAATGGTCAAAAGTTCAACCATGGTCAACAAGTCAACCATGGTCAACAAGTCAACAAAAACTAACCATGACACAATTTCATTTTATTATATATTATTAAATGATATAATACAAATCCATTAGGGTTTGGAAAAAGACGACTGTCAACTGTGCATACGCACCCGTTCCGAAACCCTAATGAAAGTCATCTTCCTCTTCCTCAAATAACTGTGCATACACACCTGCATCCTTGTTCCGAGGAACATGAATACTGAGAGATAAAAGCAACCCCAAATCATATACCAGTATCCGGCTCAAACCAGAGCCCGCTGGCAATATCCGTCCGGACTCCAAACGTGCACAAGTGCGCGGATGAGAACGAACCCTGTCGCAAAACCATGCGACCTCTACTCTGTTTTGCCCAGAGGCGAATACCCTCTGTGTGGGACTCTAAAGACTCGACACTACGCTGGCAGTGGGTTTAACCACAGACCGCAAGCGGCACTAGCTGTGCGTAACGGTCCCCAGGTAGATGTCGACAAGAAGGCTGACGAGGTGAAACCCCATCGGTACTCCTACTGAGTCTGAATGTGACAGTCTCCGTACAGTCCGGTCTGTTCGTCTGATACATCGCATGGCGGGCCTAGGGGGCGGTAAACGTCAGTCCCCCAATAGCGGTACAAGTCGTGCCGGAGCGAAGCCCAAAACACCCTGAGATAACACTGGAAACCTACCAGTATATCTCGTTTGCCCTGGCCAGGGACTACTCGTGTAATGGCTCTCCTAGACACAGCGCGATGTCAACCCCCAATACCGGGAGAGACGAATCCTGTCTAACCGTCACTGCCTCCAAGTGCTTCGGGACTGCACCCAACCACCACCTGTTTGCACGACTCCTTTGAGCCGTGGTAGGGTAGTGATCAAAGTGCAGTGGGAACACACTCGAGGCGAAGTGCCAGTGTCAAGTCAGCGGACTAAGCTGTACTCATGTCACCTGGGAACTGATGACTGACGATAGGTATAATACCAACCTGTCAGTTCCCGACGAGTCCTGTCCAGTGTACTCGTAACCTAACGAGCACCCGTATACTATCTCCAGTACGACGTACTGATGGCTGTGGGACAGACCATCTCCCACACTGGGATGAGAAGCGCATACGCTAGTCTACTCCGGAGTATCGATGCCCTGTCTCGATAGTCCTGCGACTAGGGACCTGTATAAGGATGTGCTTATAGATTACCCAGCCCCCACTAGTGTGACTGCCATCACAACGCTGGTAATCAAGCAAAGATCCTAAGGGCTCCACTAATGCGTATAAGTGATATAGTAAAATAAACACAAGTACACATTGAAGTAGAGACAAACCAAGTAGCATACTACTATTTTGAGCAAGATTGTATATACAAGGTGAATATCCCAAGCATCCATTAAGTAATATACAAACTAGTATGATACAGTAATGGCCTCTAGGGCATATACACTAACAATCTCCCACTTGCACTAAGGCCATGTACTGGCGTATCGAAGACCTATCATCTCGATCAGCCGCTCGAACTGAGTCTGGGGCAGGGCCTTGGTGAATGGATCTGCAGTGTTGTCTTCTGAAGCAACTCTCCGAACCTCGATCTCCTTGCGATCCACGATCTCCCTGATCAGGTGATACCGCCTCAAGATGTGCCTGGATCTCTGATGGGACCTGGGTTCCTTCGCTAAAGCTATAGCCCCATTGTTGTCGCAATACAAAGGTATTGGATCAACAATGGACGGAACCACCTGAAGTTCTTTCAAGAACTTCCTCATCCAGACAGCTTTTTTTGCGGCATCAGATGCAGCGATGTATTCCGCTTCCATCGTCGAGTCTGCAACGGTATCCTGTTTGGAACTCTTCCAACACACCGCCCCTCCATTGAGGGTGAAGACAAAACCCGACATGGACTTGGAATCATCCTTGTCACTCTGGAAGCTGGAGTCAGCAAAGGCCTCGATCTGGAGGTCTTTTCCGCCATACACCAAGAACATCTCCTTAGTCCTTCTCAGGTACTTGAGAATGTTCTTTACTGCTATCCAGTGTTTCTCCCCAGGGTTAGACTGATACCGGCTTACCACACTCAGTGCATAAGCTACATCCGGTCTGGTACACATCATCGCATACATTATAGAGCCTACCGCAGAAGCGTAGGGTATAATCAACATGCGATCCCTCTCCAAATCAGTCTTGGGAGACATCTCTTTAGAGAGGGTGATCCCGTGACAAGCCGGTAGGTTACCGCGCTTGGAATCTTCCATACTGAATCTCTTCACTATGGTGTCGATGTACCTGGACTGAGAAAGTCCCAATATCCTCTTGGATCTATCACGATGGATCCGGATCCCCAGGATGTATGAGGCATCACCCAGGTCTTTCATGGAGAACCTTTGTGACAAGAACCCCTTGACAGATTGTAGCATAGGAATGTCATTTCCTATTAAGAGAATGTCATCCACGTATAAAACGAGGAATACTACAGTTCTCGCTACAAATCTACTGTAGATGCATGGTTCATCTGGATTTTTGATAAAGCCAAATTCCTTGACCGTCTCATCAAAACAGATGTTCCAACTCCGCGATGCCTGCTTTAGTCCATAGATGGACTTAAGCAACTTGCACACCTTTCCGCTGCTCCCACTCTGAATGAAACCCTCTGGCTGGTCCATATAGACACACTCCTCTAAATTTCCATTTAGAAAAGCTGTCTTTACGTCCATTTGCCAAATCTCATAATCGTGGAAGGCAGCAATGGCAAGAAGGATCCGAATGGATTTCAGCATGGCTACTGGAGAGAAGGTTTCGTCATAGTCCAAGCCAGGTCTTTGACGAAAACCCTTTGCTACCAGCCTAGCTTTATAGGTCTCAACCTGTCCATCTACACCAATCTTCCTTTTGAAGATCCACTTGCATCCTACGGGTTTTACCCCGTCTGGAGCAATGTCCAACGTCCATACCTTGTTGGTGTACATGGACTCCATTTCGGTCCGCATTGCATCCAGCCATTTCACTGAGTCAACGCTCTGAACGGCCTGCTGGAAGCTAGTAGGCTCATCATAATCTATGATGCAATCCTCTCTATCCCAGTCTATGAGAAAACCGTAGTATCTCTCGGGCGGATGAGACTGCCTACTACTTCTACGGAGCGGCGTAGGAATGTCCTGTTCTGTTGAACCCCCTGGTTCCACCAAACTTTCAGTAACAGTCTGTGGTTCTGGAACTTCTTCCAGTTCTACTGCGCTCCCACTTATTTCCTTTTCTATGAACTGGTGTTCTAGAAAGTGGGCATGACGAGAAACAAGAACTTTTTGTTCCTCTTCGCAGTAGAAGAAATATCCCTTGGAATTCTTTGGATATCCCACAAACTTGCACAGTACTGAACGTGCCTCGAGCTTGTCCGCATGCTGCTTTTTGACAAAAGCTGGACTTCCCCATATCTTAATGTGATTAAGATGGGGTCTCTTCCCACACCACATCTCAAATGGCGTAGTAGGCACAGTCTTAGTGGGAACTCGGTTCAAAAGGTATGCGGCTGATTCTAGCGCATATCCCCAGAATGATCGCGGCAACTCAGCGTTACTCATCATGGACCGCACCATATCCAATAGGGTGCGGTTCCGTCTCTCCGATACACCGTTATGTTGCGGGGTGTAAGGAGGAGTAAGTTGAGAGAGAATACCATTCTCTTTTAAGTAATTCAGGAATTCGGCACTTAAGTATTCTCCACCTCGATCCGATCTTAGAATCTTAATACTTTTGCCGGTCTGTTTCTCTACTTCATTCTTATACTCTTGGAATTTTTCAAAAGCCTCGGACTTATGTTTCATTAAGAAAACATAACCGTACCTTGAGAAGTCATCCGTAAAAGTAATGAAGTAAGAATGTCCGCTTCGGGCATGTGTAGACATTGGACCGCACACGTCACTGTGTACGAGTCCCAAGAGCTCACTCGCTCTTTCTCCATGTCCAGTAAACGGAGTCTTTGTCATCTTTCCCTTGAGACAGGATTGACAAGTGGCATACGACTGATATTCGAACGCATTCAAATACCCTTCTGTATGTAACTTCGTCAACCTTCTCTCATTGATGTGACCCAATCTACAATGCCATAAGAAAGTCTGATTTATTTCTGGAGACTTTCTTTTGTGTGTATTCTGGACATTAAAAATCTGTGGTTGGTTTAACACGTATATACCATTACTCAAAGTACCTGACCCAATCAAAACTTGATTAAGGCGAATGTTTACAACATTACTTACAAACGCAAATTCATAACCTTCTTTAGAAACTAAAGATACAGAAATGATATTACAAGTTGCGTTGGGTACAAAAAAGCAATTACGCAAAACCAAAACATGTCCATCTGACATTCCCAGGTGATAGTCCCCCACGGCTTTAGCATCCATGCTAGCTCCGTTTGCAACTCTGAGGGTCATGTCACCTGCTTTCAAAACACTACGGTTTCTCAATGCCTGCAAAGAATTACAGATATGAGATCCTGATCCGGTATCCAATACCCAGGAAGTAGAGTTTATAGAAAGACAGTTTTCAATAACATACACACCTGAAGCTGAAGCTGCAACCTGCTTCAATTCCTGTGTTCTGGCCTTCCAGGCCCTGCAATCATTCTTCCAGTGTCCTTTCTTATGACAAAAGAAGCATTCTTCCTTATCCACAAGCTTCCCTGCTATCTTTGTTGCTTTACCTTTTCCCTTCGTATCCACTTTACTAACACCGCCCCTTGGTTTGGCGGGGGCTTTCTTCTTCTTTCCCTTGGCTTTCGCCTTGGACCTAGAAGAAGATGATCCTCCTACAAACAAAGTGGATGTTTCCCTACCTTTCTGTAGGGTGCCCTCTGCGCTCCTCAGCAGGTTGAGGAGCTCTGAAAGTTCAACCTCCTTTTCTTGTAGGTTGAAGTTCATTATAAACTGGGCGTAAGTGGAAGGAAGGGACTGGAGAACTATATCCGTATATAGCTCACTCTCCAATGTGATCCCTAGGTCAGCGAGCTCCTCAATGTAGCCGATCATCTTTAGCACGTGCTCGGCTACTGATGATCCGACGGCCATTCTTGTCGAAAACAACTTTTTCGACGCTTCGTATCTTGCGATACGTGATTGCTCTCCATACAGTTCTTTTGTATGAAGCAATATGGACTCCATGTCCATATTCTCATGCCTCCTCTGATGTTCGTTGTCCATCGAGGAAAGCAGGAGGCACTTGGCCTTCGCGCTATCAATCTCCCAAGTCTTGCGGATTTCCTTATCCGCGACGCTGGAAGTTGGACCAGGGACAGGGGGAGCTTTGGTGGTAAGAAGATACCCCAGCTTGTCATAAGTGATTGTTATCTTGACATTCCTGAGCCAATCTTTGTAGTTTGGCCCTGTCAGCTTGTTTTTATCTAGGAGTAACTTAAGTCCAGTCATGTTGATTGGTCGCTGCAATTAGGAGAGAGAAGAAGAAACACTCAGCATGATGCTCTTGCAAGTTTAGAGTGGTTTTTAATTTGTCTAAACAGGATGGCTCCCACTGTTTCTCGAATCCCTCCTCAAACCATAAAGGAAGAATTAGTCAGGATCAATCCCACCGTACAATACTTGCTTAACCGTTCGGCCAGGCTGGTGTCGGTACTTCGAGGGAGGTTTTCCAACGCTTTCGCGAAGTTCCTTAATTAAAGAACCTCTTTTCCCTGGGGGCGTAGCCCCGCTAACACCTTTCTAGGCACCTACTAGGTTTATAGCATTGATCGTTAAGTGAAAAATTTCCCGAGGAGTAGCATATACTCACAGTAGGATCGGGATCCAAATATCATTGCGTGACGAAACTGAAGGAATCCTACCAGAATCATCACACTCCAAATGGTATGCAAATCTAGCAAGTTTCAGTACTTATGAAACTCCCGATGTGGATTTTTGCCCCATGCTCTTATGACCTTGACTTTGGCCAAAATATCATAAGTCACATGTCAAGTTCTACCCGTCATTTATCCAGGTTAATTTGGATCCATCCGTACCTACCCTTGACTTTGGCCAAAATGGCAGTACGACTGTCCCAAACCAACGCATCTATCTATGCTACACATGAACACCCAATAGCTACCAATCACTGTGCCTTGACTTTGGCCAACATACACAGCTTGAATACTATTGACTATTCATGCGAAACGACGGAGGGCTACGAATGGTTTTGGCAAAACCGTGAACGTAGTGAACTTGATTTGGTCGATGGAACGAGATAGCTTTTAAATGGAGTGGCTCAAACTCCGCATTTTAAAAGTTAGTTTTGAAAAGAACCGAGTGGTTTTTCGAAAGTGTTCCAACGACTTTAACTTGGTTTATTATCTTGCATCAGTTCTTTTAATGCGTGATATTCTTGCATTAGTTCTTTTAATGCGTCCCATCATTTAATCCTACCATTGCAGAAAACAACCAAAATATGACGTACGCTTATGCCATTCGCATTCGCCACTGGGCCCCGTCATTACCCGTTAGGTTACTTAACTAACGACAGAGCGGGGGCTGGGCTAGCGCGTCTGTAAAACATAAGCAACGCCTAAATAGTTATAGATATAGCAATAGTAGACATTACAGATCACAGATGAATGCATTGGATATACTAGCAATCCGCAATCATTTCGAGCCTGAAACGAAAAGCGGATAACACGGTCGCGGTGAATAGCCAAATACCCCACCCAAGACCCCTACGGGTGCGGCAAACTACCCGCCAAGTACTCGGTAGTTTGTGCACCCCTCCATGGGTCTATCCTAGGAGCAAAAACAGTAAAAAGAATTATACAATGACGGCTACAACCCCGACCCGGTTGTGCGGCCAAACAAATAATATTATTACATCAATTTACATTTCCAATGAATGAAAGAAAAACAAAAGCTCATCTCACATCCACCCCGGCTATTCACCCGCGACAGTCCAACACATTCATATACACATTCCAGCACATTACAGATCATGTATAACCCCGACTAATCGTCTTATAGTGATTAGCCGACGTTCAATACATGCAAGCATCACAGATATAACCATCATAGTCAAAGTGCAGTGAAGTTCGGAAAAATACGGAATTATAGGACCCCAAAAGGAAATTTCTTTTCTGGAAAATCTGGGCACATATAATATATTTTAAAAATCCCAAAACCAACACACAAACACACTGCACGAAAAACGATGCAGAGAAGACGACAAAGCGCGGCGGTTGCGCGGCACGAGCCTACCTCGCGCGGCGGTAGGGCGGCGCTTTGAGCTCAACAGTGGATCGTTTTTCATGGGTGTTCTTAGAAAACCCTGAGACGATTTTACAAGTATAAAGTTTTTCATTTTGAGCCAAAAAAATTTCAACAGAAACTCAGGTTTTGAAAAAGTATGGTTTTTTGGGTTTTTTACGGTTCCGAACTTCGTTACACTTCACTACCAAGCTAGTTTAAGTTTAGTTAGGCTCTGATACCACTGTAAGTCCATATTGCGACCCCCGGTTCTTACGGGGAGGCGGAAACGGTATAAAAAACAAATTTTTATCGCAAGAGGCAACATGGACTAACCAAGGTCGGGATCGTTGTCTAAACTAAAACTAGCAAACTAGCTAAAGAGATTTAGCTACTCGGATGAAGATGATTATACCTAGACTTGAACTCCTTCTTCTTCAAACTTTGTTGTAGAGGTTGATGGTTCTCCTTTGTCGCCTTCTTCCGTCGAAGATGGATCCACCTCGAAGGCTCGACCTTTGGGCTCTTTCTCGAACTTGGAGTGAACTAGAATCGCCGGCTTGCTAAACCCTTGATCCTAGAGTGAGTAGAGAGTGTCTAAGGGTTGCTTTTGTTTTTCAAGAGAAGGATTCTCAACACATGAGAAGGTTTCTCTTGGCTAGAGGAAGAAGAAGATGAAGTGAAGAGAGAGAGTGAATATGATAGAATGAGCTCTCATTTCCTTTCTTGCAACCATAATGCAAAAAGAAAATGAATTATCAAATAATAATAATCAAAATGAAAAGGTTGATGGATAGTTTTAGAATGACCACTATCATTACCAACATTAAATGAAAATGCAAGAATCAAGAGCATCTTTCATTTGTAATGATAATGGTCAAAAGTTCAACCATGGTCAACAAGTCAACCATGGTCAACAAGTCAACAAAAACTAACCATGACACAATTTCATTTTATTATATATTATTAAATGATATAATACAAATCCATTAGGGTTTGGAAAAAGACGACTGTCAACTGTGCATACGCACCCGTTCCGAAACCCTAATGAAAGTCATCTTCCTCTTCCTCAAATAACTGTGCATACACACCTGCATCCTTGTTCCGAGGAACATGAATACTGAGAGATAAAAGCAACCCCAAATCATATACCAGTATCCGGCTCAAACCAGAGCCCGCTGGCAATATCCGTCCGGACTCCAAACGTGCACAAGTGCGCGGATGAGAACGAACCCTGTCGCAAAACCATGCGACCTCTACTCTGTTTTGCCCAGAGGCGAATACCCTCTGTGTGGGACTCTAAAGACTCGACACTACGCTGGCAGTGGGTTTAACCACAGACCGCAAGCGGCACTAGCTGTGCGTAACGGTCCCCAGGTAGATGTCGACAAGAAGGCTGACGAGGTGAAACCCCATCGGTACTCCTACTGAGTCTGAATGTGACAGTCTCCGTACAGTCCGGTCTGTTCGTCTGATACATCGCATGGCGGGCCTAGGGGGCGGTAAACGTCAGTCCCCCAATAGCGGTACAAGTCGTGCCGGAGCGAAGCCCAAAACACCCTGAGATAACACTGGAAACCTACCAGTATATCTCGTTTGCCCTGGCCAGGGACTACTCGTGTAATGGCTCTCCTAGACACAGCGCGATGTCAACCCCCAATACCGGGAGAGACGAATCCTGTCTAACCGTCACTGCCTCCAAGTGCTTCGGGACTGCACCCAACCACCACCTGTTTGCACGACTCCTTTGAGCCGTGGTAGGGTAGTGATCAAAGTGCAGTGGGAACACACTCGAGGCGAAGTGCCAGTGTCAAGTCAGCGGACTAAGCTGTACTCATGTCACCTGGGAACTGATGACTGACGATAGGTATAATACCAACCTGTCAGTTCCCGACGAGTCATGTCCAGTGTACTCGTAACCTAACGAGCACCCGTATACTATCTCCAGTACGACGTACTGATGGCTGTGGGACAGACCATCTCCCACACTGGGATGAGAAGCGCATACGCTAGTCTACTCCGGAGTATCGATGCCCTGTCTCGATAGTCCTGCGACTAGGGACCTGTATAAGGATGTGCTTATAGATTACCCAGCCCCCACTAGTGTGACTGCCATCACAACGCTGGTAATCAAGCAAAGATCCTAAGGGCTCCACTAATGCGTATAAGTGATATAGTAAAATAAACACAAGTACACATTGAAGTAGAGACAAACCAAGTAGCATACTACTATTTTGAGCAAGATTGTATATACAAGGTGAATATCCCAAGCATCCATTAAGTAATATACAAACTAGTATGATACAGTAATAGCCTCTAGGGCATATACACTAACAAGAAATCCATTAGAATAGAAAAGAACCAATCTCAAGAAGTAAAGTTTCAACTCAAAAAAATCAAAATCCAAGATCAAAACCCAACAAAGGAACAAGTTTTCTTCATCAAGCTTGAGGAACAAGAGAAGAGAAGAACCCTCAAGGTGAAAGTTACCCCGAGCAAACGTATTTGAACGAAGGAGTCCGATGAAAAGCTTCGACGTCCATCACCATGTTGTCTATACTCGTTGGCGGGGATCCCCAAAAGGATCTATGCCACGGACACCCTCGCAAAGGGGGATGTCCGCTTCGAAAATCCCCACGAAGGGATCTTCCTCCTTGGAAATCCACGCAAGGGGATCTTCCATCATGATCCCGCTCGGATATCTCAGAGAGATACCTGCGGTGGATATCTCAAAAGAGATACTCACTCACGAAGATCTTTAAGAGATACCCGCCGAGGATATCTCAAAAGAGATACTCACTAGCGGATATCTCTAAAATATACCCGCGGCGGATATCTCAAAGAGATACCCGTTCACAGAGATCTCTAAAAGATATCCACCGCAAGCATCTCGAATGAGACACTCTCTACGGGAACCCCTATGGACATATCCGCTTTTTCTTCCTCATACACTTGCACTCCAGAATTGTTTTTGTTCTGGGGTGCTCTTCCGAGCCCCGCAAGGGGGCTGCTATCCCCTTAACCCCCCAGCCCGCTGATCGGGCAGCAGGACCACTGTAAACTCTACGAGGCCCCTGATGTGTCAAAAACATCCTCAAAATTGTTTTCAAAACACAACACGTGCATATTGCACACCGAGTTCGCATAACCTATATGTCCCATTAATCGAAGGTTCCCTCACATCAAGAGCGATGGGTAATTAACAACAGTTTTACTCGTGGCTGCTGGATAAAGGATCCCCACAATCAATAAACCCACATCTATCCTAAGCAGGAAGGATCTGTATACGCATAAGGCTCGTGCTCATCCATCTCAACGGGTGACAAAAAATACTCTACACCGAGCAATCATGTATATATCATTTCTAGCTTTCTTGGTAGCCAACTTCTCGTACAGCTCTTTGTAAACCTTAATTTTGGCTTCCTGAACAGCTTTCTTAATCTATTTTTTGGCTATCTTATACTTCTCAAATCTCTCTCCATGTATCTTTTCTTCAAATCTCTTTAAGAACCCCTCTTGATTGTAATAGCAGCATTTACCTCTTAATTGCACCATGACGTGTTCTTAGATGGTGGAATATCATCTCTCGACTCACTAACTAAAATCTCTAGTTACTCTCTTAATACAATTAGCTATCTTGTTCCATATTGTGTCTGAATTGTCTTTGGACTTCGAATCCACCCCTTGAACTATACGATCTACAAAGGCTTTTTGGTTATCTTATTTCAGTCGCCGCCACTTAATTCTAGATTTTAACTTACGTCTGATCTTCCCAGATCCTCTTTTAAGCTGAACATTTAGAACTAAAGTTTATATTGAGTGGTTACGCTCTCACCTGACACTACCTTACAATCAGTACAACAACTTTTATCTACCTTTCTAGTCAGAAAAAGTCTATTTGACCTGCACTCGATCCACTTCTAAAAGTGATCAAGTGAAACTCTCTTTTCGTAAACCAAGTATTTGTTAAGATTAAGTCATAAGACAAACCAACTATTGGGCTTACACTAAGAGAAATATTATTTTTACTATTTAGTCTAAATTATTAACAAATTTATGGAATATATTTAATATTCATGCAAAAAACATAACTACTTCAGGAATTATTGGGAAAAGAAAATTAGAATTTAGTTTTTTAAATGTGGTTTTGAAGAGATATATATATATATATATATATATATATATATATATATTGAGTTAAAAATAAAAGTAATAAAAACTAGCCACATTATAATCTCTAAACACCATTAATAAACAAAAAGAATGTTAATACACTTCTAAATACATTTACTATTATTTCTGATTTTTTAATTAATTTTGATAACATTTTAAAAGCAATCAATACCAACAATCCGATAATTTCGATCCAAGACGACCGATATTGTAGATTCTGATCCATGATTATCTATTACTTGAGAGAATCTCAATTCATTCCAGATAATCAAATTAACGCTCATGTTAATGGGTTTCCATACATGCAATTTTAGTTTTACTTTGAATTAGAAGAAAAAAACTTTACTTTTGGTACTATGCCATGAAGTGGGGCAGTATAATTTGGGGTCCTTTTTAAAAGCAATCAAACCCCCAAGCAGTTCCTCCCACATCAACAAATTCATTACAACAATCCATTGTTGCTGTACAAAAATACTTTTTTCTAGAACGATTTGTCTCTCCAAAAGTTTATCAAAGAGACAAACATCATGGTCCACATGTTTAATACTATTACCTAGGTGTTGTGAGTCCTACCATTTTGCCTCTTGGGCAAACTTTTGGATGGACAAATTGCCGGCAGGAAAAGTGTTGCTCGCTGCAATACAACCACCAACACCTTAACATCTCTTTATAAACCACCACCTCACCTCCAAACCTCTGTTAAGGATTGAACCTGCTCCACAAAATGCTCAACCGGTCGAACAACAACAAAATAGAACGAGGGACTTCATTGGCTTCCAAAGCTTTTGGATGTGATTGATTTCGAGTCGAGTGGGATCTGATAATATTATGGTTTCATCATAAGGCAAGAACATGAATGAAAACACATTTGCATGGATGAAACACCGAGCAGAGGACTCATCTTGAATTGCTTATAACAGGGGAAACACACAGCTTGTAGATGTCCCAACAGCAGAACCTCGATCCGCCCTTAACACCACTGTATGACGGAATGCAACCTATAACCTTCAATATTTTCTTGATTCACAACAGTTACAACCGATATAGCTAAAAGTTGCAATCTACATTGCAGAAAGGGAAAAGCATAGTTTCATTTACGTCTGACATCGGAACTCAATGAAGAGCTCAATTTCAAAGATCCCTGAACGCTCAACGGCGAATCGCATGCGGAAATGTTTCATTTTAAGCATCAAGATTGAACGGTCAACGGCGAATCGCGTGCGGAAATGTTTCATTTTAAGCATCAAGATTGTGTGGGTGTTAAGTCAGCTGTACAAAATTGGATGCCTGGACAACTGCATCGATCCCATTCCTACTTCTCATGTTTCTTTGGATGCGCACGCGGTGTTTGGTATGCTAGAATCGACCAATGGACGGAGACAGGAATCCCCACCCAAGCCTGCAGTCATCCGATTCTCCCGATAGGCCACAACCAACACGAGCAAACATATTAATGACGAAAAACGCATTTTTGCTATGCTAATAATACTTGTGCTTGCTCTGCTATTCTGCCCAAGCCTGGCTGAGGAAGAGCTAGGGTAAAACGGAATCGCTAGACCTTTACTGTAATAATACAGGATAGATACTGAGAAACCAACTTAAACAACAATCAGATACAAAGTTATTGAGCAACAACTCAGAAAGCATTGCCACATAACTCAGCACACATCAAAACAAATGCGGTTGTACCATTCGAATACAAATATCGCAGAACCGGTCGAATCAAAGGATGAGGTTTTACTAAAACATGACAAGAATACCAGTTCACTACCCAATCTTAATCCGCTCAGAAAATCCTGCAAGTACAATAAAAAAAGGTCTCTAAAACAAAAACATAACCCTGAGGGATTTCATTTGACAAAGTGTTCACCGACACGAAGCCTATCATTTCTTCTTCTCAGACACACCAGCAGACCTGCATAAGAAAACACCACAAGGAACTCAAGTGAGCAACAGAACTTAGCAAATGCTTTATTATAAAAACGCCACAAGCTGACATGAGAGTTATCGATACAAGTGTTTTAGAAGTCCTTTTTCTTCCTCTTTTGGTAGAATAATAGAAGGTTAACAGCCTTAATACATGCAGAAAGCCAAATCAATTTAGTTGGAAGTGAAAGTTGAAAGTGGCAGAACAGAAAATAAAATTACCCTTTCTCGGTGAAAGTTGAAAGTGACAGTACACTAGGAAATTTACAAAAACGGCGGTCAAAAAGTCAATCACTCACCAATTCTACCGTCTATCTTAAACCTCAACCTAAAATATAGATACATATGTATCATGTAGTTTGGACCTCCTTTGCTCATACATCTAGGTTGTAAAATGTTCCATCCATGTATATATGTGTGTGTGTACAAAGGATACAGAGTACCTATAGGAATTACCTACAGTGGCAGGACACTTGTCAACATCTCATGGATTCATATCTTTTTACCTTTTCTCGTTACAAGTAATTTTAACATGCATATGGATTAATGGATGGTGTGTTGCTTTCTATTCACACACATGTATGAGTGTGTGTGACATATATAAACCTCGTTTTTTGTGTGTTGGGGGAGGGGACAGGAAGACCGAAAAACATGCAATCATGAAATGCAAGGGAAGATAATATTCAAATTGACAAGAAAAATGGTGAATAATTCTGTGACTATTATTCCAAGAGAGTGACTCCATAAACATTCTCATTAGATCGTATCGGGGGATGGTGAATAATTCTGTGACTATTATTCCAAGAGAGTGACTCCATAAACATTCTCATTAGATCGTTTTTTTTGGGGGTGTGGGGGTGGGGGGTGGGGGGAGGAGGATTATAAATTATCTAAACTTATTGGGAAACCTTAGGCTGCAAGTCTACCAGCTTAAGTAACATAGCTTTGAATGGACACTGTGATTACAGGATGTGAAGTCATCACCTATGAATTCATTGGCAAAATAGCTTGCATACCTGACTTTCAATTGTGCATAGATGAAAATTATGCTTACATAACTAATTGTGCAATGTGTAATATGTATTTCGGCAAGAAAACTCAAGTTACGTGGAGTTGATAAAATGCCTACTTCAACAGCTATAGAACTCATATATCTAACAGTTTAATATTTATGATTTGCAACTGGGGCATGATCCACCTTTAGATTTAAAGGTTACATTACGGAAAAAGAATTTACATATGTACACACACTGTAGGACAAACATGTTTTACATTCGATTTGCTTGGGAGATCAAATGTCTCATCACAATTCATGAAGCAATTACAAAATTTATCCAAAACTTTTGGGTTGACTATATGAATCAATTTCATCCATTATGCAGTACTATTGAATCTCCAACACTAATTTGGGTGGCATATTTTGTTTCATAAGCCCTAGCCCTTGGGCCACCAATATCAATAAAAATTGTCACGTTTCCTATTTGTAGCATTGGTCGGCCTCATAACTATGCTAGTTAGTCCTAGTTCAAATTCATGAAGCATGTAGTTATTATACACCCATGAATAAGCTTCTAGACTATTCAATATACATTCCTGGATTTTAAATTCTTTAACAAGGCATAACATGGCAGACATCTAACACAAGACTATACCAATAGTAATGTTTATTAATCGGTTTGTTTATTAACCAGCTTGCAATGATCAAGACTATCAATTTAACTATCAAAAATTATGTAGGCATTTTGTAGTATAAAGGGCATTTTGTTAATGGAGAGTATCTGAGGGAAACATTGCACTATGTCTGCCACTAGATAGTAATATATGCTATGCACTCATAATGATATAAGCCAGGATGTTATTATCATCAGTTATCAACCTTACGTCACCGTTGCCGGTCCCAAGTCCGGATGAGAAAGGGTGAGGGTTGTGATAGGCTTGTGACAGCCAACGTAAAACTTTGTCACATTCTATGACATGAACCATAATAAGAATATCGTTGGGGCGTCTCCTACTCAGCGACGCGCTACATCAGATCCCGGGCGTAGTGTTAAGTATGCAGGAGATTCTAGGTCGTCGTCCAGAAACGACGCGCTACATCGGACCACGGGTGTAGTGACAAATAAGCAAGGGTTTCATAGGATCCGTATGTGTTTACAAGAAACTAAGTGGGTAGGTGAAAAGAGTAGAGTCATAGAGCCTTAGGGTTATAAGTTTTGGTATACGGGTAGAGATAAAAATCGTAATGGATAGGCATAATCATAGATAGACGGTTGCTTGAGGATGTAGTTGAGATTACGAGAAAAGATGATAGAATTTTATTGGTTAAGTTTATTCTAGATGGAGAGATCCTTAATGTTATGTTATTAGTGCTTATGCACCACAGATAGGTCTTGATGACACCAGTAAGCGTCTATTCTGGAAGGATTTAGACGAGATGGTGCGAAGTATACCTAATGGAGAGGAGTTATTTATTGGTGGTGATCTCAATAGACATGTAGGTACTAGTCGTAGTGGATTTGATACTATCCATGAAGGTTTTGGTTTTGGACAAAAGAATGAAGAAGTAGGCTCGATTCTAGATTTTGCTTATCTTATGATTTAATCTTAGTAAACACCTGGTTTAGGAAAAGAAAGTCCCACCTTATCACTTTTAGGAGCGGATCAAGTGCCAGTCAAATAGACTTTTTTCTGAAGAGAAGAATATATAGAAATTGTTGTATCGACTGTAAGGTAGTGTCAGGTGAGAGTGTAACCACTCAACATAGACTTTTAGTTCTAGATTTTCAATTTAGAAGAGGACCTAGCAAGATTAGACGTAAGGTAAAACCTAGAATTAAATGGTGGCGATTGAAAGAAGATAACCAAAATGCTTTTATAGATCGTATAGTCCAAGAAGCGAATTGGCAGACGGAAGATGATTCAGACAGAACATTGAACAAAATGGCTAGCTGTATCAAGAGGATAGCTAGAGATCTACTTAGTGAGTCGAGATGTGGTGCTCTACCATTTAAGGACACATCATGGTGGAATGAAGAAGTAAAGGCCGCTATTAAAATTAAAAGGAATTTTTATAAAGATTTAAAGAAAAGTAAAGATGTGGAGAGATTTGAGAAGTATAAAATGGCTAAAAAGGAAAGTTAAGAAAACTGTCCGGAAAGCTAAATCTAAAATCTACAAGGTGTACGAGAAATTAGACACTTAAGAGGCTGAAAATGATATATACATGATTGCTAGGATGCGGGAAAGGAAGACCAGAGACTTATGTACGGTAAAGTGTGCCAAAAATGAAAATCAGAAGGTTTTAGTTCGAAATGAGGATATCAAGGAAATGTGGAAAGATTATTTTGACAAATTGTTCAATAAGAGCTTTACTAAAAATTTGGATGGACTTGTCATTCAATCTCAAGATATAAACCGTGATTTTATGCGTAAAATAAGACTACCTGAGGTTAAAGAAGCTTTGAACAGAATGAGTTTAAGAAAAGCGGTTGGTCTTGATGAAATTTCTATCAAGATTTGGAGATGCTTAGAAGAAATAGGCGTTAAATCGCTAACAAATCTGTTTAATAAGATTTGGCAGACAAAAAAGATGCCAAATGAATGGAGAAAAAGTATCATTATACCTATCTATAAGAACAAGGGTGACATTCAAAATTGCTCAAAGTACCGTGGAATAAAACTTATGTGTCACACCATGAAACTTTGAGAGAGAGTGATTGAACACGGCGAAGGAAGGATATTAAGATAACAGAGAACCAGTTTGGATTCATTCCTGAACGATCGACGACAGAGGCTATTCATTTTCTTCGTCAACTTGTCGAGCGTTTTCGAGAGAGGAGAAGAGATTTGCATATAATATTTATTGATTCAGAGAAAGCGTACGGCAAGATACCTAGAGAGGTATTATGAGGGGCAATGATGAAGAAAGGGGTACCCGTCAAGTATATTGACATAATCAAGGATGTGTACGATGGAGTAGTGGAAAATGTCAGAACTTGCGGCGGCCTAACAAGTGATTTTCCGATTACAATTGGTTTACATCAAGGATCTGCATAAAGTCCATTCCTGTTTACTATCGTGATGAATGAGCTTACTAGAACTATCCAAGATGATGTACCTTGGTGTATGCTATTCGCTGATGATATTGTTCTAGTAAATGAGAAGAAAGCAAGGGTTAATGCCAAATTGGAATTATGGAGGCAAACATTGGAATCTCGAGGGTTCAGATTGAGCAGGTCCAAGACAACATATATGTATTGCAAATTTAGTAAACAGAGGAGTCAAAACCATATTGGTACAACATTGGAAGGGCAAGAGATATCACCGAGCGATCGGTTTAGATATCTAGATTCCATCATCCAAAAGGATGGGGAGATCGATAGTGATGTTAATCAAAGGATCCAAGCTGGTTGGTTGAAATGGAGGAGTGCATCAGGGATTTTGTGTGATCATAACTTTCCGTTAAAATTGGAAGGGAAGTTTTATCAAACCGCTATTCGGCCTGCCCTATTATAAGATACAGAATGCTGGGCTCTTAAGAAGCATCATATACAGAAGATGCATGTGGCGGAGATGTGCATTCGTTGGATGTGCGGTAACACTAGAAAAGATAAGATGCGAAATGAGGATATTCATGCAAAAGCTGGTGTAGTATCTGTGGAGACAGAGATGCGGGAAACCGGCTAAGATGGTTTGATCATATGCGACGCAGACCTATGGAAGCACTGGTTCGACGAATAGATACTCTCAATATGGGCAATGACAAAAGAGCAAAGGGGAGACCGAAGAAAATATGGATGGAGCTGATACGAAACGATATGGTTGCCAAAGGCCTCAATAAAAGTATATTGTTCGATAAGAGTGAGTAGAGGCAGAGGATTCATGTGCTGGACCCGGCGTGATTCTCATGTTGGTTTATATAGCCTACCCCATATGCTTGGGATAAAAGGCTTAGTTGTTGTTGTTGTTTATCAACCTTACATCACCATTATGCTGAATGCAGTGACTAATCACACCATATTATTGAGATGTAGGGATACATAAGTGCAAATAAAATACAAAATATAAGAATCTCGCTTCAGATAATTCTGAGATTAAAAAGAATGTGACCATTGAAGCAAATTCTTCATGGTTCATCAAGGGAAGATTCATTAAACCAGTTAAAGGGTAAATTTTACAAACCACCATTGAACATTCATAGGTTTAGACTTTTGAGATAGCACCATCAAACTTTATAAGTGCAATAAACCCTCTCACGGTCTTTGGCATTTTCAGATAACTAGTCAATTCAGGGAGGATTCATGGTATTTTCAGGGGCTATCTCAGAACTCTGAAAGTTTTGTTTATGCTTAATAAAACTTACCTATCAGGAATATTCCATCTGTTTGTATATAAAACATACTTTAAATGTACAATTTGTGGATAAAGTAACTAATATAGATGATGATGGACATGTGCTAAATAAGAAAGCATATTCATCGAAGCCACTGCTCACCTCATCTTCCTGAGGACATTGGCCATCTCCTCTCTCTTCTTCTTGGCCCTCTTGTGGGTTCCGAGCTTTCTTTTTGCAACTTTTAGTGCCCTCTTATCTTTACCGACCTTCAAGAGCTCAGTGATCCTCTTCTCATAAGGAGCAAAGCCGGCAACTTCCCTGATTAGGTTCTTAACAAAGTGCACCCTTTTGCTAGTTTTCTGAAAAATACAAGAGGGTCAATTAATCCAAACATCCAAGTATAATATAGTCATATGAACAGTACAAATAATAGGAACTGATGGACAGCGCTTATGCCCCTGAACAGATGAAATAGTTCCAACTTTCTACCGCTATTAGTTGCATATGAACAAACAAACGAGAGATTAGAAGGTTCAAAGCATGAAAGTGAACTATCAGATTTGTCCATGTTATAGAAGAACAAATAATAAAAAGCAAGCATAGGGATTAGGCCATAACATAACGAAACATGATAGATCATGTCAATTTGTGTCTCATAGTTTTCACCCACAAGATATAGTACAAAATGAAACCGTGTATGGTTATTAGAATTTTTTATGTAAATTTATTTTTTTTGAAATTTGCTGCCTTGCTTTGCTTAGGAATTACCGTCTTCAAGACTACTACCTTAGCCTCAACTCTAACCTATAAACTCTGATCATAAAAGCATGTTTTAAACATTTTTGAATAACACTGTTATTTAGTTATGGATGCAAAAAGATGCTAATAGTAAATTAGTGCAAAAGAAAATCGAATGCTTTTAAACTTGATGCTTAATTACAGCTATGCAATAAAGTAATATCTTAGCATAATTGTTAGCTAATTTGTGATGGCTCAAAAGTATTGACTGCTACGATAAAATAACAAACAATATAGCTAAAAAAACAGCACTTGTTTTATTTGACTGTAGAAATGTGAAAAGAAATAGAAAATAGGTGCCGCACAACATTAAGCAGATAGCAAAGATCAAAAAGGAAACTAGAAAAGAATAGCCGTGTACTTCAACGGCCTACGTAAATGAACCAATGACATTCATAAAAACCAGCTTTGACAAGTAATTTTGCATTTTTAATATCTGATATTCTATCTATTATTTCTATATGCCTAGTGAATTAGAAGGTTAATCAACATTCTCCAATCACAAGTAAAACCCTAGCTGGTAAAAAGCAATCTTATCAAGAAGATGAGCCCTTAAGCAAACAAACAGTACTACAGCTGGAAATCTCAATTCCTTATAGATAACATATACCACATTCTTGATCGCTCAAACATATAACTACTGCAAAAGCATCGCAAAGTGAACAGCAGAATCAAAATTTTATATTACAAGCATGCAAAATATAGTAATTCAGCAGGCAAATACACACAAAGGCGCAAACTTTAGGGTTTGGAAGTTGAGATCTCATACCCCCTTTCGACTCGAAGGGCGAAGAGGCAGCTCCCTCTTCGTCACAACATGCCCTTTGTTCAAACCAACGAAAAGGCCACTGTTTGGCTGCGGAGGCGCCATCGCTTACCTTCAACCACCAAATCGAACAATCAATCAACAAATCGTTAGGGCTTTGCAACAAAAAAAAAATTAGGGTTTTGATCTTGAAATTTCATTTTTCACATCTCACCTGTGATTTGAAGAAGAGGAAACCCTAGCAGCCGCCAAGTGCCTTCGCAATTGAGAGTGAGGGGCCTTAAATAGAGAGGCGAAGTTAGGAGACGTAATTGACGGATATATCCTCAAATGATTATTCGGCCTACTTTGTAAAATGGCGAGCCCATGATTTCCACTGTTCGATCTTATCAGAACATTTTACTTTAAGCATGTTTGTTTGGGCTTGGGCTTGATTACGGATCGGGCTTAGGACTGACTAGTGATCCATGTTATTTAAATGCCGGGAGGGGTTGTTAATTTGATTAAATGATAATTGATAATGGATTAAAATATAAAACACACATATACTGAATTTTAAAAAAAAGTAACAAATTTGTTTAATTTTTTGTATCTTCTCTCACCAATTGTTGCGCTTCGTACATAAAATAAAAGATTACCGGGAATCCTCGTATTATCGGGAATGTGATGACCGGACACCCAATTCCATCAAAACATGCATTAAAATGCTTAGTATATATATATTCATCCCATGTAATATATCTAAATGAAATTGTTGAACAGATGCCGATGGACGGCAAGCGGGGGGTGCCTATGGGCGGGCGGATGACCAGCGACGGACAAGTGGACGGCCGAAAAGGTACCATTGGTCGGCTAACGGCGGCCGACCGGCGACGGGAGGGTGGGCGGCTGACGGGTGACAGCCTTCGAGCAGGCAGCCGACAGGTGACAGGCGGCAAGGTGAAGTGTCACGCCCCGCTTCCCATAACACGGAATACGAGGGGTTGACAAGGCCAGCCATGCTCCTATGGTCAAGGAAAAATGCTGTCGTGGTCACACTTCGGCTTCTAGTTTTACGTGGTAATCAGTAATCAATGCACAAGTAATGAGAAATGCGGTCACTAAATCAAAACAAATACAAAACACTAACCAGGTAGAGATCAAGGAAGTATAGCTCTGAGTCGCTAGTCCAGATATCCGCAATATCCTCGAGATACGTCAGGTCCTGGTCCGACCTAAATCCACTTCTCACTCTGAGCATGCATGTTCAGGTCGTCAGAGCGACACAATAGCAACAAATATATAAATACAATATAAACACATGCAATGATGACGAACGCGAAACAATAAGCATGGAGTAACCGGTACAGGTAAACAGTATGGCAGGTATATTGAATCAGTAATCAATGCATGTCACCAAACCTATCGGTCTCTAAGTCTCACTATCCAGGTCTCTAAGCCTATCGTCAGTCCAAGTGTGAGAGTCAACCACTCATGAGTATCCTCCATCCAAGGGTAGGACCCAAGGACAAGGGAACACGGGCCCGAGTCGCTCGCTAATAATAAGTAATATCCCCATATATCTCCAGAATCGTTGTATGTGTCGGCAATAGGACTCCCGAGATTCTGTTGAACTCACACTCAAACTACCCCACACTCCGTGGTCTACATCAAACGCTAACCATAAACTCAAATACCAGTCGGTCCATGACAAGTCTACGTGAGAACTGGAGACAGGATCTCCATCAAGCATGTCTCGACTGATACCCAAGATAAATGGACAGTGTTTGGTGCCTTACCTATGACACCCATATAAGTGCTTCCATAATCGTCCCATACCAATTATAGTTACACTTATACATGTCCCATAGACATCGACAATGCAATATATCAATAGGGTCCGCTGATTGTGTACAAGTACGTGCCACTTCCACTTATTCATTCACGCTTAAACACTAACGTACTTGCCACAATCAAAACACTAATATCTAACACTGGGTAATGTACACGATCACTAGGTTACCAATGCATATGAGCTTTACATGATATGATGAGAATGCGATAATTAAGGCATGATTAAGATATCATCAGTCAGTGTCCTACCACTTGTATAATTTATTATAGGTCATACATGCAGAATTAAGCGAAACAATGTAAAGGTGGTACGCAGTATGTTTAATTATCTATCCATCAAAATTGGTTTTGCATCAATCGGATTTCAGGTTTGCTAGTTATGACCATTTCATTTTAAGTGTTCACTGCTGGAAATCAGGTTTCAGAATCGGAAGTCTGTTTCGTAACACATTTTAATCCTAGTTGGGATCGTAATTAGGCAACGCTATAGTGGAACAATATTTAGAGTTATCAGTTAGATTTCTACCGCAAATGGAGGATCAGTAATATCCTATATCAACAAGAAGTTATGGTCAGGTTAAGGTTGATGTGTAAAATTTGTCACTGCAGAACTCAGCTAGACATGTCGACATTATAAAATGTGTTAAAAATATCAAACAGAACAGGAATCCAGTGAAACCAGTGGAGTAAGAAATCTAACTTAATTATCTACGTAACTATATAGGGTTCCGCACATTATCGTATTTGAACAGGAATATACAGGGATTTAAAACGGGAGTTAACTGAGATTTCCGTTCTAGACTGCAGTCCAGAATCGTAATCCTCTGCAATTTCCTTTATCGGAACTAGTTCAATTTTAGATATCAATCATAGGATCCTGTATATTATCCCGTTGGATTCGATACGAGACAAGGAACGCCAAAATCCAATTCGTAAAAGATTTAATGTGAATTTAATGGTCTAGCATGTTAACGAAATTCAAGTTTCGTGCCGACTATCGGGAGCAGCATTACATAGGTGAAACGACCGTGGTTTTCAACCAAATTACCACAGCACATCAGTAAATGGTATACGGTTCCAAGGATCACAAGTTCTGCCATTTAAAGTTATGTTTTCACCTAACGTTCCAAACCAAACACTTGCATCGTATAGGCTCGCAAGAAATATATATCTACGATATTAATTCTAAACTGAATTAACTACGAACTAATAGCATGAAGCAAGTAATATACTTGCCTGAAAACGTGTTGACGACGGTACGGCAGCGGCAACGGCACGATCGCGTCACGAACACGGCACAGGTTTATCCTTGTCGGATCTTGATTCTTGGACTTGATGGCTCGATGGGTGCGACGGGCATGCGCTGGCGTTGCGATGGATAGCGTGTTGATGATGATGACGGCTTAAGGGATCGAGGCCACAGATTGGATGGCAACGACGGTGACCAGAATAGCGGGAACTGCGATCGATGTAAGTGTTCGACGAAATGCCGGGGGCTCGACTGTGAAATAGGGCTCGAGAGCGGGTTGTGAAAGCTCAGGTGTCGTGCAGGGGCTCGGCCGCGGCGTAGGGGTCTCCGTGATGCATGCAAAGGGGAGGCCGGTGGTTGGTGGTCAAGGAAGCGATGATGTGGAGGCGGTCGGCGACCTGAGGTTCCGGCAAGGGCTGGAAGCGTCGAAGGCTCGAGCGGCGGCTAGGGATGCAGTGAGGGGGTGTCGGTGGTGGGTGTCGCTGGTGTTGTTGAGGTCGATGGAGAGAGGTGCGGAGACGACGGGGTCGAAGCTCCGGTGAGGTGATCGGCGTGAGTACAGAGGTGTGGTCGGAGCTATGGGTTCGAAGGTGGCGGGTCGCTCAGAGTTGGGTCGTCGGGGAGGAGTAAGAGGCGTGGGCTTCAGTAAGGTAGGCGAGGAGGGCGGCGTTGGTTGGCCGGAGCAGGTGAAGGCGATGGGTGTGGGCATGAGTCGCGAGCGTCGGGTGATGGCGATGGTGGTCTTGGTTCTGGGGAAGTCCGGGGTGGAGAAGGTGGGGCGAGGGGTGCTCGGAGGAGGTAGTCGGAGCTCCGGTGATGAGGGGACAGCGAGGGTGCTCGTGAAAGGAGTGGGTGTGGTGAAGGAGGTGAGGGAGCTCTGCTCTGTGTGTGAGAGAGAGAGGGAGCGGGAAAGAACGGTATGGAAGGAGAGAGAGAGAGAGAGAGGTGGTTACGGGGGGGAGAGATGGAGACGCGGTCGAAGGAGGGGTCGCGGCGGTTGCGAAGAGGTGGGGCGTGGGGAATGAGCGCGACGTGGGGGGGAGAGAAAAAGAAGCTGGAAGGAGAAGGGAGTGGGGAAGAAAGGGAAGCGGGTCGGGTGAGGGAAGGGTATGGGTCGAGTGAGGAGGAAACAATGGGCTAGGCTGAGTTTCTTGGGCTGGGCTCAGAAAATAAAAGAAATTGGGAGAGGGAGGGGGAGATGGGCCGGGCTCGGGAAATAAAAAGGAGAAAGGAAAATGGGAAAATAGATAATAGGGTTTGGGGAATTGTTTAGGGAAAAATAAAAGGACTTAGATTAAATTAGGGTTAGGGTTTCAAGATAAAACAAAATAATTATAAATATAAATAAATAAATTTTGTAAGTAACATTTTTAAAAAAAATACGGATATGGTGCACAAAAAGAACTGGGTATTACATCATACCACCCTTACAAAAATTTCGTCATCAAAATTCAAAATAAACAATAACCCATAAAATGATATGCAAAAAGCCACAAAATCAAGTACTAACATATAGTGATTTACTTAAAACAACTAGAAAAATCCAAGGTCTATATAAGTATAAGAAATAACGCAACTAACAGAATATGCCTAAGCAAGCACAAGACAAGACCATCTATAATGATAAATTATATGCACAATACCAGAAAATAAAATAGTAATAACAAACAGTAGTGAAGGGTTTACCTATAGGCCAAAGTATTTTATAATAAATATATCGATCAAACAATTTAAAATAACTTGAGAAAATCCATATGGCGAAATAAGAAAAATAGTATGTGCGGCCTATATTTGCGCTATTGAAAATTTGACGAATAGTAGAGTATTCAGAATAGGTAAACGGAAGTAGTTAATAACACTCATATATATATATATATATATATATATATATATATATATATAATATTATTTTTTTTATAAACATACAATAACGAAAACTAGATTTCAAATAGCAATGTCACTGAATGTAACAATGGTAATAAGAAATAGCACTAATAATGCATAAGGGCTAGTCATGGTAGGGATTACAATGGAGTATGGTCCACTCAAAAAGTCCGATAGTGTTACTTCAATCTGAATGTCGAAGAGGCTGGGGTCGGGTTAGCACAGGGTGAACAGTAATGAATCCCAGGAGGGAGAGAATTTATTGGGGAGGGAAAACGGTCATTGGATCATGCGAATCAAAAATCGAAAGATTAGCGAACTCAGAAATTTTATTATTATACCAGAAAATTTCAAATAAGGCGCTCTCGAAAGACAAAGGTGGCCCTAAGCTATACATAAATTTATTTGGCCAGATAAAACAAAAGATAGATCACATCAATCGCAGTTATGGAGGTTCAACAGGTTACGGTAAGCTCGCACGCTAAAATAGGGGCGTCCATTTCCATAGTGCCTCGCAGGGATTACCACTGGAGGTTCTTCTGCCACGGGGTCTTCTTCTCCTGGTCCTTCTTCCTCAGCTGGAGCTTCTTCATCGAGGTCTGCTTCTACTTGATTCACTTCTTCTGGATCTTCTTCCACGGGATTTCCTTCCGCTGGATTATCCTCAAGGTTTCTTTCTCTGGATTTTCTTCTATCGGGTCGTCCTCGGGATCTTCCTCTACGGGGTCCTCTCCCTCCTCCTCGGAGTTACTGATCATGTCGACTTCTGGGGCTGCGACTCTCTCGTCCTCGGAATTGCTGTTGCCGAAAATAACCTGTGGGCCGTTGATCTCGTCATCTGAACTCACCAGCATGCGGTCCAAGAAAACGCAGGACCGAGTGTCCTCATCGATAGGTGGCGCTGCTCCAGGGTTTGCCATGGCCTGAAAAGAGGGGGTCATGATCCGACAGTGGAATGCACCAAGAAAATAACCAGGGATATGGAGCACAAGGAAATATACGGTAGGTAAGGACTGAAAATCAAATTTTTGAATAATGATGTAGTAAGAGGTATAAGGAAATGAGTGACAAGGGAACGATACATACATCACAACTCAGAATTTTATTGCATTTAACTAAAAGTTCAACGGATACAAGATTTTAAACGAAAGGAAATATTTACAAAAGAGTGACAATATTTTTATTGAAAGCAGAAAGGTGATAATTCTTCTTTGATATCTAGACCGCTGCATTCTTGTCAAGCGAGTTGAATCCTGTGCTGGGTCCGTACTATCCTCGAAACTCGAACTACGAAATAACCATCACTTAGCAGGAGTGGAGAGTGTGGACGAATCTCCACCTTGTAGCTCCTTCCTTTTAGGGCAACCATTGACAAGATGTTCGTTGGATCGGCAAATCAGGACTGTCCTTTGGCGCTGCGACAATCTCTCTGAAGGTGTCCTGGCTTCTTACCGTATCCATAACGTTGAGTTCTCCGTTGCTTTTGTTGCTGAGGAACAAATGGGCGCTTCATCTTCACCTTTTTTCCTTGTTTAACAGGGATTCCTTTACGATTGGAGGCTTCCGCTGGTGCCTGAGTCATCTGCCCTCTTAATCCTTCAACTAACAGGTTGTTCGTTCGCTCCTGGTCTTCTTTCAAACCTTGCAGTATATTCAAAATCTCGACGGTCTGATTCAGGGGAGTGGGGATAGAAGAAGAGTCGTTGGAAGACATGGTCCTGAAACAACAATTTTGAGGACGATATAAGGTATAAGCCATAAGAATCAAAATACAATATAGATTAGGCAAGGAAACAGGAATATCGGGTGAGGTGAAACTCAAACGAGTGGAAATCAAATGTAGAACTCCAAGTCACTCAAACAGAGTACAGTATTGTAACTATGCTGCAGTTCATAATTACAATCAATTACGAAGCGTCTAGAGGCGCAACGTAACCTAAGTAAGCCGAAGCCCAGAAATCTAAACCATAAAAGAAGAAGAAGAAGGAAAACATGTAGAAAACAAGTTTAAAAAAAACAAGATCAAATTTTCTCAAAAATTTCGGCAGAGTCTCCCTTGTAAAAACTGGCCCCAAACGGGTACAAACAAGTATAAATACATATAAACAATAAAAAGCATCCCCAAACGGGAGCAAGCTCTACGCCAACAGGCGGAAACAACCACACCAATGCACAATAGTATACAACGCCAAAGGGCAAGGTTCAAAACTTAAAAAAAGAAAACAAACCACCAGATATCATAATAATACAAGCGCGACTCTAAGGTCGAAATAAACAACTGATCCAGTAAACTATCAAGTAATACAAGTTTGGTTGGTGGAGCTTTCTAGATACAAATGAAATAATAAAAGTACAATGGCGGTTCAGATACAAGTGAACCAACCTACCGTGCAAATCACCCTGAATGAAAAGATGTGCCAGCAAGCTGCCAGGGAAACCTGTTCATCGAACCTGTAATAAAATTTGGCACAACGGGAGTGAGTTGCCAACTCGTGAGTAGAAGATATCTGCAAAAAGAAATCAAATACACGACGCTATCCAAGATCATAATAATATACTAATATACTACTAGTCATCAAGTAAAGACAGGATAATAAACTACGTGTAAGTGCAAATGCTCCGTGCTCGTATCAGTGCCTCATATAGTACTATGTCATGTGAATGAGTATGCATGCACCATGAATGTAAAATAACCAATCCTGAAATCTAGATATATCTGTATAAGAAATCTTTAGCTTTTATCATGTTAAAATGTGTATAGAAATCTGAAATATCAACGATGAAATCCATATAAATCCGTGTCAAGCATCGACACAAAACATGTAAATCTCAAGTCTCAATACCTCATAATCTCAATGTCTCGTAGTCTCAATATCTCGAGCTCCGTCAGTCCGGATCGGCCCATATCATCAAATCTCACGACAACGGTCGGTATCCTCCGGCAATCCGCCGCGCCAGACATCACCGGTAGGTAGTCCTCCCCTGCCAGGCTCATCGTCTACAACTCGATCTTCTTGCCCCGGGGTACCATACCGGGCTCACCATGTACCCGAGACGGTTCATCCACTCCTCGAATCGGGTCTCGAAATCCAACAGAAAACATGAAATCTCATGGTGGACGACACATACATCACGAGAAAACCGCATCTTATGTTTTAAAAAAAGATAGGAGGAGAGAGAGAGAAGTTTTTATGTATTCTTGCGGTTTTCCCCAAAAATCCAGAAATCGCATAGAAATCCAAAATTCCAAAATCATGAGTAAATATATGATAAGTGTCGGCATATGCCCCATAATACTGCATGATAACATGAAAATGCGAATGCAAGAAATGTTTAAGTAATAAATGCCATGTCTATACTAACACCAGAGAGTAATCACGAAGTAATATCGATCTAGCTGTTAGCTGATTCTATCACTAAAAGATAATATGATCTAAAGTGTACGTGACATAGCAATTACCGATGATGATGTGTGTGAGCCGGCAAATAAGTGTACGTGGAATATGCGCATCATCGGTAATGGTGCTGGTGTCCTAACAGGCAGAGTTTTATACTGATTATAGAAACATATGTATGAACATGCAACATTATGATTATGGTATGAATGTAAAGACGGATGTGTAATAACCACTCATCTGTGATATACAAGTAAAACTACAACTATATGACTCGAACTTACACTAGTATCCATCTAACCTCCTAAGGAACTAAACTTAAGAAACTAGTCGATAAGAAATAAAAGTACACCTAAAGTCTGAGTCCATATCTCTAATAGTCGGCGATCCAGCCTCAATAGCGTCACGTACATAGTACGGCTTCCTCGAATCAAGAGTGCGGATCAATCATCACGTCTATACCTCGTACGGTAAAATCCATCATACGGCATCCCAAAATCGGGGTACGGGTCAAGTATCACCTACGTGTCTCATCATTCGTATAATATCATCATCAACATATGTCATAATCAAGGTACAATACTGTAATCGCATACATCAATCATATATCATTGTCAACATAAATGTACATCGTTACTTTATCCTCAGAAATATCATGTATATGTATCATATTGTGATTAAGTCACACTTAAATCATATCGTAATCAAGTCACACCTATATGATATCGTAATCAAGTTACACATATATATCATATCGAAATCAAGTCACACCTATATGATATCGTAATCAAGTCACACATATATCATATCAGAATTTCAGACACAGGTTACGGTCCGGGTTCTATTTTAGAGTCCCATATACTTCAATATCATCACCACCCTTTATTATTGTTCATGTATACAAATCCATTATCTCATTTTCTAATGATCCGCTAACATCATAACACGACTGTATAGCCAAGAATCACGGCATCAGCCCAGTTATATAGTTTCATCCCCGTGTATCATATCACATCCTTGTATCACATATACATATTGTGTATATATATATATATACCTACACCTAGTTCTATATATATATGTACATGCACGTATACACCACGTCGAGTTTCAGTATGTGCATGTGTGTGTATCTACCTGAAACCTGTGAATCTCCTCCAAGATATTCATTCTCGGGTAAGGTCTTTCTAAATCAATCTAGTCTAACCTAAGGTCACTACTAGGGTCCTACTCACCGAAATTCTAAGGTCGCGTCTGACTTCCTAATGTCAATAAGTACTTATTCCTATTCTACGCTTGCGGGGGTGCTAAACGCCATCCACCCGACTTCCCCCCGTAGATATACATCTACTCACCTGGTCCTTGTCTGCCGAAGACGGTGTCGCCATCCTCTTTTTCATCGTCCGCAGTCCACGTGAGGGGTACCTATACGCAAACACATATAATATCGTAAACTGAATCACGGACAAAACCAAAACGGCGCACGAAACGCGCATAGGTTAAAACCTATGTCCCGCTCATGCAAAAGAACCAAATATCGCTCGATATCGGCGTACAAACGCCGATCGATTGAGATAAACATCAACAAACAACTCATAGTTATAAAACTCATTACTTATAATATAAACATGATTTAATTCATCGAAACCCTAAAAATCGATCAAATCGTCCGATTTCGAAAAACCCGAAAACGCCAATTTACCGTTTTACTTTAAAACTTACTGTTTATATGAAACTTATGGTCATAATACTCATTAAATAACCTAACTAGATTATAGGAACCATTACTATATTTTTAACACCCTAATTTATATTAGTTTGAAAATTCTAGTTTGCAAACTTGCCCGATTTCGATACTTTTAAGCAAAATTTCACAATATCACAACTAAACATGATTTTACATGAATTAACTTACTAAACTACAATTAATGATGATAATAATATAATGAAACCATAATTTAGATTTTAAATCTCATTTATTTAAGAATTTCTAAAATCTAGTTAACAAAAATAGCATTTTTATTAGCAAAAACTAGTAACCAAATCGAGTTTTTCATTCCACCAACAAGTTAATATCCTCTTTAAAACCACACTCTAGTGTTATAAACATTAATTGGAATTTTATTTCACCAATAAATATGATATACATAAATCTAGTTTGCAAATTTACTTAATTTAAACAATTTGAATGAACAAATTACAATATATCAACCATGCATGATTTTTCCCATTTCTAAAATGTTAGACTAGTTATAATAACCCCACTTAATTAGTAAAAACCCTAACTTGATTTTACAAACCATAACTTGAATTTTAGAACTTGTAAAGAGAATTAATTTATTAAATCTAATTATGCTTAAATGAAACATTTAATAACAATAAATCAAAAGAAGAAAATTTATACCTTCATAACAAGAAACCCAAACATGAAAACACGCCTCCAAAATGAATGCTTTCCATCTCCAAACTCCATGTAAAGATGAGCAAAGAATAGAGGGTAGGAATTAATTAGGATTTTGTGGATTTTTATTTGGATTTTTGTAGGATTTTTGATGATTTTTGGAGGTAAATTAAATTTTGAAGATGAGGGGCTGCCATGGGGGGTTGAGGCCGGCCACACCATGGAGGAGGGAGAGAAGAGTGAGAAAAGTGAAGAAAAGTGTAGAAACTTCACCCAAAATTTCAACTTCTTTATATCTTTTCATGATTTTTATTTAATTTCTTTCATTTCTAATCTAATTAAACCAAAGAAATGTCTAGAATCATGGAAAAATTTGTGAATAAATTTTGCATGATACACACTAGATTCTAATATGCAATGGTTCATTTTTGCAAATTAAACCCCTTCAAATTTGAAATTTACACTAATTTAGTGTATAAATAAAGCTTATGTTAATATTTAAAATAATTAATTTAGGAAAAATATTTAATTAAACTAAAAATTTATAAGTGACTAAATAAACACCATTTACTAGTAATAACATAATTAAAATAGTTATTTTTAAATTTATAGTGAAAAATAATTACGGTTTAGTTTTACGAAAAATACGTTTTTCTTTACCGAAAATCATAAAATTCACTTAAACGATTTTATTTATTTAATTATTTATTTAATTATTTATTTAATTATTTTTAAAACTTTACAATCTTCCCCCCTTTAAGAAATTCGGTCCCCGAAATTAAATTAAACCCCCCCCAATTACTAAAACATTCAGCAAAACACTCAAATCGTCGGGGCTCCGAAATCATCAATACATAAAACACGTTTTTTAGCACGATACAAGCGCATGAAAAACAAGTACATGATTCAAAATTAAAACTCCGTCAAACATAACACAATCATCGGAGTTATGGTGAAAATAAAATATCAAAACCTAATACGAAAACCAACATAATATACATCAAAACTACAACTTATATATAGTGCGCATCATAGTAAAATCGTCCCAATATCTGGATAAAGAAGCATGCAAGAGCCCCTTTTTAAAATCGCCGTGTGACGCACGTGTCACGGCATAAATAGCGGAGGTTTATGAAAAATAAATAGCTATATATATATATATATATATATATATATATATATATATATATATATATCTTTTATTTAACATACCCGCCTGGTTACTAAATCAAATAGTAATGATTATAAAAACATACTGCTCAAACTGAAATCAATCCCAATCACATCATAAAAATATCATGTGCGTCCGGTGCGCACTGAAATCGGAACCAAATACAGATACCACGAATACACATAAAACAAAACGAAGTGCAACAGGTGTGCACCAAAAACATCTGTCAAGTGCAACGGGCGTGCACGACTCAATATCAGGTGCATCTAATATGCACAAAACCCCGATTTAGTGCATCTGGTGTGCACAAAATCGCATCAAGTGCGTCAAGTGTGCGCAAGAATCTCAATCAGGTGCACATGGTGCACGAAAACATACACGGCATATCAAAATCGAAATCACAGTACGAAAATTCATGAAAACTAGGTCGAAGCATATGTCAAAAATCATGTGTAACCATATGCACGAAATCAAATCAAAATCTCAAAATGTATTAAAACCAAATCAAGTGCACTGGGTATGTACTAAACAACATCAATACAACTGATATATTAAACACAAATAGAATGTAATGATGGTACACAGAAGAAATACCAATCGTAGAACAAAGTCCTCAAAATACCAAAATCCGATCAACGAAAATATGAAATTCAAATCACCAAATCACAATCGTAACACTATTGTCAATGTGCGCCTCTTTCCCCCTTTCCTCTGGTGTCGACTGCTTTGAACTCGTCTCTTCATAGATGTGCTGACTGCGCTACCAACGGCAATACTCATATCTAGAGTCTCCCACGTACTCGATCCCTTCACCTGATATTCGGACTACATTAAACTTTTCGATCGATCCATCAAAATCCCATAATTCCCCGAGAGCTCAACACTCAAGTACAGTTTAAAAATATCCGGTACATACCCCAGCATCGATGGTCCAGCCGTAGAAGGGCAAACCCAAGCCTCACTAATGGCACCGCGGAACTGCCGTAAACCCTAAGGTTCAAGGGCGTTCTCGTGGTCATTATGTCGAGTTAGGGTTTCATTCTTCTAGAGGGTCCATAGAAATACCTGCACGTTCTTCCGAATACTTTAAACTTGGGAAAATGGGTTTCTGACAATCGTTCGAATCCTTTAACTTCGTCTGGACGGCATGTGAATACCCTTTGTCCGCACGCTAAACAATGCTTCAATCCTCAAGAATAACCAATACCCTAATGGTTATCGCATTCGAGCCGCAGCTCCCTCTGCCCGTGCGCCCGTGGTAACAGAAACCACCCTCCGATATCGACGAAGATAGATCAAAGGAACGAATGAAATGCAGTGCAAAGAAATGTACATCTTAAGGCTACTTAAGAAGAGTAGCGTATCGTAAGTATGCCGCGGATCATACCCACGGTACGTCACTCAACCTAAGTCGCCTACTCCATCAACCAAGGGTCACCCAGACTTATACAAGGTTAAATCTAGCGCTCTGATACCAACTTTGTCACGACCCGAAAGTACGGAACGTGACCGGCACTTAGATTACGAAGCGTCTAGAGGCACAACGTAACCTAAGTAAGCCGAAGCCCAGAAATCTAAACCATAAAAGAAGAAGAAGAAGGAAAACATGTAGAAAACAAGTTTAAAAAAAACAAGATCAAATTTTCTCAAAAATTTCGGCAGAGTCTCCCTTGTAAAAACTGGCCCCAAACGGGTACAAACAAGTATAAATACATATAAACAATAAAAAGCATCCCCAAACGGGAGCAAGCTCTACGCCAACAGGCGGAAACAACCACACCAATGCACAATAGTATACAACGCCAAAGGGCGAGGCTCAAAACTTAAAAAAAGAAAACAAACCACCAGATACCATAATAATACAAGCGCGACTCTAAGGTCGAAATAAACAACTGATCCAGTAAACTATCAAGTAATACAAGTTTGGTTGATGGAGCTTTCTAGATACAAATGAAATAATAAAAGTACAATGGCGGTTCAGATACAAGTGAACCAACCTACCGTGCAAATCACCTTGAATGAAAAGATGTGCCAGCAAGCTGCCAGGGAAACCTGTTCATCGAACCTGTAATAAAATTTGGCACAACGGGGGTGAGTTGCCAACTCGTAAGTAGAAAATATCTGCGAAAAGAAATCAAATGCACGACGCTATCCAAGGTCATAATAATATACTAATATACTACTAGTCATCAAGTAAAGACAGGATAATAAACTACGTGTAAGTGCAAATGCTCCGTGCTCGTATCAGTGCCTCATATAGTAATATGTCATGTGAATGAGTATGCATGCACCATGAATGTAAAATAACCAATCCTGAAATCTAGATATATCTGTATAAGAAATCTTTAGCTTTTATCATGGTAAAATGTGTATAGAAATCTGAAATATCAACGATGAAATCCATAGAAATCCGTGTCAAGCATCGACACAAAACATGTAAATCTCAAGTCTCAATACCTCATAATCTCAATGTCTCATAGTCTCAATATCTCGGGCTCCGTCAGTCCGGATCGGCCCATATCATCAAATCTCATGACAACGGTCGGTATCCTCCGGATATCCGCCGCGCCAGACATCACCGGTAGGTAGTCCTCCCCTGCCAGGCTCATCGTCTACAACTCGATCTTCTTGTCCCGGGGTACCATACCGGGCCCACCATGTACCCGAAACGGTTCATCCACTCCTCGAATCGGGTCTCGAAATCCAACAGAAAATATGAAATCTCATGGTGGACGACACATACATCACGAGAAAACTGCATCTTATGTTTTAAAAAAAGAGAGGAGGAGAGAGAAAGAAGTTTTTATGTATTCTTGCGGTTTTCCCCAAAAATCCAGAAATCATATAGAAATCCAAAATCCCAAAATCATGAGTAAGTATATCATAAGTGTCGGCATATGCCCCATAATACTGCATGATAACATGAAAATGCGAATGCAAGAAATGTTTAAGTAATAAATGCCATGTCTATACTAACACCAGAGAGTAATCACGAAGTAATATCGATCTAGCTGTTAGCTGATTCTATCACTAAAAGATAATATGATCTAAAGTGTACGTGATATAGCAATTACCGATGATGATGTGTGTGAGCCGGCAAATAAGTGTACGTGGAATATACGCATCATCGGTAATGGTGCTGGTGTCCTAACAGGCAGAGTTTTATACTGATTATAAAAACATATGTATGAACATGCAATATTATGATTATGGTATGAATGTAAAGACGGATGTGTAATAACCACTCATCTGTGATATACAAGTAAAACTACAACTATATGACTCGAACTTACACTAGTATCCATTTAACCTCCTAAGGAACTAAACCTAAGAAACTAGTCGATAAGAAATAAAAGTACACCTAAATTCTGAGTCCATATCTCTAATAGTCGGCGATCCAGCCTCAATAGCGTTACGTACATAGTACGGCTTCCTCGAATCAAGAGTGCAGATCAATCATCACGTCTATATCTCGTACGGTAAAATCCATCATACGGCATCCCAAAATCGGGGTACGGGTCAAGTATCACCTACGTGTATCATCATTCGTATAATATCATCATCAACATATGTCATAATCAAGGTACCATACTGTAATCGCATACATCAATCATATATCATTGTCAACATAAATGTACATCGTTACTTTATCCTCAAAAAATGTATATGTATCATATTGTGATTAAGTCACACTTAAATCATATGGTAATCAAGTCACACCTATATGATATCGTAATCAAGTTACACATATATATCATATCGAAATCAAGTCACACCTATATGATATCGTAATCAAGTCACACATATATCATATCAGAATTTCAGACACAGGTTACGGTCCGGGTTCTATTTTAGAGTCCCATATACTTCAATATCATCACCACCCTTTATTATTATTCATGTATACAAATCCATTATCTCATTTTCTAATGATCTGCTAACATCATAACACGACTGTATAGCCAAGAATCATGTCATCAGCCCAGTTATATAGTTTCATCCCCGTGTATCATATCACATCCTTGTATCACATATACGTATTGTGTATATATATATATATACCTACACCTAGTTCTATATATATATGTACATGCACGTATACACCACGTCGAGTTTCAGTATGTGCATGTGTGTGTATCTACCTGAAACCTGCGAATCTCCTCCAAGATATTCATCCTCGGGTAAGGTCTTTCTAAATCAATCTAGTCTAACCTAAGGTCACTACTAGGGTCCTACTCACCGAAATTCTAAGGTCACGTCTGACTTCCTAATGTCAATAAGTACTTATTCCTATTCTACGCTTGCGGGGGTGCTAAACGCCATCCACCCGACTTCCCCCCGTAGATATACATCTACTCACCTGGTCCTTGTCTGCCGAAGACGGTGTCGCCATCCTCTTCTTCATCGTCTGCAGCCCACGTGAGGGGTACCTATATGCAAACACATATAATATCGTAAACTGAATCACGGAAAAAACCAAAACGGCGCACGAAACGCGCATAGGTTAAAACCTATGTCCCGCTCATGCAAAAGAACCAAATATCGCTCGATATCGGCGTACAAACGCCGATCGATCGAGATAAACATCAACGAACAACTCATAGTTTTAAAACTCATTACTTATAATATAAACATGATTTAATTCATCGAAACCCTAAAAATCGATCAAATCGTCCGATTTCGAAAAACCCGAAAACGCCAATTTACCGTTTTACTTTAAAACTTACTGTTTATATGAAACTTATGGTCATAATACTCATTAAATAACCTAACTAGATTATAGGAACCATTACTATATTTTTAACACCCTAATTTATATTAGTTTGAAAATTCTAGTTTGCAAACTTGCCCGATTTCGATACTTTTAAGCAAAATTTCACAATATCACAACTAAACATGATTTTACATGAATTAACTTACTAAACTACAATTAATGATGATAATAATATAATGAAACCATAATTTATATTTTAAATCTCATTTATTTAAGAATTTCTAAAATCTAGTTAACAAAAATAGCATTTTTATTAGCAAAAACTAGTAACCAAATCGAGTTTTTCATTCCACCAACAAGTTAATATCCTCTTTAAACCACACTCTAGTGTTATAAACATTAATTGGAATTTTATTTCACCAATAAATATAATATACATAAATCTAGTTTGCAAATTTACTTAATTTAAACAATTTGAATAAACAAATTACAATATATCAACCATGCATGATTTTTCCCATTTCTAAAATGTTAGACTAGTTATAATAACCCCACTTAATTAGTAAAAACCCTAACTTGATTTTACAAACCATAACTTGAATTTTAGAACTTGTAAAGAGAATTAATTTATTAAATCTAATTATGCTTAAATGAAACATTTAATAACAATAAATCAAAAGAAGAAAATTTATACCTTCATAACAAGAAACCCAAACATGAAAACAAGCCTCCAAAATGAATGCTTTCCATCTCCAAAATCCATGTAAAGATGAGCAAAGAATAGAGGGTAGGAATTAATTAGGATTTTGTGGATTTTTATTTGGATTTTTGTAAGATTTTTGATGATTTTTGGAGGTAAATTAAATTTTGAAGATGGGGGGCTGCCATGGGGGGTTGAGGCCGGCCACACCATGGAGGAGGGAGAGAAGAGTGAGAAAAGTGAAGAAAAGTGTAGAAACTTCACCCAAAATATCAACTTCTTTATGTCTTTTCATGATTTTTATTTAATTTCTTTCATTTCTAATCTAATTAAACCAAAGAAATGTCTAGAATCATGGAAAAATTTGTGAATAAATTTTGCATGATACACACTAGATTCTAATATGCAATGGTTCATTTTTGCAAATTAAACCCCTTCAAATTTGAAATTTACACTAATTTAGTGTATAAATAAAGCTTATGTTAATATTTAAAATAATTAATTTAGGAAAAATATTTAATTAAACTAAAAATTTATAAGTGACTAAATAAACACCATTTACTAGTAATAACATAATTAAAATAGGTATTTTAAATTTATAGTGAAAAATAATTACGGATTAGTTTTACGAAAAATACGTTTTACTGTACCGAAAATAATAAAATTCACTTAAATGATTTTATTTATTTAATTATTTTTAAAACGTTGCAACAATCACGTGACTCTACTAAGTCACCCAAAACTCTAGCGGACGGATCAAAACATATAGCAGAACCCACTACGTGAATCAAGATCAAAGATAACGAGTTTATAATCTAGACCGAAAGATGTCTTAGATTGTCAAGCCCTATATGAAAACCGCAATCCCAATCGAAGCAAAACCTGGCTCTGATACCAACAAAACCATGTCATGTCCCGCTTCCCATAATACGGAATACGAGGGGTTGAAAAGGCCAGCCATGCTCCTACGGTCATGGAAAAATCCTGCCGTAGTTACACTTCGGCTTCTACCTTTACGTGGTAATCAGTAATCAATGCACAAGTAATGAGAAATGTAGTTACTAAATTGAAATAAATACAAAACACTAACCAGGTAGAGATCAAGGAAGTATAGCTCTGAGTTGCTAGTCCAGATATCCGCAATATCCTCGAGGTACGTCATGTCCTTGTCCGAGCTAAATCCACTTCTCACTGTGAGCATGCATACTCAGGTCGTCAGAGCGACACAATAGCAACAAATATATAAATACAATATAAACACATGCAATGATGACGAACGCGAAACAATAAGCATGGAGTAACCAGTACAGGTAAACAGTATGGCAGGTATATTGAATCAGTAATCAATGCATGTCACCAAACCTATCAGTCTCTAAGTCTCACTATCCAGGTCGCTAAGCCTATCGTCAGTCCAAGTGTGAGAGTCAACCACTCGTGAGTATCCCCCACCCAAGGGTAGGACCTAAGGACAAGAGAACACGGGCCCGAGTCGCTCGCTAATAATCAGTAATATCCCCATATATCTCCAGAATCGCTGTATGTGCCGGCATTGGGACTCCCGAGATTCTGTTGAACTCACACTCAAACTACCCCACACCCCGTGGTCTACATCAAACGCCAACCATAAACTCAAATACCAATCGGTCCATGACAAGTCTACGCGAAAACTGGAGACAGGATCTCCATCAAGCATGTCTCAACTGATATCCAAGATAAATGGACAGTGTTTGGTGCCTTACCTATGACACCCATATAAGTGCTTCTATAATCGTCCCATACCAATTATAGTTACACTTATACATGTTCCATAGACGTCGACAATGCAATATATCAATAGGGTCCGCTGATTGTGTACAAGTACGTGTCACTTCTACTTATTCATTCACGCTTAAACACTAACGTACTTGCCACAATCAAAACACTAATATCTAACACTTGGTAATGTACACGATCACTAGGTTACCAATGCATATGAGCTTTACATGATATGATGAGAATTCGATAATTAAGGCATGATTAAGATATCATCAGTCAGAGTCATACCACTTGTATAATTTATTATAGGTTATACATGCATAATTAAGCAAAACAATGTAAAGGGGGTACGCAGCATGTTTAATTATCTATCCATAAAAATTAGTTTCGTGTCAATCGGGTTTCAGGTTTGCTAGTTATGACCATTTAATTTTAAGTGTTCACTGCTGGAAATCCGGTTTTAGAATCGGAAGTCCGTTTCGTAACACTTTTAATCCTAGTTGGGATCGTAATTAGACGACGCTATAGTGGAACAATATTTAGAGTTATCAGTTAGGTTTCTACCGCAAATGGAGGATCAGTAATATCCTATATCAACAGGAAGTTATGGTCAGGTTAAGGTTGATGTGTAAAATCTGTCACTGCAGAACTCAGCTAGACATATCGACATTATAAAATGTGTTAAAAATATCAAACAGAACAGGAATCCAGTGAAACCAGTGGAGTAAGAAATCTAACTTAATTATCTACGTAACGATATAGGGTTCCGCACATTCTCGTATTTGAACAGGAATATACAGGGATTTAAAACGGGGGTTAACTGAGATTTTCGTTCTGGACTGCAGTCCAGAATCGTAATCCTCCGCAATTTCCTTTATCGGAACTAGTTCAATTTTAGATATCAATCATAGGATCCTGTATATTATCCCGTTGGCTTCGATACGAGACAAGGAACACCAAAATCCAATTCTTAAAAGATTTAATGTGAATTTAATGGTCTAGCATGTTCAGGAAATTCAGGTTTCGTACCGACTATCGGGAGCAGAATTACATAGGTGAAACGACCGTGGTTTTCAACCAAATTACCAAAGCACATCAGTAAATGGTAGACGGTTCCAAGGATCACAAGTTCCGCCATTTAAAGTTATGTTTTCACCTAACGTTCCAAACCAAACACTTGCATCGTATAGGCTCGCACGAAATATATATCTACGATATTAATTCTAAACTGAATTAACTACGAACTAATAGCATGAAGCAAGTAATATACTTGCTTCAAGATGTGTCGAGGACGGTACGGCAGTGGCAACGACACGATCGCGTCACGAACACGGCACAGGTTTAGCCTTGTCGGATCTTGATTCTTGGACTTGATGGCTCGGTGGGTGCGACGGGCATGCGCTAACGTTGCGATGGATAGCGTGTTGATGAGGATGATGGCTTAAGGGATCGAGGCCATAGATTGGATGGCGACGACGGTGACCAGAATAGCAGGAATTGCGATCGATGTAAGTGTTCGACGAAATGCCGGGGGCTCGACTGTGAAATAGGGCTCGAGAGCGGGTTGTGAAAGCTCGAGTGTCGTGCAGGGGCTCGGCCGCGGCGTAGGGGTCTCCGTGATGCTTGCAAAGGGGAGGCCGGCGGTTGGTGGTCAAGGCAGCGATGATGTAGAGGCGGTCGGCGACCTGAGGTTCTGGCAAGGGCTGGAAGCGTCGAGGGCTCGAGCGGCGGCTAAGGATGTAGTGAGGGGGTGTCGGTGGTGGGTATCGCTGGTGTTGTTGAGGTCGGTGGAGAGAGGTGCAGAGACGACGGGGTCGAAGCTCCGGCGAGGTGATCGGCGTGAGTGCAGAGGTGTGGGTGGGGCTATGGGTTCGAAGGTGGCGGGTCGCTCAGAGTTGGGTCGTCGGGGAGGAGTAAGAGGCGTGGGCTTCAATAAGGTAGACGAGAAGGGCGGCGTTGGTTGGCCGGAGCAGGTGAAGGCGATGGGTGTGGGCGTGAGTCGCGAGCGTCGGGTGATGGCGATGGTGATCTTGGTTCTGAGGAAGTCCGGGGTGGAGAAGGTGGGGCGAGGGGTGCTTGGGGAGGTAGTCGGAGCTCCGGTGACGAGGGGACAACGAGGGTGCTCGTGAAAGGAATGGGTGCGGTGAAGGAGGTGAGGGAGCTCGGCTCTGTGTGTGGGAGAGAGAGGGAGCGGGAAAGAACAGTATAGAAGGAGAGAGAGAGGTGGTTATTGGGGGGAGAGAGATGGAGACGCGATCGAAGGAGGGGTCGCGGCGGTTGCGACGACGTGGGGCATGGGGAATGAGCGCGACGTGGGGGGAGGAGAGAAAAAGAAGCGGGAAGGAGAGGGGAACGGGGAAGAAAGGGAAGCGGATCGGGTTGGGAGTCCGGGTCGGGTGAGGGAAGGGTATAGGTCGAGTGAGGAGGAAACAATGGGATGGGTTGAGTTTCTTGGGCTGGGCTCAGAAAATAAAAGAAATTGGGAAAGGGAGGAGGAGATGGGCCGGGCTTGGGAAATAAAAAGTAGAAAGGAAAATGGGAAAATAAATATTAGGGTTTAGGGAATTGTTTAGGGAAAAATAAAAGGACTTAGATTAAATTAGGGTTAGGGTTTTAAAATAAAAAAAATAATTATAAATATAAATAAATAAATTTTGTAAGTAACATTTAAAAAAAAATACGGATATGGTGCACAAAAAGAACTGGGTATTACATGAAGGCCAACCAACGGCGGGCGGGAGGGCAACCGACGGGGAGCGAAGGGAAACCGGTCGGTGGGTGGGCAACCATCAGTGGACAGACGGCCCACAAGTGACAGCCGGTGGGCCAGCCGGTCGTGGCACATCTTGTGTTAGGTGATAGTATTTTATAATAATGTAAGATAGACATCAATTTTTAAAGGAATAGTATACCCATGAAATGAAGGCATATGATTACCACCGTAATCCTATATTTCCGAGAATTTTTTTATACCAAAACAGGTATGGTAATTTTCTTATGGAAATCTAAGATTATCATCTAGATTAACCGTTGCAAGCCCATCATATCTCTGCTATGTATTTGATATAAAATGTAATCGAAGTTGCAATTGCCAACTAAGCAAGATAATGTGTCACATTTGTATAATTTTACTTCAAATAAATTAAGATTTAATATGTTGTTGGTTATATTATCCATGCTGACCATGCATAACAACAACTACAAAACACAAAAAATAATCCAAACAAGACAATTTAAATAAAATGGGAATAACTAATTAATAATTTGATTGCATGAAAAGAGTTAGTCAAGTGGAATAAAGAGTTTTGACTAGAAGGATAATAGACAAGCTAGTGTAAGTCGAGTAAAATTGGAACTTAAAGTTAAAATATTTGTGTTAGCCATGGCTAGGAACGTTCTAACTAGAACTTTTATAAAAATAAAAAAAAAGTGTTTTTAAAGGGATGCAATATTAATTTTTTTTTTATTCTTCCCTCAAAAATAATCCTGCCTATCTGTGATGGAACAAAAATTAAAAATTAAAACCACCAAACCCTAACACCCTCCCTCCCCTTCCCCGCCTCCTTTTCTTTCTGGGATATTTTGAATCTCTTTTGGCACTGATGGAGCTCCTTTTCGGGCCTCCGTCAGATGTTGTCTTCCGTTGATCTCGTAGTGGACTTAGCTGATTATCATTCTTCGCGTGCGGGTCTCAATGGGTTTTTGGAGGAAGAGGTGAGGAAGGGGAGTTGTTGCCGAGTACCTGTAAAGAAGTCCCGGGATGGTTTGGTACCACCGAGGACCCTCCGACGCTCAAGTTAGTGATGAGATCCGAGTAGAGTAACGGCTTAAAAGTGTAAAAAATGGCTTACTTGACCCCTCTGTGATGGGGGTTTATATAGCGGTGGAGTACGCAGCAGCGGGCGCGAGAATCTCGCCGGAAGTTACGCTCCCGACGTCACGCCCGCGTAGAGAGCGGATCACCCATTAATGGAGATCGTGATGGCGTGGAACGTGGTACGTTGCTGGCATAAAATCCGCGCGTGGCGAGATTCGCGGAGCGGCGGTTACGCCAGGGAGTAGGTCGGAGGGCCAAGGAAGACGTCCTCGGCGGGAGCTCGGGGACGAGCAAGGAGGCCGAGGAGTCTTGGTCCTCTGGTAGCTCGGGGGCGAGATGAGAGGCCGAGGAGGCCAATTTGCAGGGGCCCCGAGGGGGGCCAGCTTGTGCTTGCAGGTTGGGCACGGAGTGGCCTGATCGGCCCCTGCAGGCCCTTTCTTCTGAGTTCTGGGATACGTCACCTGCCACGTGTCATGATCTTGGGGATCACCAATATCGAGCACTATCATTAGCCCCCCACTCCTGTCCTGACCAGCTAGTGGTCGGGTCAGGAGTGGACTGCCGGGCCTCCCGAGATGAGATCCCTTCTATGGTTTCGTCGGGACGAGTCCTCGGGCCGTCGGTTGTCTTTTCCGCTAGCGAATCAAGGCGAGATCTTTGCATTTAAAGAAGGTGCGTCGGTTCGTGCACTCTGTAGTCGAAGCTACGGTCCACGTGTCGAGCGTCGATTAGCCGATGCGACGTGCGCAGGTCTGCGACGTCTGATGGGACGCGGTCCAGCGCTGGGCTGCCACGTGGAACGATCGGAGCCGCTGGGCGCGAGGAGCCTTTTCGGCGGGATACGATGGGCGCTGTTGGATGAGGCCGTATGCGGCAATAAATAGGGGTGGGGTCCGCCCTAGGGCCCTTACTCTTTCATATTTTCCTCTCTCAAGCCTCAGCTGCTCGGCGCTCGTCTCCTCTCTTTCGTTTCCAACCTTTGAAGAATTTCTTTCCCAGGTTAGATGTCTTCCTCTGTAGAATCAGTAGACGTTGTTGGAGTAGATGCTAGGGTTCCTTTAGATGTGTCTGAGTCTCCTCGGGGAGCAGGGGCTAGGCCTTCTTCCCGGGGCCGTGAGGCGGGGGCCGCCTCCAGGGAGGCAGCGACAGATGTGTCCCCCAGCACCTCGTGCTGGGTGAGGCATGAGGACGAGCTCGCCAACGCTCGGGCTCACTTCCACATTCCCCCGCGCTACACGCTCCGTCTGGCTGAGGAGGGAGAAAGGGCAGACCAGGTACCGGGCAGGGAGATTGCCCTATATTTGGAAGCTTTTTGGGGCAGAATGCGCCTGCCCTTCTCTCCTAAGGTCTTTGCCGCTCTGAATTTCTTCGGTTTGGCCCCCGGCCAGTTAGTACCGAACGCGTGGAGGATTCTCCTTGGGTTCTTGATCCGCCTGAGGCTGCAGGCGGTTCCTTTCAGTCTTTCCCTTCTCGATTCCTCCTTTGTTTTCAAGAGTCGCCCTGGCGGTCGAGCTGGCGACCCGAGATGGGTTTACTTTACTTTTAGGAAGCGGACCGGGGTCGCTGCCGGGACCGGGGTCGTGGCCTTGCCCTCCTCCATTCACGATTGGAAAAAGAAATTTTTCTTCATTTCCCCTCCCGAGGGCGAGGACTAGCCAGTGCCCACCAAATGGTCGAGGGAGAAGTGTCTGCCGAGGAACCTGTCCGATGACCCCGCTGCGGTGAGAGCGGCGTCATGGGAGCCCGTCCCTCGACATAACGTGCTGCTGTCCGAGAGGGTTTTGAGCTGGGCCGGGCTTAGCCCCGTCGAGTTCGTCGGTAAGTTAGGCTTGCTTTTTGGGTTTACATTTTACTCGTGTTGCTGACCTGTTGGGTGTTTGTTTCATACAGGATCCATGGACTTCGGCTCTCTCCGAGATGCTATGCGCCAGCCGAGGCAGCCTACTAGGGCTGGGGGCGCCAGCTCTTCTTGGGCGCAGCCCGTTCCGGCCCCTGTTGCCCCGGAGGCGGCGCCTCGAGGACGCTCGGTGGCGGATCCTGCCCCGGGACCCAGCAGAGCATCGGGTCGGAAGCGGGCCCTGATTCTGGAGGGCACGGCTTCGGAAGAGGAGATCGGCTCTCCCTCGGAGCCGCTCAAGAGGAGTTCCCGGAGACCCTCCCGAGGCAGGTCTTCGCCGACCGTAGTGGAGGAAGGAGGGCTCCGGTTCGCGGTGCCGTCGGGGCTGTCGGTCGCGGACAGCCTCCTGCACGAAATAGAGACCTCAGCCAGGGGTCGAGTTCGTAGAGGGACCCTCAGGGCCCAGCTGGCGTCGATCGCCCAGGAGTCCGTGCAGATAAGCACTCAGTTCATCATGAGATTTGGTGCCTTTTTCTGTTTTTTGATCTTTTTGTGTCTTCCCAGGTTCTCCAGCACGTGGCCCTCGCCCTCCGCGTGGAGACCGAGGTGGTAGCCCCGGCGTTGGAGGCCGTGGGTCAGCTCGCCTCGTTGCAAGAGAGCTCCAGGCGAGAACAGGAGGCGATGTCGGCGAGGATCACCGCCCTGGAGGGCGAGGTGGTCGCCGGGAAAAGGGAAGTCGCCCGGCATCGCGAGGCCGCCGTGATCACCGAGGGCAAGCTCGAGGATTCCCAGGTGCTTGCTGACAACCTGAAGAGGACGGTGAAGGCCCTCCGAAAGGAGCTGGGGGCGGCGGCCGAGGCGTTTAAGTCGGCTGAATCGAGAGCCGTGGCGAGCTATAAGGGGTCGAAGGATTTTTATAACGACCTGGCCGTGGCCACGACCCGCATTTGGCACGACGCCCACGATGCCGTTAAGTCCCGGATGCCGGGGTTCGATGACGCGGATCTCCGGGCTGAGTTCCCCCTCGTGGGCGCCGACGAGCAAGGGGAAGAAGTTCCCGGCGAGGAGGCGGCCGAGGACCCAGCGCCCCAAGTGGTGGAGGTCGAGGACCCTGAGGTCATGCCCGGCCCCGAGGTGTAGAGCCCCCATTCTCCCATCTTCAATTTGTTTTTCTTTTGAATTTTGTAAGGCTGGGGAGCCCAAAAAATACCCTTTGTAAAAAAAACTTTTGTCTTTGGCAGTAGTAATAAAGTTTTTTTCTCAGCACCATAGAATTGTGTTCTGCCATCTGTTTGTGAAGAATGCTCTACTCGTGGAATACTTTTTGCCTGTATCGTTGTGCTTTTACGTCAGGCTGGCCATCTGTCTAGTGATCGTCCGTCGAGTTGTCTGCAATCACTTTCCGACGAGCGCTTCTGAGGAGGTATCTCCCTGGGCCCCAGAGTCAAGGGAAGATCGTTTATACTTGGACAGACCCGACGCCCCTCACTGGGGTCTCGGGTCCTCCACGGCCACAGAGCATCTCTGATTCCGAGCATTGGTCACCATCCAGGGTTGACTGGGTAGGGTAGCTGCCCCGTCACCTCTTGCAAAGGCTTTATGCTTCCTGGCGCGGTGGTAGGGGAGTTGCCCACCATGGATGGCTGAGCAGGGTAGCTGCTTGGTCGCCCATTGCGAGGGCTTGGGTCTCTAGCGTTTGAGGGGCTGTACGAAGCCCACCAAGGATGTCCGGGCAGTGGAGCTGCACGGCGGCCTCTGGGCCAGGGCTTTGACCTCTGGCGTCGTGGGTAGGCGACTACCAGCCGGAGTTTTTATCGAGCAGGGTAGCTGCTCGGTTGCCTCTTGCGAGGGCTTTGATCCTTCAGGACGGGGACCGAGCAGGGTTACTGCCCAGTGCCTCTTGGAGAGGACTTTGATCCCTGTCGGTTGTGGTAGGAAGCTACCAGCCGGGGATAGCCGAGCGAGGGCCCGACTGCCTCCGGGAGGACTTTGGTCCTTGGCGCAGGAAGAGCTATAGGGCTGTAAGAAGCCTACCAAGGACCCTTGACCGGGCAGGGTTACTGTCCGGTGCCTCTTGGCGAGGGCTTTTGTCCTGAAAGATAGCCGAGCGAGGGAACCTCGGGCTCGACTGCCTCTGAGAGGGCTTTTTGAACCCCGACGTTGTGGCAGGGAAGCTGCCCGCTGGTGATAGCCAAGCGAGGGGACCTCGGGCTCGACTACCTCTGGGAGGGCTTTTTGATCCCCGGCGTTGTGGCAGGGAAGCTGCCCGCTGGGGACGACCGAGCAGGGAAGCTGCTGGGCTGAATCTTGTCGTGGTGTGTCCCGACCGTTCAGCTGCAGGTGTGGGGAATGGGAACGTTCGGGGCAACGGCACGCGTAGCTAGCCTATTGAATGCGGGGGAAGGCGAAGCGCTAAGGGCGCGTCGCTTCGATTCCACCAGAGAAGGCTTGATGGTTATCGTGTGGCAGCGACTCCCTGGGCGAAAGCGTGCGACGGTTGGGCTGCGTAGTGGGCTATATAAGGCTGAAGGAGTACTGGTCCTTTCATCCTTCATAAACAGGTCGCCAAGAATGCAGGACTTCCCGTTCACCATCCCCGACATAGTCCACTTTGCAGACGTGTACCTCACTGACCCGTACTGCACCGAGGACACAGTGCAGCTGGTCTACGGGAGCATCGAGGACCATTTTGGCTGGCTGCTCCCCCGACGCTCCTCCCTGCTGCAGCTGCTGATGTACTCCATCTGAGGGCATCGCCGGGGCTTTACAACCTCCTGTCTGAGCTGCTCTTTGATGAGGCCGTGGGTAAGCTGCGGTCTTTGAGGCGCTTCGGCTTAATCTCTACAAACCGGCTGACCCGCTCAGAGGCGCTCGTCCGCGATTGCTACGAGCTGAGGCTCGGGGTCGATGCCCGTGGGGGGAACTGGGGATAGAGGCTAGAACTGGCGAGGCCCCGGTTGGCGGAGATTTTTATCGAGTACTACGAGCAGTGCTCGCCGCACCCCCTTCCCCCACTATTGTAATTTTCTTTTCTTTTTGCATGTATGGCTGAGGAGCCCATAATACCCTTTGAATAAACAAAGCTTTTCTTTCTTTTTCGCAATGCTCCATTGATCTTTATTAAATTAACAATAGATCCTAGGAAGAATTTACATTGCTTTAAAAGAAGGGTACATGCTAGAAGATGACTTTATTGGCTTGGGCCGAGCTCCCCGAAGGGCTGTCGGCCCCCGCGCTTGGTATAGGGCATGGAGCTCCCTGAGCTCCGGGCTGGCCGTCCTCTGAAACAAGCATGATCTGACCGATGGTCAGGTCGGTGGGAGGGAGATGCTGCTCGTGCTCGCGGTCGGTCTGCCGTTTGTCCCTCAGGTAGGCGGCGAGGTGCCCAGACCGGATGAGCTCTTCGATGTAGTCCCTCAGTTGTTTGCAGTCCTCCGTGGCGTGGCCCAGTACTCGGTGGAAAGCGCGGTAGGGGCCCCGGGTTCGCTTTGCAGCCTGACGCGGGACCGGGGGGGACTTGAAGAACCCCTCGTTCTGGGCCTCCTTCAGCAACATCGCGAGGGAGACGTTGAGGGGGGTATACTCCTGGAACTTCGGGTGGTAGGGCTGCTGACGCTCCGGCCTCTCCTCCCGAGCCCTCTTCTTCTGGTCGGGCCGTTCTGCCCGGGGAAGGTTACCATTCACCTCGGATTCCAGCTGGATCTCATGCTCGGTCCACGCCTTGATCTCGGCCATGGTCTTAAGTTGCTGTAACACCCGAGCCCAATAATACTATTTCTGTTACTGGTTGAGTGTTTGGCATTGCTCATTTCATTTATCTTGCTTGTTTGGTTCTTATTGCAAAATTTTAACCGGCTAAGTCATTCTGCATATAACAAATTTTAGCACCTAAAATAAAATTGAAAATATTCTTCTTGGCCTACTTGACACCCTTAGCCTCGTGGTAGCGTCCGTGCATTGTATTCTCGTCCCGTTCAGTGAAACAGGCGAGTTTGGATGGCTACGTGCACGTGCGTGTGTCCGTTTTGGGAGTATGCTTTTTAATCATAAAACATTTCATTTTAAAATTTGGAACCCGCTTAAAATCCTATTATTTGAATTTCGAATTTTTAGACCCAACCCGGGCACAATTTGGAAATGTTTTATTTGGCGCCAAAATCCCAAATTTTAATATTATTAAAACCATCGCATATATTTTTCTAACTAACCTGATATTTTACTGTTCATTACCTATCTTTTAAATCTTTAGGTTAACCATATAATATTTTTACAATCTTTTATATCCTTCTTAATTTATTCTCTCAGCCAATCGCAACCTCCCCTTTAACCCTGTGGGCCCCACTTTCTCTCTCTCTCTCCACTTTTTTCTCTCTCTCCCTCTCCCTCATATATTCTCTCGTACTTCTCTTTATCATTCTTTCTCTTCTTGCTTCATGTTCCGTTTTTCATTTTTTTGAACTGTTCTTTTGTTGCCGGAATTCCGTCGTGCCGGTGACGCTTCTCGACGTTCCAGTGAGGTACCCCGACCCGTGTGGTTTCTTTGTTCGTCGTTTGGGTTCATTCCGTGAACCGTGCGCCCGTCGCGAGTTTTCCCCGCCGACGGTTAACGTTCCGTTTTCCCGATTCGCGACCCATCGAGGCAAGTTAATCTTGCTACATGCTATATATTTTTATAATCTTCATTTTATAATGTTATACATTTGAAAATCTTATAGTTTACACATGAAACGTCGTTGAAAAATCGGATATGACAAATCTGAAATTTACTGTACACCTTATCTTATAAAATTCATTATAAATCATAGAAAAATCATTATTATACGTTCTTTAGTTCGTTACGAAGCTAATTCAGAATAATATAACTCTATGAAGTATTTACTGGCAAAATAAATTGTTTAAATAACGTAAAATGCAAATGAAAATGCCTTTAAACTGCTGTCCAGGGAAATTCCAGCAGCAAACTTTCAACTTCGAATATTCATAACTTTTTGTAAGGATAACCTGAGATGCTTATACTTATAAAACTGAAAACCTTATTGAATTATCTTTGTTTTGGTATAAGATACGTCTCTTTTGGAGAACATTTGTTATTTTTAAGCTATTTTACAAATTAGGGTGACGCTGAATTTCTGAACGGAACCTTCTTGTGCGTGGTTAATCAATACCACTTTTATAGTTATTAATCGCTTTGAATATGCTATCCATATTAATATTATTATATCAATATTTATATCACATATTGCTTAGTTGTACATCCCACATTACCATTTTATAGTTTTATAACTTTTCGGATACCCGTTTGCATCCATTGCATTTAAGATAAATATAATTGCATTCATAGATCACATTACTACATAATAATGTGATATTAACACTCCATGTTTAATAAATTGCATCCTAATTAATATTGGAACTATAAACGTAACCCTAATCGATAACTGTGCATCCATATCCTTGAAATTATATCTATTTGCATATCATATTACATATTCCAGTTTATTGTTCTGATAGTACTCATGCTTGTTTATTTATACACATGCTTATGTTAGTTTGATTATGAGCACCCACATGACATCTTGTGCTTCCTGACATGACCTGTTACACTTCCTATTTGACCCGACATGGTACCGTATACTGCTCGACTTGACCTGATGTAACATGACCTGACCTGTTACCTGATCTTGTGCCTAATGCCAACAAACCTGACATGTAGTCCTCATGGACCGTTCCTGTTGTCGATCCAGACAAACCTGTTTACCTGATCCTGTGTTGGCATTAGTTTCTTGATTTTCGGGATACCTGACTTGACTTGCACATATAACTTGGGGGTATGGGGAAATCAAAGGTGAAATCTGACTTGTAACTCGACAGTTCACTACCTGTCCTGAGTGTACACATTCCTGTTTTGTGCCTAGCGGCATGTCTCGGTTTAAGCCGAGAATATCGTGGCCGTGGTCCCGGGTATGTACGGGATACTATCGAGTGTACACATTCCTGTTTTGTGCCTAGCGGCATGTCTCGGCTGCAGCCGAGAATATTATGGCCGTGGTCCCGGGTATGTACGGGATACTATTGAGTTACATCGACGATTCATCAATTTGATTTCAAAGACTTTAGAATAGAAAACCTGATAGAACAGTTTAGTTTACCCACTGCACGCTACCCTGTACTGGTATGATTCATATTATTGTTATTCTTGCTGTATTCATGTTTATATTACATTGCCTGCTACACTGTTCATATTATATTACTTGATGACATGACGCGCTGACGTCTGAGTTTTGCATGGCCCAGATTCCGTACCGCTGTTGCATTCCGAGCAGGAGTACTTCAGCCAGCAGGCTGAGCTGTGAGTTCTGTAGTAATTAGTTTTATTTCCTGCATTTATTTCCTGATGTGAGCCCGCATTATGGGACACACTTTTCAGTTATTTGTATTGGATCATTTGCTTCCGCATTTATTTATTATTGACTCCTGTTATTCTGGATTATGGACATGTTTTAGATAGTTTTATCTTGTTCTTGATATCTCTACAACCGTAATGTGACTGTGGATGGATACTTCCTACCCACAGGTAGCATGGTTGGCTATGTCACGTACCTAATCTAGCGTACTATGGGAAGCGGGGCGTGACAGTTGCGCCAGCACGAAGGAGCGTAACCATTCCTTTGCCTCAGACCAGATCTGAGTGCCATTATGACGGTTTCGTCTCGGTGCTCGGGCACCTCGAGAAGGGCGTTGTAGAAACGGGTAATGTAGGCCTTAAACGTTTCCTTGTCCCCACTCTTAACCGTGAAGAGCTAGTCGACCGTGCGCTTCTATCGCCTGTTCCCCACGAAATGGCCGAGGAATTGAGTAGCCAGCTCGTCGAAGGTCGAAATCGAGCGGGGCTCGAGCCCCCGGAACCAGTCCTGACCTGCGCGGATGAAGGTGACCGGGAAGGCTCTGCACTGGGCGGCGTCGGAGTGATCCTGGAAGCTCATCCCCGCGGTGAAAGCGTCCAAGTGGTCATTCGGGTCGGTTTTCCTGTCAAATAGAGAGACCTTTGGGGGCTTGTTGCGCGAGGAGACGTGGACGGCGAGCAGTTCCTCGGTGGACGGCGAGAAGTTCCTCGGTGGCATACTTAGCTCCGAGGAGACGTGGACGGCTTCGTGAGCGAGTCGGAGGCATACTTAGCTCCGTCGCTCGAGAGGTGAGCTTCTCGGCACCTGCCCTCGATCTTCTTCTCGAGGGTGTCGAGCCGACCGTGGTACCCCGAGGAATCGACGCCTCGGTATCCCTGGCCTCCGCTGCGGGTGACCTGCGTCTGGGAGCGGCCCTGGTTCTTCTCAATGAGGTGCCTCAGGTCCCAAGGTGAGGTAGCTCTTGAGCCGCCTGGGTGGGCCTCTTCTGTGCGGCCCCGCCAATGGTGGTGGGGTCGACCACGCCCGTGGATAGGCGAGGTGACCGACATCTCCTCAGGGGGATAGGGGTCATGAGGAGTCTCGAGGCGAGGCGCCCTAGCGGCGGGTCTCGGTGTAGAGCCCTGGGAGCCCAACGGGCCTCAGGGAGCACCGGTTCGAGAGACTGGCGGCCAGGGGACGCGGCCTGTTGGTGGTCGGCCATCCAGACAGGGACAGAGCCTTCTGGAGGCGGTGGAGCGGCGATCTGGGGCCCGGGCGTGGCCGTTTGGACGCGGACGAGGGCCTCCACAAGGTATTGCAGGCGATCTATCCGGCCTGCGAGGGCATTGATGACTGTCAGGGGAGGAGGTTCATCCCCGCCTTCAGTGAGTGGAAGACGGCGGCTGGTACCGGGATCCCCAGGATGGTCGTCTGCCATGAGGGTGGAGATAGGAAGGCCAACTTTGTATTTTGTGGAGTTATGTTTCCATAGACGGCGCCAACTAATAGAGCTCCTTTTCGGGCCTCCGTCAGATGTTGTCTTCCGTTGATCTCGTAGTGGACTTAGCTGATTATCTTCCTTGGCGTGCGGGTCTCAATGGGTTTTTGGAGGAAGAGGTGAGGAAGGGGAGTTATTGCCGAGTACCTGCAAAGAAGTCCCGGAGTGGTTTGATACCACCGAGGACCCTCCGACGCTCAAGTTAGTGATGAGATCTGAGCAAAGTAACGGCTTAAAAGTGTAAAAAATGGCTTACTTGACCCCTCTGTGATAGGGGTTTATATAGCGGTGGAGCACGCAGCAGCGGGCGCGAGAATCTCGCCGGCAGTTACGCTCCCGACGTCACACCCGCGTAGAGAGCGGATCGCCCATTAATGGGGATCGTGATGGCGTGGAATGTGGGACGTTGCTGGTGTAAAATCCGTGCGTGGCGAGATTCGCGGAGCGGCGGTTACGCCTGGGAGTAGGTCGGAGGGCCGAGGAAGATGTCTTCGGCGGGAGCTCGGGGACGAGCAAGGAGGCCGAGGAGTCTTGGTCCTGTGGTAGCTCGGGGGCGAGCTGAGAGGCCGAGGAGGCAAATTTGCACGGGGCCCGAGGGGGGCCAGCTTGTGCTTGCAAGTCGGGCACGGGGTGGCATGATCGGCCCCTGCGGGCCCTTTCTTCTGAGTTCTGGAACACATCACCTGCAACGTGTCATGATCTTGGGGATCACCAATATCGAGCACTATCAGGCTCTCTCTTCCATCTACATAATCCAAGTTTCTCATCCTTTTAATCCAACTGAATAAGAATAAAGACAAAGTCTAATTTAATAAGAAAATATAAAAAATATCTGGACCTCTTATTTAAGTCTTAATTTAATGATTGTCGGGGTAAAAATTTACACCCAATTTGCCAAAATAAATAATCAGAAACAAAAGGTCAAAATCAACGCCCAAGTCAACACAGATCTGACTAACCCGGTTCGATCCCAAGAAACTGGATCTACGCCCAAGCCATCTTAAGCCCAAGTGAAACCGGTCGTCTAAGAGAGTGAGAACAGAAGTATGCGATAAATGAATTTAAATTTAATTTTTATGAATAAATGTAAGGGAAATGTGCAAAAAGCCAAATACTTGTAAAACTCATGGTTTATGTGCAAAAATAAATAAGCATATAGACTAGACAGGGGGGGGGCAAAAAGGCAAAATTGTAAAGTCCAAGGGACCCAAATATAAAATGAAAAGCCTATATAAGTCTCCCATGAATCAATAAAAAAATTCTCCCCTCAAAATTTCTATGATTTTGGAAGAGGATAAAGTCTTTGAGAAAGCTCTTTCTTTCACCTAGGAGGACATTTTTATACATCAAGATCCACAAAAGCAAAGAAGAAGCAGAGGATGGGACTCATCATTAAAAAAAAAGAGAGGAAGAAACCCAAAGATCTAAAAATTTAGAAAAGGAGCGGAGAATATATTTTATTATTATTATTATTATTATTATTATTTATTCAAGACTCAAAAAATCAAGATAGATTTATATTCTTTTGGCACCTAATCGGAATCGGAGGAGGGTGATTCCATCAAAGGGAAAGCCTTTGGTCTTTTCCCTTCAAGGAAACACTCGGGAATGCGGATTTCAATCCGTATTTCCCATTCGGTGGTTTGGGAATGCGGATTCCGATCCGTATTTCCTTTTCGGTAACTCGGAAATGCGAATTTCAGTCCATATTTCCCTTTGAAATGCGCATTTCAGTCCGTATTTTCTTTTGGGTGCGTGCAGAGTTTTCCGTACTTCACCGTTTCGTACAATAAATCGACGGATTTAACAGTCATGCCTCCAATTCCGTCGAAATCTGTACGTTTAATTTCGTTTATAAAAATTAAACAAATGAAAGAAAACAATAAATAAAGAATAAATATATTGCCGGTTTGGATAGCCCAAAAGGGAATACCCGAGTGTCGGGGACCTTCACAAGCGGAAAGGTCCCGGCTTTCAAAAGAAAAGCAAACAAAAAAATAAACAAAATAAAATAATTTGTTTTGGCCCCAAGAGGGGGCCGCCATTTTGAGGACCCTTCCTAGTGGGAGGATCTCCGCAGTCCCCCCATGCTCACGTGGGGAAGGTCCCTACTTGTGAGGCTTCTATTTACTAGAAGATTCCCCAAAAGAGAAGCTCCTACTTCAATTTTTTTTATTATTATTTTAAAAGAAAAATCAAAAGCAAAACAAAAGAAGAGTGATGAAAAAATTGGGCATATATAAGATAACTAAATAAGAATAACATATAAGTTCAAACTTTCATTCCCAAAAAAATACATAATAATATTGAAAGAATGAAATGAACATGCCTTTGTATTTATTTCCAAATATCCATATCCCACGTAGAGTTCGCATGACTCGCACGACTCGTTAATCGGAAGTTCTCTCGTTTCGGAGCGAGGGGTAATTAACGGCAGTTTTATCCACGGCTGCCGAAGATTAGAATCCTCACAATCAATAAACTCCTGCCTACCCTAAGGGAAATCCGTATAATACCTGACAAGCGAGCGCATTCCCATCTCAATAGGGTGGCAAAAAAATGCTCTACAGATTCTGACACGCTCGGTGGGATCTATTTCTCCTCTCATCCCTCGGATCAAACGAACTCATCCAGGGCATACGTTGTGGTCTTTACAGAATCATACTCATTCATTCAGATCATCAGCTCTCAATAATAATCTACAAGTTAAATTAGCCGACGTTTGCGCGGATTGTTTAATAAACGCTTCTAAGTTTCTTTCTAGTGCAGAGATCTTATCGGTACCGGCAGGAGGAACATTATTATGTTGTTGGAAAGAATTATTATAAGGGGTGAAGTTGTTGGCCGGGTTTTGGAATGATTGCGGTTGAAAGGGCTGCTGAATTTGTTGTGGTGGTGGTTGCTGCTGTGGAGGAAGACTTTGGTAGTTATTTTGAGTTTGGAACTGATTTTGATTTTGGTTTTGAGTTTGATTTTGGTTCCAAGAAAAATTAGGATGATTCCTCCATCTCTGGTTATATGTGGATGAATAATAATCGTTTCTAGGTCGTTACTGAAAAACAACATTAGTTTGTTTTTGACCTTAAGACGGGAGATTCAAAGGACATTCTTCTGTTAAATGGGATAAATCATAACAGCAATCACATACGGTTTTGGGGAGCGTAACTTGGTTTAGGGAGGCAGAAGATAATTTGCTTTCAATAGCTTCGAGTTTCTTTTGCATCGCAGCCATTTCGGTTTTCGTTGCGATGGAAGCGTCGAGCTGATGGATACCTGCCCTATATGAAGACGAAGATGGTGTTGTTGGTCTTGTGCTCTCCCACTGTAGTGTTTGTTCGGCAAGATCTTCAAGAAATTGCCATGCTTCCTCATCGGATTTTGACATGAAATGGCATCGACAAATGATTTCTAGCATTTGTTTTGTCGGTGAATTAACACCCTCATACATAATTTGGCAAAGTTGTCATTTTTTGAATCCGTGATAAACTTGCCATTTATCGAATTCGTGATGGGGATGTTGGACAAGGAGATCTTTAAACCTTTCAAAGTATTTCCAAAAGGGTTCATTGGGAAGTTGGGCAAACTGATTAATCCCGCTCCTAATGCGGGCAGTCTTATGATTAGCATAAAATTTCTTAAACAATATATTAACAAATTCATCCCAATTGGTGATAGAATGTGAGAAGGTGCTATAAAGCCACTTCTCTGCGAGATCGCACAAGGTAAAAGGGAGAATACATAATCGCATAGCATCCCCTGAAAGTTGGGTGGTGCTTATCATTGCATATACGTTTTGTAATTTGGTTATAAAAACGTATGCATTCTCAGATTCGAGCCCGTGAAATTTAGGAACAAGTTGATGAAGTGGGGTTTAATTTCGAAGTTATCCCATTGGCTGGTGGAAGAGACAGACATGTAGAAAGGGGTCCGCGTATGAGATAGCATCGGTCTTGGAGAGCGATGCGTGGTGGATTTTGAATTTGTGCACCTACGGGTGGTGGCAATGTGGTGTTGTTAAAACCCGATGGAGGTTCTCCATCTCGGGAGATGTGATAGGTGGAGGAGAAAAAGAAGGTGAAGAAGTATCGACTTCGGAGTCGATAGCAAAAACACGGACCAGACGGGCACTAGAATCCCGTGTCCAGCCGATCATGCACTAAGCAGGTTTAGTGCACGTGGCAGCGTGTGATAACGTATGAGAATGATTTTAAGAAGGTTTTGTTTTGACAAAAGTGACGGACACAAGGCTCCAATCACAAAATGCACAATCAATCCCAAGAGCTAGGGTCACCTAGCTCAAATCACTAGACCGCTCCTAGACTTCCAAGAGATAAGACGTAGCATCAATCCTCTATTACCTCCTTATCAATCTTGCAGCCAGGTAAGTGCCAAGTAAGTGGGAGGTATCCGCTATACGAATCACCGAAATAACGGGCCTAATTAAGTAAACCACTTTTCTTAGTTACACTTGGCTTAGACACCACAAGAGAAATGCGGATAAGCAATAAATTACCCACGACCCTCCTTTGTCCTAATTAAGTATGATTGTCCATAGGGGCTTGGTCTAAATATTTTTTATTAATGTAGGGTGATAGTATGCTCGTTTGTGATTTGTAGGGCCTAGGAAGGGTGATGAAATTCCCACCTAATCTGAATTTGGGTTTCTTGTCCCTTAATGTCCGTTTTAAATATGAAAAATAAATCAAAATTTAAAACACGCAAAAAGATTTTTAGTGGCGCTGTTTGCAAAAAATCCTGCAGGTAAAAGCAGTTTATTGGAGGTTTAGAGGAGAGAGGAAGACGATAGGATAATACCAGAAAGATTTGGGGGCTTAACTTCCCTAGGTGGTTGCGCTTCCGCCGCCCAATGCTCTCTTTGGCCGCGGTTCCGCCACCGTCTGTTGGAGTCTCGTCTCCAAACTTTTTCACAGCACCCCAATGCTCTTCTAGTCATATTTGATAGTCTCTGAAGTTTTGTTGGTTCGCTCCAATTACTCCAGATTGCCTTGCAAAACTCACACAAGAATCGTTAAAAACACAAAATGCGGTTTTGGTTCTCTTTTTATTTTTATTTTTCTGGTTTTATTAGAAATCAACCCGAATAACAAGAAAAATATTACGACCGTTTCTCCGGCAACAGCGCCATTTGATTGGTTAGAAAAAATGTGTCTTTATGTGTTCTAATTACCGCAATCAATAACGGTGTCGTAGTAGCTAGCCGATAGTGAGTATGGGTCGTCCACAGGGAAATGATGAACTACTTTTCTTATTTTAGACGAGTTGATAGAAAAAGGTAGGATTTTTATCGTTTTAAAAATAATTCTTTTTATCTTTTAATTATTTAATATGAGAGAAATAGCGTTAAATGTGGATTAGGGTTCTTGTAGAGAATTAGGATTTCCCTCTACAGACCCTTGTCCTTTCATTGATCCCTATTCGTCTCAAGCCCTTAACAAAACGATTATTAATGAATCTCAAATCGTAGTTGTGACTATGACGAATTAATAGCACGTCCGATTAGAGGGTTTATATTCATTTTGCTAAAATTTATAAAAATTAAAACTTTAAAAAGAATTTAAGAGATATCGTTCATACATTAGTCTACCCTATGTTACAAACCCTAACAAGCGAAATTTACTCGCTCATTAGGATAAACGAAGTAAACAAGAAAAGATAGAAGATTAATGAACCCATAAGAAAATACAGAAATAAAAACCGCGGAAAGTAAATACAGAAAGTAATTGCAGAAAGTAAATGCGACAAAATTAAAAGAAAGAACTACCTTTTATTGAATAAACTATTGCATTACAGAATTTGCTCGCTGGAAAAGTAAATTACAATCATAATTTTCTCTAGATTGTTTAATCGGTAGATCAGTCGATAGATAGTTCGATGGATTCCTTGATGATAGATGCTCTCGGTCCTTTTATAGGTTCTGGAACTTGAAACCCTAGACGTCATATTGAATTGTGTGCAAAGACAATCAAGCCCCTGAAGTTTCACATCCTACGGCCACCAAACGACCGCGCAACCGCCGCCCCTTACCCCTATTGGCCGCGGATCTGCCGCCCTCTGGTGGGTTTGAGTTTCCAGATTTTTCGTGCCTTCTTCTCTCTATATTTGGAGATCCTTCTCATAAAATTTTTCTAAAAATATATCTCTTAGTCTCTGCCGTTGCGAGATTCTTCAATTTGCACCTAACATTCGGCAGATTTGGTTTGGTGAATCGATTTGCTATGGATCTCCTACTTATTTTTCAGACCTGAACTGATTTATTATAATACCTGCACAATATCTCAAATCAAATTGTCAGTAGCATTTGTTTTATTTGAGATAATATTTCAACCAATTAATTGATATGATATCTTAATAATAGTGGTTAAAAATATTTGATATGATATGCTTATTTTAATAATAAATAATCTTACGAATATTTTATTTAAATATGATATGCATATATTCCCCAATCATATTAATTATAAATTAAGAAATATATGACAAAAATCTTTTTACAAATAAATCCACATATGTTCTTAATTTACAAATAACACCTTTTAGTAACTAATAATAATAATAGGGAAAATGACTGTTCAAAAGTGCAATAAATATGAGTGATCAAATACCACCAAACTTATCTTTTGATCGTCTCGAGCAAACTATTTGTTTTAAATAGAAAAAACCTAGCACACTTTCGTAGGCAATACGATTGCACTTAGCTCGTGCAATAAGCCTTTAAATCTCTAGGTGTCCCTGCTAGGAAAAGTGTTATCTCCTGAGGGTTTTCAGCGGATTACACCCATAAAATCCTAAAATAAAAGAAAGAAAACAACAATTACATCCAAAGATAAGGAACATTTAAAAGAAAAACTTGAAAATAAAGGTTTCAAACTACACTAGCTTTTTAGTTGTCATGAGCTGTTCCCCTCCGAATGGCGGCGACGACGCGAGGACGTCTTGCCTGAGATTCGGGGCAGATGCTATTTGGTTTTATCCGTCTACCTCTCCGAAGATGCCAAGTTGATTTATGGCACCATGTATCGGGGGTTTAGACGGATGCGACCGATGTAGCAGACTTCGTCAGATTCCCCTTCGCTAGAGGGGTTTTTGATTGTGGGGACGCTCTTCCCTGCAGGCGCAAGCCCCTGCAGTTAATTACGCTACTAGCCACTTTCTCCTTCTCCAGAATTTCACTTCGTGTCGTGTGTGTTTGTTTTGTTTGTGGTTGCCCGTGGATTGTATACGGAGACTGAGTAATGTCGTCGCCCGTAGGACGTGGATTAATCCAAATCCGTATTTACTTAGATTTGGGTTTGGTGTTTTTAGTTTAAGGATACGTTAGCCGTATTGAGGCTAAGATCAACTTAAACGTTCGTTAATGATACGTTAGTCTGATTAGACTAAGATCAACTTAACGTGGTGATCCATTTAACATATGGCCGTCGGGACTCGTCACCTCTCTGACGTCGTTGAAGGATTACAATGATAGGTGTCAGAGAAGTTCAGAGATGTACCCTAGGACCAAAGTTCATTGGGAGTTTTATAGTCCATTTGAATGTTTAAGGATACGTTAGCCGTGTTTGGAGCTAAGATCAACTTAAACGGGACCGTTTAGATCCGGCAAAAGAGCATTTGGAGGCTCTATTGTTCCAGTTTAGGGACGTAGTGGTCCATATTCCAGTTTAGGGACGTGGTGGTCCATCGCCAGTTTAGGGACGTGGTGGTCCATCGCCAGTTTAGGGACGTTTCGGTCCGTCGTTCCCATTTAGGGACGATTATTAGTTTAAGGACATCTCGGTCCGATATTAGTTTAAGGACGTCTTGGTCCAATATTAGTTTAAGGACGTCTCGGTCCATATTGATGTGTGGTCGTTGGGACCCGTCACCTCTCTGACGTCGTTGAAGGATTACAACGATAGGTGTCAGAAAAGTTCGGAGATGTACCCTCGAACCGGATGTAAATTGATTTAGGGAGCAGCCGTGCTCAGTCAATTTAATTTGAGGACTTATGGCTATGACTGGGCTAAGTCCAGTTAAAAAAATATTCAACACTTTTATTTGTTGTTGGTCTGTTAGACCTGTGCTAGGGCTTGGCCCATTTTTAAAATAATGCATTGCGTTATTTTCTATTTTTGTTTGGACTGGGCTCTGCCCTTTTATAAATGATGCAGAGCATCATTTTGTTTGGGCTCTGCCCTTTTTTATTGCTTTGCAATTTATTTTGGACTGTTGAGTTTTTTTGATTTGGGCCTGGCCTTTTAAGAAATGCATTGCATTTGTCAGGCGCTTTGCGCCAATCAGGGAGCGCAAGCGCTTGTGGTGACGACACGTGTCATGCAAGCGCAGTGCGCTGCGCTAGTGCGCTGCGCTTGCGCTGCTGACACGTGGCGTACTTTGGTGAGTTGCGCCAATTACAGAGAGCAAAGCTCTATCTTAAAGCGCATAGCGCAAGTAGTTCAGATGTTGACACGTGGCGCTTTCCCAAGAGCGCAACAGCGCAGTTTGGAAGTGCAAAGTACTAAGAATCTTTTAGATTCAAGAACAGAAGTGCAAAGCACTATTTGATTTCTTGATCTAATTTAGATCAAAGAAAAATAAGTTTTTCTTGTTTTTCTTATCTCAGAGAACCAAAGGTTCATAAAAAGTGCAAAGCACTTTTGTTTTTTTATTAAAGATCATTGATCTTCTTTTTAGATCTATGATCTGTTCATAAGAGAGCTTTCTCTTTCCCTAAAGGTTTTTACCTTTTTTGTTCTTGAGGAGTTCTTCAGAGTTCTCTTTTTTTTTTCTCAGAAAATGTTGATGTCTTTGAATTGAGGTCTAGGGCCCTTTTTATAGTACTCATAAATTAGTTAAATTTGTTAAAGAGATCTTTCTCTGAGTGATTTGGGGAATTTTCCCCACCGTTGGATCTTTGATCCAAGGGCTTCTGTTTTACAGAAGAAAATCTTCTTGTTTTAACAAGAACAGAAAGATTTCTTAGAATTTTAATTCTGTTTGGCGCAAATGCTCCAGAGCGTGACACGTGTCACGCAGCGCACAACGCAGCGCAGCTGTGCTTGCGCATCTGCGCTGACACGTGTCGTGCAGCGCACAGCGCAGCGCTGCTGCGATTATGCAACTGCGCTGACACGTGTCGCGCAGCGCTTGCGCAAAAGCGACTGCGCTGACACGTGTCGCGCAGCGCAACGCTTGCGTAACTGAAGCTTTGCTTCTATTTTGTTTTTAATAGAGGTTTGCTCTTGATGGAGTGCGCGACCTTGGGCGCTGCGCTCCCTGCGCTGGTGTGTCTGATTTTGACACGTGGCGCTCTGTGCGCAGCGCAGGGGATCTGAAGCGTTGCTTCATTTATTTTAATTTTAATTTTCAATACAGAACTTTGCTCTGATTGGGGAAACAGAAGCGTTGCTTCGTTTCCCACCTTGGAATTTGAACAGAGCTTTGCTCTGATTGGGGTAAGCAAATGCCCCTCCACCGTTGCGCTTACGTGGCCTTCCAAACGTGAGCGCAGCGGTGGCAGAATTCCAACCATCGCGGTAACTCTTGGGAGTTGAAAGGGTATTTGATGCCTATAAATAGGGCCTTTGGTCCTTTATATGATTTTCATCTTCACAATTTTACTTTCAGAACTCAGAGCCATGCTCTCTTGTTTAAACACTTTTAAAAGTTCAACTTTAGAGAATTTTAGGTAAAATTATTAATTTTGATTAAATTAAATTAATTTTAAGAGCTTTGCTCTCAATAAATCCCTGATCTAAAGAAGACCCATTTAGGGTTTCACTTAGCAGAGCTTTGCTCTAAGGGGGTCTAAAGAGAACTAAAGGGAACCCTATTAGGGTTTCATTAACAGAGCTCTGTTCTCTAAAAGATTTTCCTTGGATTTTCTTAATTAATGGAGCTTTGCTCCTTCCAAATCATATAGAAGAACTCTTAAGAGTTCTTCATGGCATTTGATACTATTATTATTATTATATCATTTTTTCCCAGAGCAGAGCTCTCAATGTTCTTAGGGAATTTTCCTCAAATTCTCCTCATGACCGATTTTGACTGGTGTCACTCCTGTCTGCAGAGCATTGCTCTCGAGGAGTTTAACTTTTAACTTTCTGTATTTTCTTATTTGTTAATCTCCCTGTACTGTTTTCTTCAGGTATTATGGCGGTGCGTCTATACAGCTTGCACGAGTTCATCACTTATGAGGATATCCGTGTACAGGGTCGTCAACAGAACCAGGAGTTTACGGACGCCCAGTATGCGGAGGTCATGGGTCGCCTCAACGCAAGTGGTGGTTGGATGCTTCCTCGTTGTTCAGCTCTCTTAAAGGTCGTGCTGGGAGCAATATGGAGAGCACTTCCGGGGTTTCATGAGGCCCTACCGCTCAATGCGCTGGATGATGCCGAAGATAAGGTGCATTCAGTGTACCTGACGGGGCTGATCTCGAAGAAACGGCGGGACAGTCTCATCGACATCCTACATCAAGTCTTCCAGCAGACGACGATAATCGCTGCTTATCAAAGGATAGGGGGCCTTGCTGAAGACCTTGACACCCAGGAGCGCGAGAGGCTGCGCACGAGAATCATCAGAAAGGCCAGGAGAACTCTGGATGGCCTTACTTTTGAATTCCTCAATCGGTGCCCCGGATCCGAAGTCATACCTTTGTAAACATTTTAATAATGTTATTATTTATTTCTCCGTGATTGTAAGAACCCCTTTTTTTATGATATGAATAGAAAATTTTCATTTCATCTTGTCTTATTCCTCATCCCGAACCGTTTTCACGTGCATGAATGAGTATGTCTTAAACGCTTGATCAAGTGTAAATCGGATGTTCTTTCTGTCACTCTCTTATTATCAGTATACTGTCACAATTAGCTGGTAAGCACCTTGATTTCTCCATGCAATAATAATGGCTTAGGCCGCAGGTTCAGATCTGCCGCCTAAGACTTTTCAACTCTATGAGCCGTGAGGGTCTCACAGAGACTTTTCTCCCTACGGATCGAGAGGATCACGTAGGTGGTTTTTTTCTCCTTAGGAATCGTGAGGATTCCTAAGTGTGGTTTTCTCTTATAAGTCGTAAGGATCTTATAAGAGAATTTTTCCCTCTTACGAGTCGAGAGGACCCGTAAGCGGTTGTTTCCCTCCCTGTCGAAACTCGACTTTGGAGAGTGAGACCCGTGGATGGTATGCAAGAGACCGTTTTGGGTCAACTTGTAGGGTCCCAGTGCTTAGGAAACAAGCTTCTTTTATGCCTACTGCCTAAGGCTTTATCTCACGAGTCGAGCCGCCTCAACAATTTCTTCATAAGTGGAGACGAATCGAGCGTTTCTCGCAAAAACATCTTAACGTCGCATTTAACCTCTGCTCTTTACGACAGAAGCCTGTTAAGGTTGGTGGTACTTAGGGTTTTGGCCATCGTACCGTCGCATAAGCTGATATAGTCCTCGATAGGCAATCGTGCTGTTCGAGTAGCCCTGCGACTGCCGTGTCTCTGATCCCTTCGGGGGCTGGACAAGACGTCTTCAAGCAATCTTCCTAGACAGTTTGACCGTCGGAAGAGCAAGCGTTAGGAATTTGCCATGCCGCTTTTTACTTGAGGTTAGGCTCATTTTGGCGAGCCCCGATGAGTCATAACCAGTCCGCGCTGGTGTGGGATGATCTCCGATAGTCTTTCAGGTTTTATGTGAGTTGCCGTCAAGACCCTGAAGCTAGGAATTTGGCCTTTGCTTCGTTTTGCTGGCATCGCGTCTGCTGTATCGAGACAAATTTCGCGGTTGTCTTTGGGTTGCTGGTGAACCGTCGAGGTTTGGAACTAGGGATTTTGCCATGGCTCCGTTTGTTTGATTGTCGTGTCCGAACCCTGCTGGAGGAAGAACGCTGGGGTGACATCTCGTCTGCTGTATCGAGACGAATGTCAAGGCGGAGCTGGGATTTTGCCGTGGCTCCGTTTGTTTGATTGTCGCGTCCGAACCTTGCTGGAGGAAGAACGCTGGGGTGACATCTCGTCTGCTGTATCGAGGCGAATGCCATAGTGGAGCTGGGAATTTGCCGTGACTCCGTTTGTTTGATGATGTTGCGTCTGCTGTGTCGAGACGAACGTCGAGGTGGTGACCATTTCACGCTGACATGAGATGATCTCCAGTTGTCTTTCTGGCTTTATATGACTCGCCGTTAAGATCTTGAAGCTAGGAATTTGGCCTTCGCTTCGTTTGCTTTGTCACGTCCGAATCCTGTAGGAGGAAGAACGCTGGGGTGACATCTTGTCTGCTGTATCGAGACGAATGCCGTGGTGGAGCTGGAATTTTGCCGTGGCTCCGTTTGTTTGATGATGTTGCGTCTGCTGTGTCGAGACGAACGTCGAGGTGGCGACCATTTCACGCTGACATGAGACGATCTCCAGTTGTCTTTCTGGATTTATATGACTCGCCGTTAAGACCTTGAAGCTAGGAATTTGGCCTTCGCTTCGTTTGCTTTGTTACGTCCGAATCCTGTAGGAGGAAGAACGCTGGGGTGACATCTTGTCTGCTGTATCGAGACGAATGCCGTGGTGGAGCTGGGATTTTGCCGTGGCTCTGTTTGTTTGATGATGTTGCGTCTGCTGTGTCGAGACGAACGTCGAGGTGGTGACCATTTCACGCTAACATGAGACGATCTCCAGTTGTCTTTCTGGCTTTATATGACTCGCCGTTAAGACCTTGAAGGTAGGAATTTGGCATTCGCTTCGTTTGCTTTGTCACGTCCGAATCCTGTAGAGGAAGAACGCTGGGGTGACATCTTGTCTGCTGTATCGAGACGAATGCCGTGGTGGAGCTGGGATTTTTCCGTGGCTCCGTTTGTTTGATGATGTTGCGTCTGCTGTATCGAGACGAATGCCGTGGTGGAGCTGGGATTTTTCCGTGGCTCCGTTTGTTTGATGATGTTGCGTCTGCTGTGTCGAGACGAACGTCGAGGTGGTGACCATTTCACGCTGACATGAGACGATCTCCAGTTGTCTTTCTGGCTTTATATGACTCGCCGTTAAGACCTTGAAGCTAGGAATTTGGCCTTCGCTTCGTTTGCTTTGTCACGTCCGAATCCTGTAGGAGGAAGAACGCTGGGGTGACATCTTGTCTGCTGTATCGAGACGAATGCCGTGGTGGAGCTGAGATTTTTCCGTGGCTCCGTTTGTTTGATGATGTAGCATCTATGTCCTGCTGGAATGAGGAGGCACATCGTTGTTGGTCTCCAGGCTATACATGTGGCCATTGAGATTTGGAACTAGGGACTACGCCGTGGCTCCGTTTCGTTGTGACTCTGAGGTCGGTTGTTGACGTTACGTCTGCATCTAGTTGGAGTGAGGAGAAACGCCGTTGGTGATCTCTAAATTGTCGATGTTGACGTCGAGACCTTGAGGCTAGGGATCTTCCTTTGCTTTGTTTGTTGACATTGTGTCTGCAATATTGCGACAAATGTCGAGATTGTCTCTAGGTTGTCTATGAACCGTCGAGATTTGGCTTCGCTTTCTGATGGAGCCTGTTGGGAAGGTATGGTTCTTTCTTTGTTTGTACCCCTGGATTGTATACAGGGATCGATGTGATCTCACCTGTAGGGCAAAGAGTTTCATTTTTTCATTTCATTTTTTTTTGTCCGCGATGCTTTATCATTTCAGCTTTTATATCGTGAAGGTCGCGATTGCCCAATCATTTCGGCTATTTTTCGCGGAGCCCAATCATTTCGGCTATTTTTCTTTTTACTCGCTGCTTTTTATTGCGAGTTACCCAATCATTTCGGCTATTTTGCATGCATACATTTTTACTTGCTGATTTTGTTTGCAAGTTGTCCTATCATTTCGGCTATTTCGTATGCATTTTATTTTTTTGGCTCGCTGATTTTTTTTTTTTTTGCGAGTAGGGGATTTAGGATCTGATCCCAATCTTGGCATCAGCATCGCTGCGACTGGAATATTGCCAGGAGAGAATCATCATTTTCCGTAAAAGGACTTAGAATTTGATACCGATTTAGGCATCAGCATCGCTACCACTGGGATATTACCGGGAGCGAATCATCATTTGCCTCTTTCGATGTCGAACAAAGGTGGCTTAGCAAGCAGGGTTAGGATCCCGTCGACTAAGGCTTTTGACTTCATGAGCCGTAAGGGTCTCACAAAGGTATTTCTCCCTACAAGTCGTGAGGATCTCGTAGGTGTGTTTTCTCCTTAGGGATCGTGAGGATCCCTAAGTGTACGTTCCCCTGTAAGTCGTAAGGATATTACAAAAGGGTTTTCTCCTTATAAGTCGAGAGGACTTATAAGGGTTGTTCACCATATGGACATATCCTTAACCACGGGTGGGACTTGGTCAGGGAAATGTTTATTCGCGCCCATGGATTGTATACAAGGGTCAATACTGAACCGCTTGTAGGGAAATATCGAAGGTTGTGGGGGTTGCTTAAGAACAGGTTAAGGTTTCTGTAACTTAAGACTTTCAAATCTTATGAGCCGTGAGGGTCCCATAAGAGAGTTCTCTTTACGAGTCGTGAGGATTTCGCAAGTGTATTTTCTCCTTAGGAATCGTGAGGATCCCTAAGTGTGTTGCTCCCTTGTGAGTCGTAAGGATCTCACGCGGGTGGTTTCTCCTTATAAGGTCAAGATGACCCTGTAAGTGTCTTTTAACGAGGTTGCGCCCTTTCGGGTTTTCACAAACACTCGCCGGTAGCCCTGCTGTTTTTACTCACGGAGCCCTTTCGGGTTTTCATCCGTGCCCATTTTGCTTATGGACATACCGTTTTCTTTTTTTTTTCTTTTTTTTGTTTATTCTTTTTTTTTATTCTAACGAGGTTGCGCCCTTTCGGGTTTTCACAAGACTCGCCAGTAGCCCTGCTGTTTTTACTCACGGAGCCCTTTTGGGTTTTCATCCGTGCCCAATTTGCTTGTGGACATACTGTTTTTTTTAACCACGCCAGCCTGAGGATGCCGCGGGTTGATAGTAGTTTAACGACGTTTCGGTCATTTGCAAGTTTTAGGACATTGCAATCCATCATTAGTTTAAGGATGTTTCGGTCCGGGGTCGCCGTATTTGAGGCGAATATTTAGTTTATTGACTTTTCGGTCTATGGGGCTTTCTCTATGACTGACCATGATGCCCCCGGCGTGTCCATCTTTCTCGGAGCATGCGGTTGTGGTGGGTTCACCTTCCAATTTTCGGACAACGCGAACTTGCCCTGTTGGTATTGGTCTTCAACCCAGTTCTTGAAGATGTAGCAATCCTCGATCAGATGACCTACCGTTTGATGGTAAGGGCAATAATTAGGATTATTAACATCGCCTGGTCGCAACGGACGTTTTGGACTCGGCAGATTGATGAGTCTGTTGCACACTGTCAGCTCGAACAGTCCCCGTGTTTTATCTTGCGGAAACGAGTAAGGACGTTTCAACTTTTCCTGGAGGGGTTGCCGCTTGTTGCTTTGGTGAACAACCGGTCTAGGGTCACTTGATTGTTGTTGAGCGCTGGCGACGAAGGCCATTTTCCCTTTTCCTTTATCCTTTTTGTTCGCTCCGTTGTTCGCGGGGCCGGGATTTTTTCCGAGTAGCGTGCAATTGCATGGCTGAACGTTCTCGCAGCTCCTCAATTCCTTCATTTTTGAAATAGATTCCCCGAGGGAAGGGTTGGGGGTAGCTTCTTTGTCAGAGTCGCTTCCAAAGGTGATAATTTGCGATACCTTAGAGTCGGCTATATGACAATCGGCGGCGGCTCTTTTGCGCTCATCTATCGCATTTTTTCGACGTCTACAAGCTTCACATTTTGTCCTGTCGAAGTGTTGCTTTTAAGCGACATACCATTGCTACCAACAGTTAAAGGATTCGCAGTTTTCGGTAGGATGTATGATCTTCTGATGATATAAACAGAAGTTAGGGTGCGTCTCTATCTCAGCGAGAGTATTTTCTTCAGAGGGTGGTAGCTTCATTCCTACTGATAGAGCTTTGGAGAACCTTTTCCTCGTCTTGAATTTGTTTTTACCCGCAGTGTATGGCTTTTGATTTGACGGGAATGCCTTGGCTCTTTCCAGTATGGCCATTTCACGCTCTTGATTGGCTTTTGCTTTCAGACGAATTTCATTTAGGAAGAGCTCGATCAACTCTTCTGATGGCTGTAGAATCTCCGGCTCAGGGTTCGCCATTGATTTCTCAGCGCAAGAAGCCTCTTCATCATCTGCCAGTGAGTGAGAAATCACATGACAAGTCGCTACGTAGTCTTCGGATTCATCTGATGAGTTTTCTCCATCGTTTTCACCCTTGACTAAAGAACAAGCTGCCCCCGGCGTGTCCGTCTTCTTTGGAGAGTGCGGCTGTGGTGGGTTTACCTTCCAGTTTTCCGACAGCGCGAACTTGCCTTGTAGGTACTGATCTTCGATCCATCCCTTAAAGACGAAACAATCCTCAATCGGGTGACTTACCGTTTGGTGGTAAGGGCAATAATTTGGATTATTAACATCGCCTGGCCGCAACGGACGTTTTGGACTTGGCAGATTGATGAATCTGTTGCGCACTGCCAGCTCGAACAGTCTTTTCGTTTTATTCTGAAGAAACGAGTAAGGACATCCTAGCCTCTCTTCGAGGGATGGGCGTGGACGCACGTTGTTTTGGCGAACGACCGGCTTTGAGTTGCTCGACTGTTGTTGAGCGTTGGCGACGACGATCACTTTCCCTTTTCCTTTCTCATTTCGGGAATCGGGTTTTGGAGGAGACGGTCCGTGACCCATCTGGTCCATTTGGGCTAATTTGTCGATCAAGGCCTTGAAGGTGGTCGGCCTGAAGAACATCATGAATTGCGAGATGGTCGCCTGCGCATCGAGAGTGCCCACAAACATGCCTACCGCAGGTGCCTCTTCTATGCGTTGTTCGCATTTCGACCATAGGTTTCGCCATCGTGTTGCGTATTAGACCCACGTTTCGCCTGGCCTTATCCTGGCATTTATCAGTGCTGTTATCGGGGTGCGTTCACTAGCACTCGCGAATCTTTGTGTGAACAGCAGCTCCATCTCTGCAAATGTTTTGACAGAGTCGTTAGGTAGCTCCGAATACCATTCAAAGGCTGTTTCTGCTAAGCTGCCGACGAATTGACATAGCAACAACTTGTCATCGCCTCCAGTATTGCCGCATAAGGCCCTGAATTGAGCGACATGCTGATGCGGATTCCCTGTCCCTTTATATACGTGGAATTTAGGGATTGTATATCCCGGCGGGTAACTGATTTGGTCGTACCAGCTCGGATAGGGTCGTCCGGTTCTAACAATTTGCCCAGCCACTTCATTCGCCTGATGAACCCGGATCTGCTGAGCTATATAATCGTCTAGCGCGGCCTTGGAAATGGTTTTGTCTTTGGCTGCGGAAAGAGCCGGCGGAGGATTAGATGTCTCCCCTCCATCATCTTCAACAATGATTGGAGGGTCTTTAGCTGGAGGGTCCGGCTGTGACATCATCCCTACCATATCTTGGAAGAGGAGGGCCATTTTCTTTATGCTGGCTGCCTGTTCCGCAGCCTCTTTATCCTTTTTCTCTAATATCCGGCGAAGAAACTCAGCGTTAGTTTCTTGTTGTTGACGCTCATCCGAAGACGTTTCAGAGCTTTCTTTTGGCCCAGTGAGTGCAGCCATTGCAGTCATCATTTCTTGAAGCTTTTGTTGTTGCTCCTGGGCTTTCGTCACGGATCGGGTGAGCGGTCGATGGCCCGTAGAAGTGCGGCTTTCCTCCTTTCCAGAAGCCATATAAACAGTATGCACCACCATGCCCCCAGATTTGGGACGTTTGTGTTCAGCGCTTTTATGCTTCGCCATGTTCACAGGGGCTTTTTGCGGCCTCCTTTTCCTTTGAGTGATTGGAGTTGAGGGGGCTGTCGCAGTAGTAGACACCCGAGTAGCCGTTGCTTTTTGTGGCTTGACGGAGTAATCCTTCTCCTGCCAAACCTCTGTCTTTTTCTATCGATGAAGATAGTTTTCATTAATCACTGACTCCTGGACCTGTCGCCAGACCTTGTAAATTTTAGAGGACAGCCGTTGAGGGGGCTGCTCTAGCTTCTTCTCTGGAATATTCTTCACAGATGAAGGAGTTCGCTTCAGCACTGCAGTAGGAGAGTTTCTGCGCACCGAGTTCAGCAACTCAAAGCTGTTCCCGGTTGGAACAGCAGTATCGATCCCCACCATTAGAGTTGGAGGAGTAAATCCAGAGGGGGAGTTGCCCCCAGCCTTCCTCACTTGGCGCCAGTAACGACGTCGAGCATGTCGTGCTGATGGAGTTGTTTCAGCTATAGGGGTGACCTCCTCATGCCCCCTGTGTTGGTCAGAATCTGCTGGTACCAGCCTTTTAAAGACCGACGTCCGTTGAACGGGGACGGCCAACCTGTCAGAAGCGGACTTCCGAGCAGGCGAAGCAACCTTGGTGATTTCGCCTGAAACTGGAGTAGGGAAAGCTATCCGCTTCGGGATAACGCCTTCTGGTATTGCAGGCTTCTTCATGGGCCTGTTGGAGCTCTAGCCTAGTCTGTTAAAAACTGAAGCAGTGGAGCTGGGCGACCCATTGAGAGGGTTCGTGGCAATGGTAAGTCGATCAAGGACTGACTTCTTTGGGGCTTCGTGCAACGTCGCTGGGGCATTGAAGCTCATTGGTGGGAGTATGGTCCCAAAAAATAGTCCAGTGGTGGCTTGAGCCACCTGCTCCACCGGCATTTTGAAAAGGGAAGCCGCTTGGGGCCCATAAGTCACTCCTTCAGCAATGACGGAGCGAGAGTTGCAGCTGCAGGCGGTGCAGTTCGAAGCCATCGATGTTCTTTTTTCTGCACGGAGCAAGACACCAAAACTTAGTACCTTGAATCCACAGGCAACCACAGCAAACCGCGATTTTCTCGCGAACACGACACACGAAGTGTGGAGTGGAAAGAGGAAAAGGTCCCACCGGGCGTACCAGAATCTGTTCCCCTCCGAATGGCGGCGACGACGCGAGGACGTCTTGCCTGAGATTCGGGGCAGATGCTATCTGGTTTTATTCGTCCACCTCTCTGAAGATGCCAAGTTGATTTATGGCACCATGTATCGGGGGTTTAGACGGATGCAGCCGATGTAGCAGACTTCGTCAGATTCCCCCTCGCTAGAGGGGTTTTTAATTGTGGGGACGCTCTTCCCTGTAGGCGCAAGCCCCTGCAGTTAATTACGCTACCGCATCGCGGTAGCCACTTTCTCCTTCTCCAGAATTTCACTTCGTGTCGTGTGTGTTTGTTTTGTTTGTGGTTGCCCGTGGATTGTATACGGAGACTGAGTAATGCCGTCGCCCGTAGGACGTGGATTAATCCAAATCCGTATTTACTTAGATTTGGGTTTGGTGTTTTTAGTTTAAGGATACGTTAGCCGTATTGAGGCTAAGATCAACTTAAACGTTCGTTAAGGATACGTTAGTCTGATTTGAGACTAAGATCAACTTAACGTGGTGATCCATTTAATATATGGCCGTCGGGACTCGTCACCTCTCTGACGTCGTTGAAGGATTACAACGATAGGTGTCAGAGGAGTTCAGAGATGTACCCTAGGACCAAAGTTCATTGGGAGATTTATAGTCCATTTGAATGTTTAAGGATACGTTAGCCGTGTTTGGAGCTAAGATCAACTTAAACGGGACTGTTTAGATTCGGCAAAAGAGCATTTGGAGGCTCTATTGTTCCAGTTTATGGACGTAGTGGTCCATATTCCAGTTTAGGGACGTGGTGGTCCATCGCCAGTTTAGGGACGTGGTGGTCCATCGCCAGTTTAGGGACGTAGTAGTCCATCATTAGTTTAGGGACGTTTCGGTCCGTCGTTCCCATTTAGGGACGATTATTAATTTAAGGATATCTCGGTCCGATATTAGTTTAAGGACGTCTCGGTCCAATATTAGTTTAAGGACGTCTCGGTCCATATTGATGTGTGGTCATTGGGATCCGTCACCTCTCTGACGTCGTTGAAGGATTACAACGATAGGTGTCAGAGAAGTTCGGAGATATACCCTCGAACCAGATGCAAATTGATTTAGGGAGCATCCGTGCTCAGTCAATTTAATTTGAGGACTTATGGCCATGACTGGGCTAAGTCCAGTTAAAAAAATATTCAACACTTTTATTTGTTGTTGGTCTGTTAGACCTGTGCTAGGGCTTGGCCCATTTTTAAAATAATGCATTGCATTATTATCTATTTTTGTTTGGACTGGGCTCTGCCCTTTTATAAATGATGCAGAGCATCCATTTTGTTTGGGCTCTGCCCTTTTTTATTGCTTTGCAATTTATTTTGGACTGTTGGGTTTTTTTGATTTGGGCCTGGCCTTTTAAGAAATGCATTGCATTTGTCAGGCGCTTTGCGCCAATCAGGGAGCGCAAGCGCTTGTGGTGACGACACGTGTCATGCAAGCGCAGTGCGCTGCGCTAGTGCGCTGCGCTTGTGCTGCTGACACGTGGCGTACTTTGTGAGTTGCGCCAATTACAGAGAGCAAAGCTCTATCTTAAAGCGCATAGCGCAAGTAGTTCAGATGTTGACACGTGGCGCTTTCCCAAGAGCGCAACAGCGCAGTTTGGAAGTGCAAAGCACTAAGAATCTTTTAGATTCAAGAACAGAAGTGCAAAGCACTATTTGATTTCTTGATCTAATTTAGATCAAAGAAAAATAAGTTTTTCTTGTTTTTCTTATCTCAGAGAACCAAAGGTTCATAAAAAGTGCAAAGCACTTTTTTTTTATATTAAAGATCATTGATCTTCTTTTTAGATCTATGATCTGTTCATAAGAGAACTTTCTCTTTCCCTAAAGGTTTTTACCTTTTTTGTTCTTGAAGAGTTCTTCAGAGTTCTTTTTTTTTCCTCAGAAAATGTTGATGCCTTTGAATTGAGGTTTAGGGCCCTTTTTATAGTGCCCATAAATTAGTTAAATTTGTTAAAGAGATCTTTCTCTGAATGATTTGGGGAATTTTCCCCACCGTTGGATCTTTGATCCAAGGGCTTCTGTTTTACAGAAGAAAATCTTCTTGTTTTAACAAGAACAGAAAGATTTCTTAGAATTTTAATTCTGTTTGGCGCAAATGCTCCAGAGCGTGACATGTGTCACGCAGCGCACAGCGCAGCGCAGCTGTGCTTGCGCATCTGCGCTGACACGTGTCGTGCAGCGCTTGCGCAACCGAAGCTTTGCTTCTATTTTGTTTTTAATAGAGCTTTGTTCTTGATGAAGTGCGCTACCTTGGGCGCTGCGCTCCCTGCGCTGGTGTGTCTGATTTTGACACGTGGCGCTCTATGCGCAGCGCAGGGAATCTGAAGCGTTGCTTCATTTATTTTAATTTTAATTTTCAATACAGAGCTTTGCTCTGATTGGGGAAACAGAAGCGTTGCTTCGTTTCCCGCCTTGGAATTTGAACAGAGCTTTGCTCTGATTGGGGTAAACATGAGCCCTATCTTAATGGTCTTGAAAAGATGTCTGAAATCACACCCTCTTTCAATAAAACATCGTCATTATTCTTCCTCCCTACCTTTCCTCCAAACATTGATCATATACCTCTACGTGTGTGTAAAAGTCATCCTTACACTTGGAGAATTCAATTCAAGCTACCATACCCTTTGTCCATATTGCCTAGTACTTTTTAGTCGGTAATGTTTTTAGATGGATTTGCTCACACATTCTTCATGCGACCGTTAATATTTCTTGAGGTACTAACAAACCGATTACCGAATGTGCTCATTTATTAAGACGTAATTAGCAATATCCTAGTCTTGCAACACTTAAGGCTTAACAGTGACTCCCAAATTAGTTGGTCTAAGGCACTAGGTGATAAGGCACTCTCGCTATATTTTTTTATGCTACCTTAAGTAATTACAAAATCAGTGTTCATTTTTCTGCACCACTTATATTTTATTTTTTCTTTATACTAAGGCTTCTAAATAAGAGTATTTCAAGGTATTCTCTACTATCCCAAGTTTCAAGATGTGTGCAAGTGCGTATAGTAGGGTATCAACGTTCAGAAGTTTGGACTCAAACATATGGACTATTTTTCAGACTTATTTCTATCCGCAAATTAGTGATTTCTTCATCTTACTAACCCTTGGGACAACAGCTCATGACTACGTACTACTAGCTTCGTTTTAAAACATCTAATTTTCTTGCATTTCTTAAATCTTTTCCTCTCTTTCATATGTATTTTTCACTTTCTAACTTTTATTTTCAAATTTTTTTTTATAGTGCCAAATGATATGTCAATAAACACAAATCTCCCCCTAAACCTGTTTGCAACAGTGTCCTCGCTAATGCTGTTATTCGAGCGCAAAAATCTGTAGACTTGGTTGGAGAATAATAGGGTCAAAAGTTACTCAAATGGAAAACCACCCCCAAACTTGTTCTTTAGCACGCACATATATTTATTTTTTATTTTTTTATTATACACACCTTCATTCTTAGATGAAACAGTGTTACTGGAACATGGAGGTGAGGCGGAGAAAAGTTAGTCGTGATAAAGCGGCTCTTGCAAGAATAAGAGCTCCTCCGATAGGTCAACGGAAAAGTACGGTTTTAATTTATACCCATTTACTTTAAAAATAGAACCGTTTTTAGCATTTTCTACATCCACTGCACCGTGCGGGTATACATACCGCACCACAAAAGATCCTTTCCAACGAGATCTTAGCTTACCGGGATGAAGATGGAGACATGTATCGTAAAGAAGGACTTGTTGTCCCGATGTGAATGCTTTTCGCAAAAGGTGTTTGTCGTGGAACACTTTTTTCATGTTCTTTACTATAACCGCATTATCATAGGCTTCATCATGAAGCTCGCTCAGCTCATTTAATTGCAGCTTCCGATACCTGTCTGTTTGGTCTAAATCGAAGTTAAGTTCTTTAATTGCCCACATTGCCTTATGTTCGATCTCGACAGGAAGGTGGAAAGCCTTCCCAAACACCAGCCGATAAGAAGACATGCCAAGTGTAAGTCGACGTTAGACACCCCACATGATGCGGGGAAGAGGAATAGGTAAAATAATCAATTTGTTCAAGTTAACATCGACTAACTTTACGAATCTTTGCTAAACCCTAACTAACAACTATCTAGAAGTGCTAAACTACTATGATAGATGATTATACCTCAAGATACTAGTCCTTCTTGTTCTTGTTGTTCACCTCCTCGTAGGCCTCCTCGATGTGATAGAAGATCCACCCGAGAGTTCCTCCTCCAAGCTTTAACCTCTGTCACGCCCCGCTTCCTAGAGTACGCTAAGATGGGCACGTGACATAGCCAACCATGCTACCTGTGGATAGGAAACATCCTTCCACAGTCATATTACGGCTGTAGAGATATCAAGAACAGGAAAATAAACTAACTATCTAGTACATATCCATAAGCCAGAGTAAAAGAGTCAAGAAATAATAATATGCGGAAGCCAAAAGATACAATAAATGAAACACCTGGAAGTGAAACTACATTGCGACAGGAACTTCACCGCTCGTCTAACAGCGGCAATACTCCTGATCAGTCTGCAACAACGTAGAAGAATCTGGGCCACGCAAAACCCAGACGTCAGCGCGTCATGTCATCAAGCAATAAAAATATAAATATGGTAACAGGAAATGCAAATATAATCATGAATGAAAAGCAGGTATAACAGTAATGTAAATCAGGGCAGTGAAGGGTAGTGTGCTGTGAGTAAACTAAACTGTTCTATTGGGTTATCTACTCTCAAGTCTTTGAAATCAATTTGATGAATCATCGATATAACTCAATAGTATCCCGTGCATACCCGGGACCACGGTCAAGATTCTCGGGCTGAATCCGAGACATGCCGCTGGCACTAAAATAGGAAATATGTACAGATGAATGATGTCAGCAGCATCATCCCAAGGCTGGCCTAGCCTCTAAAACTGATCAGTAAAGGTAGTACACTGTCGAGTTACAAGTCAGGTTTCATCATTGATTTCCCCATACCCCCAAGTTATATGTGTATGTCAATTCAGGTATTCAGTAATCAAGAACTAATGCCAACACAGGATCAGGTAAGAGCAGGTTTGTCTGGATAGACAACAGGAACGGTCCGTGAGGACTACATGTTATGTTTGTTGGCATTAGACACAAGATCAGGCAACAGGTAAAGCCATGATATATCAGGTCAAATCAAGTAGTGTTTTAGGTGTCATGTCATGTTAAGAGTGTACGGTACCATGTCGTGTCAAGTAATGGGTGTAACAAGTCATGTCAGGGTGTACAAGATATCATGTGGGTGCTCATAATCAACTAGTATAAGCATGGGTATACGAAACAAGCATATGTACTAATAGAACAACAAACTGGAACATGTAATATGATATGCAAGTAGATACAGAATAAACTATATAGATGTACGGTTATCGATTCAATAATTATACTTATTAAAATAGATGTAAAAATGTAATGTAGCATGTAGCAAGGTAAACTTGCCTCAGAACAAAGGTCGAGATCCAGGCGGCCTGGTGCGACATATCACGATACGGTGTGTGAAACGGCACGACACGGTACAGGGTCTAGTCGCGATCTGGTGCGCTGTCTGGACGCGGTCTGGTGCGCGGTCTGGACGCGATCTGGTGCGTGGCGACAGAGAAGGGACGAGTGGAAATGTCGACGACGGGTTTCCGGCAAGGTTTTCGACGAGGCCAGTGGGCTGTTAGGGTTCCACGAGAGGGAAAAGCTCGGGTTGAGGGTGTCTTGGTGGCTGTAAGGTGAGGGTGGTGTCGAGAGGTCGGAGCCCCGGCGAGATCTGGATTGTAGACAAGAGATGAAGGTGGAGACACTGGCGATGTGGGTGCACGGTTGCGGCGAGATGGTGTCAGGTGCAGGTAAGATGGTTGTGGACGAGGTGGAGGCGACTACGAGATCGGCGACGGCGAGGATGATGATGAGGAGGTGGTAGAAGAGGAGAGGAGAGAAAGGTGGAGGAGATGGTGGTCGCGGGGACGGCGACGGCAGTGAGGCGATGGTGTGCAGTCGGGAGAAGGCGATCGTGGGTGTGCAGGTGGGGTTAAGGTTTGTGGGGTTCGCCGAGGGTGGTCGGGAGAGGAGATGGAAGTGAGAGAGGTGAGGACGAGGTCGGGGTTTAGGCGGCGACGAGGTGGCGGAGGCGGCGTCGGCGAGGCAAGGCTAGGGTTTGGGTTTCGTTCCCGTGGGCACGAGCACGAGGGAGAAGATGGAGGAAGTGTATGAGATTAATTAATGAGGGTAAAAAAATATATGTATGTGTGTAGAGAGAGAGAGAGAGAAAGAGAGAGAGAGAGATCAGTTAAGATTCTTAACTTAAAAAATATATAATATATACATATTAAACCTACAGTTAGTATAGGAATATTTAATAATATAATTTAGTTAAAGGAATAGTAATGGTGTGTGTGTGTATATATATATATATATAAAAGGAATATAATATTAGTCCGTTTTGAGATGTTGGCAAATACAAACCTACTCCAAAACACACCCGGGTCGGGTCCAAAAATTCAGATTTAAAATATTAAAAATATATGCGATGTCCAAATTTCAAAATGAATCCTCAGTCAAAGAAAATGCATACCCCCAAGAACGGATGCACGTACGTGCGCGTAGCTATCCAAACACGTCTGTTTCACTGAACGGGACGAGAACAAGATGTACGGATGCTACCACGGGGTTAGGGGTATCGTGCAGGTTATGAAATGCAATTTTAAATTATTTTCTATGACCTAAAATGTTATATGATAAAAGATGCGATATCAGGTAAAATTCCAGCATGCACTAATCATAAGACGCACGTGTCCATGCAACAAGTCAAGGTAATCTATAAATGTGAATCAAACAGGTTCAAGCAAGCGGGTCGGGTCGAATGCAATGTAAAATGTAAAATATACCATTCGCACCCAAAACCCGTTAAATCAAAAAAATACCACAGATAAGTAAATACGGGAACTGTAATTGGTATAAATGAACTCGGTTGTTACATTATACCCAACTACAAAAAGAATTTCGTCCTCGAAATTCCAAGAACAAGAAAGGATAAACAATCAAGAAACTATAAGAATAGATGTGGAAACTTCTGCCGTATTTTATCTTCTCGTTCTCAGGTTGATTCTTCATGTGAGCGATTTCCCCAAGAAATAAGTACAAGAGGGATAACTCTGTTCTTAAGAACCCTTTTCTCTTCGATCCACAATTGACATCGGTCGCTTCTCAAAGGTCAAATTTTCTCGTATAGTCAGTTTCGAATGATCCAACGCAGGTATTTCATTTCGAGCATTCCTACGGAATTGAGGTACGAGAAACACGTCACGACCATTCGCCAGGGATTGCGGTAATGCCAAACGATAAGCAACTTCTCCAATACATTTCAAGATCTCGAAAGGTCCAACGAATCAAGAACTAAGTTTTTCTCGACTTCCGAAACGGATCACCCCTCTAGTCGGTGATATCTTCAAGAATACCAAATCATCAACGGCGAACTCTAGAGGTCTTCTCAACGTATCTGCCCAACTCTTTATCGGCCTCGTGCTGCTTTAATATGATTCCAAAATCTATTAACCTTCCCAACTGTCGCACAATCAAATCTGGTCCCAATAATCTTCGTCCACCAATATCGTCCCAACGAACGGTGAACGACATTTGCGACCATATAAAGCCTCGAATGGAGCCATCTGAATAGCCGCCTGGAAACTTGTGGTTGTAAGAAAACTCCACTAAATGTAGATGATCCTCTCATGAACCCTTGAAGTCCAACATATAAGTTCTCAACATATCTTCAAGAGTTTGGATTGTTCTCTCCGACTGGCCATCTGTCTGAGAATGATAAGCTGTGCTAAACTTCCATCGAGTCCCCAAACTTTCCTGTAAACTCCTCCAGAAGTGCGTTAAGAATCAGGTGTCACGATCGGACACGATGCTCACCGGTACTCCATGCAATCTTACAATCTTCTGCATGCACCGTTCTGCCAAAACTTCGATTGATCGATCATCTCAAAAAGAGATGAAATGAACTGCCTTGGTCGATCCGTCAACAATCATCCAAACTGTATTGTTGCCTTTTGGACTCCGCGGTAGAGCGGTCACGAAATCCATGGTTATATGTTCCCACTTCCACTGAGGAATCAGAAGTGGTTGCAATAAATCAGCAACCCTTTGATGTTCAACTGTAACTTGCTGACACACCCAACACTTTGCCACAAACAGGCAATCTCCTATTTCATGCCTTCCTACCCAAACGCTGTCGTATATCTCGGTACATCTTCGTGCCTCCTGGATATACGGGATACGTGTAACTGTGCGCCTCCTTCATAACTTCTTCGCGAATACCTCCATTGGCACACACAAACAAGTATCATAACGAACCATCTTCATGAATCACTAAGCCCGTTCGAAGTCCAACTTCAACCTGTTCTCGAAACTTCTGCAATCTTAGGTCCTGCAATTGCACTGCTTCAATATCCTCGATCAACGATGACTGTACTTGCAGTTGCATCATCTATCCCAAAGAACACGGTAGCACGATCTCCAACTCGAATTTCCGAAAGTCTTCAATAAGTTCCCTTGGTGCAGTCAACATCAGAATTGCTGGCAACCGACTAAGCGCTTCCGGCACAATATTAACTTTCCCGGATGGTACTCAAGATCAAGACCGTAGTCAGCCATCAGCTTCAACCATCTTCGCTGTCTCACAATTAGCTTCTTCTGAGCGAACACGTACTTTAGGCTTTTGTGATCGGTGAATATTTCGACCCCTTTCGCCCAATAAGTAGTGTCTCCAAAACTTCAAGCAAAAATCCCAGCCGCAAGCTCCAAGTCATGAGTTGAGTAATTCTTCTCATGGGTCTTCAACTGTCTCAACGTGTAAGTTACAACCTTCTCATGCCGTATCAAAACACATCCCAAACCTTTCCTAGATACGTCGCTGTGAATCACCAATCCTCCGGAACTGTCTGGTACGGTCAAAACAAAAGCGGTCATCAACCTTGCCCCAACGCCTCAAAGGCTGACGCACACTTATTCGTCCACACAAATGGTACTTTCTTGTGCGTAAGCTTGGTCAGAGGCTCAGCCAAACGAGCAAAATTTCTTCACGAACCTTCTATAGTATCCTGCAAGTCCAAGAAACTTCTGATCTTTGCAACGTTCTTCGGAATCGGCCGGTCTTGAACTGCTGCAATCTTCCCTGGATAAACGGCGATTCCATCTCCAACTACGATATGTCCCAAAACTTTACTTCTTCAAGCCAAAACTTGCACTTGCTCATCTCTGCATATAATCTTTCTTGCCTCCAAGTCTGCAATGCGATTTTCAAGTGTTCTGCATGCTCTTCAATGCTCCTCGAGTAGACCAGAATGTCTTCCATGACCTTTACTAAAACTGGTCCAAGAATGGTGAAAAGATTCCGTTCATCAAGTCCATAAATATTGCCGGTGTATTCGTTACTCCGAAGGACATCACTAATACTCGTAATGTCCATATTGAGTTCGGAACGCAGTCTTGCAAATATCTTCTGATTTAACTCGAACCTGATGATATCCGAACCGCAAATCCAGCTTCGAGAATACCCTCGCGCCACTAAGCTGCTCAAACACTTCGCCAATGCGAGGGATCAGGTACTAGTTCATAATAATCACTCGGTTTAATTCTCGATAATCAACGCACGCCTTCCCTGTGTCTTCTTTCTTCTTTACTAGAAGAACTGGAGCTTCCCCAATTAAGTTGCTGCGGCGAAACCAACCCTTCTCAAATAATTCAGCAACCTACTTCTTGACTTCTTTCAACTCCACTGGTGCCATCGGATAGTACGCCTTTGAGATTGGCGCTGCACCAGTAACAAGATCGATCGCGATCTCCACATCTCGTTTTGGCGGTAAAACCGATATGTCCTCGAACACGTCCATGAACTCTCAAACTACAGCTGGCGCTTCATCCTTATCAACTTCCATCGACGAAAGAACATTGTTTGTCGGCCTAGCCCTAAACTCAACTACCCCAACAGAACTGCTTCCTCCAGCAAAACAAACTCCGGATGTCCGGGAATCTGGAGAATCACTTTCCTTTCCTTACAATCAATATGAGCGTGGAAAGTGCTGCGAAAATCCATTCCCAAGACAACAACAACCAAAGGGATGCACCAGGATTGAATAATCCTAATGCGGGAAAAACAAGAACAAATAAGATACCGAGATGACTTCATCCGAAATCAAGATACTGAAGAGGATTAAGCACGGTAAACATGATTCAAGCTGGTGATAAAACAATAACCTGTAAGCAATGAAACCGAGAGAAGCAAGGTAATATAATGATCATGAAATAAGGATATGAATCAAAACTAGAATTTCAAGTTACTTAAATAGAGTACCGCATTGTAACCATGCTGCAGTTCATGGGTACAATTACATAACTCCACCCAAGTCGCCCAAATCCTAGTATCAGAATCGATAAACATGGAGAAACAATGGTGAATCCAAAAAGATTTCAAGCTGAGATGCAAAGTTGTTTGCATACCGTCAAGGACGAAGGATAAAAGAAAGATATGATTCAAGAATCACGATAACAAGGTGGCAGGACATGTTCCTAATCACGAGTATTCTGATTCGTGTATTGGGTCCAATACCCAACTACAAAAGAATCACACTCGATTAACCTATATCCTATGTCTCTGATACCAAAAATACCATGTCACGCCCCGCTTCCGAGAGTACGCTAAGATGGGCACGTGACATAGCCAACCATGCTACCTGTGGATAGGAAACATCCTTCCACAGTCACATTACGGCTGTAGAGATATCAAGAACAGGAAAATAAACTAACTATTTAGTACATGTCCATAAGCCAGAGTAAAAGAGTCAAGAAATAACAATATGCGGAAGCCAAAAGATACAATAAATGAAACACCTGGAAGTGAAACTACATACCGATAGGAACTTCACCCCTCGTCTAACAGCGGCAATACTCCTGATCAGTCTGCAACAAGGTAGAAGAATCTGGGCCATGCAAAACCCAAACGTCAGCGCGTCATGTCATCAAGCAATAAAAATATAAACGGGGTAACAGGAAATGCAAATATAATCATGAATGAAAAGCAGGTATAACAGTAATGTAAATCAGGGCAGTGAAGGGTAGTGTGCTGTGAGTAAACTAAACTGTTCTATTGGGTTATCTACTCTCAAGTCTTTGAAATCAATTTGATGAATCATCGATGTAACTCAATAGTATCCCGTGCATACCCGGGACCACGGTCAAGATTCTCGGGCTGAATCCGAGACATGCCGCTATGCACTAAAACAGGAAATATGTACAGATGAATGATGTCAGCAGCATCATCCCAAGGATGGCCTAGCCTCTAAAACTGATCAGTAAAGGTAGTACACTGTCGAGTTACAAGTCAGGTTTCATCATTGATTTCCCCATACCCCCAAGTTATATGTGTATGTCAAGTCAGGTATTCAGTAATCAAGAACTAATGCCAACACAGGATCAGGTAAGAGCAGGTTTGTCTGGATAGACAACAGGAACGGTCCGTGAGGACTACATGTTATGTTTGTTGGCATTAGACAGAAGATCAGGCAACAAGTAAAGCCATGGTACATCAGGTCAAATCAAGTAGTGTTTTAGGTGTTGTGTCATGTTAAGAGTGTACGGTACCATGTCGTGTCAAGTAATGGGTGTAACAAGTCATGTCAGGGTCTACAAGATATCATGTGGGTGCTCACAATCAACTAGCATAAGCATGGGTATACGAAACAAGCATGTGTACTAATAGAACAACAAACTGGAACATGTAATATGATATGAAAGTAGATACAGAATAAACTATATAGATGTACGGTTATCGATTCAATAATTATACTTATTAAAAAAGATGTAAAAATGTAATGTAGCATGTAGCAAGGTAAACTTGCCTCAGAACAAAGGTCGAGATGCCGGCGGTCTGGTGCGACATGTCACGATACGGTGTGTGAAACGGCACGACACGGTACTGGGTCTAGTCGCGATATGGTGCGCGGTCTGGACGCGATCTGGTGCGCGGTCTGGTGCGCGATCTGGACGCGATCTGGTGCGTGGGGACAGAGACGGGGCTAGTGGAAATGTCGACGATGGGTTTCCGGCAAGGTTGTCGGCGAGGCCAGTGGGCTGTTAGGGTTCCACGAGAGGGAAAAGCTCGGGTTGAGGGTGTCTTAGTGGCTGTAAGGTGAGGGTGGTGTCGAGAGGTTGGAGCCCCGGTGAGATCTGGATTGTAGACAAGAGATGAAGGTGGAGACACTGGCGATGTGGGTGTACGGTTGCAGCGAGATGGTGTCAGGTGTAGGTAAGATGGCTGTGGACGAGGTGGAGGCGACTACGAGATCGGCGACGGCGAGGATGATGACGAGGAGGTGGTAGAAGAGGAGAGGAGAGAAAGGTAGAGGAGATGGTGGTCGCGGGGACGGCGACGGTGGTGAGGCGATGGTGTGCAGTTGGGCGAAGGCGATCGTAGGTGTGCAGGTGGGGTTAAGGTTTGTGGGGTTCGTCGAGGATGGTCGGGAGAGGAGATGGAGGTGAGAGAGGTGAGGACGAGGTAGGGGTTTAGGCGGTGTTCACACCAGAATATTGCATTATTATATTCCCCATTCTTATTCTTTTTATAAATAAACGGGTGCTTTTGACGCATGTCTGCTACATGTTACAGGTTACAGGTTCTTGGACAGAAAACAGTGAAAACGATGTAAAAACGATGAAAAGGTGGACTTTGACCAACAAACAGAAGACTCTTGATCAAGCCGACATAAGGAACAATTCACAAAGCAAGATTCAAGACATCGACTCAAAGCGAACGGTTAAAAATCCATTGCAAATTGTTCACTGAAGATCTGGAACCAACCTAGAAGCCCAAATGGAAAAAGATATGTAGATACAGGAAGCCCAAAATGACCAGAAGCTGCAGCCCAAAATTCAAAGCCCAATCTTCTTAGTTGACCGCGGAACCGCGGCCAAACAGGGCCTTGGGCCGCGGTTCCGCGGTGGAGTGGAGCAGTTAGAGAATAAATTTTTTACCATAATTCTTTATGTCTTTGACCGGTCTTCCTAAGGGCTATTTTTGTAATTGTAGACATGCGAATCAGATGTAACCCTAGGGTTTCCTATTCTCTATAAATAGGAACTCTAAATCATTGTAATTCTTATGCCTCCTTTTATGAATAAAATTTAGAAATCTTTTGGAGAGCATCAGTGTTTCTTCTCCATTCAGAAATTCAGATCTGACAACCCTGCATGGATGATTGGAGGGATACATCTGTAAGTAGTTTTATTTAATTGCTCTAGTTTAGATTTTAATTCCTTGCCTTAGATGTTAGCTTTGGGAAAGGCTTTTGAGAGATGAGATCTCTCATCCCTTTCTTACTCATCACATAGAATCTATAGGACTCCATGCATACATGCACATACCGCTCCCTACGGCACCCTATCCCTCGAGGTAGCGGTGATACCGTAGTATAAAGGCCCGGTTGTGATGTTTTCCATGGAGGTTAGGGTAAGGATTGATAAAGGAAGGACAAGAACCTAGAGGAAGGAACACCTTCCCGAATGGATCCAATCCCCTTTATTGATAATTACCATAACTCCTCTTAGATCCAATCCCCTTTTGGTGTCTTCGGTTGATGGAATTTGCACTGTAAGCTCCCTGTTATTTTTCCTCTGTAAATTTTGAGATATTTTCTGAAAATTGGCTGCAGGATTTTGTGCACATTAAAAAATATATTCCCTTCCAAATAATGATCTTGTGCAGGATTTTTGTGCCCCGCTTGAAATAAAATAGATTGCAAGTAATATTTTTCTGTTGCATATCTTTTCTATAAAATATTTTGCTGTTGCATATCTTTTCTCAAAAATCTTTTTGCAACAAAATTTTTCCAAATAAAGAAAAAAAATCAATGAAAAATGAAAATAAAAAGGAAAAATATTTTATAGAACTTGCAAAATTTTTTAGCCCCAAATAAATCCTTGTACCATCCAACCTTCCTTTTGGTCACCTTTCTTCTTCTAACATGGGTACCCCACATAACAAATCACTTGCCGAACTTTGGTATCCCGAACCTAATTTTGCGTCGTTCGGCAATTTGTTCGATCAATTTAAAGACGATCCTTCCATGCCTAAAATATCTTTGAAAGATCAAATAGAGGCGTCTAGGAGAAACAATTCGACTTTTCAACCCACTTTGTGTCAACCAAGTCAATCTTCACCACTTCCATATGTTGATACCACTTCTTCAAGTCCTTCTGTCACTCCTAGGCCGATATCCATTGCTGAGCATATTGCTCAAGCTCGCAGTCGATCTTTCACCCCTCTCCACTCATCTAGTTCTAGGGATCCACACGACTATTCACCTTCTTATCCATATGTTGACCCTACCCCTGTCCTACCACCCACTTCCTATCAGTCCTACCCGACTTTTCCACCTTCACTAGACACTGTTTCTACACAGCCTTTTGGGAGTTTCACATATCCAACCAATTTTGAATCTTTTACTGAAACCCCCTTACCACCAAAGTCTAGTTTGGAAGAGGCGTTGGAGGCGTATATCGCCGCAACAAATAAAATGGTTAGGAATGTGGAAGCGTCCGTGGCCGCCTTTATGCAACCTGCTGAACCGGTAGCTAGTGTCCCGCTAGCTCCAAATTTTCCAATGTATGAGGAGGCAGTTGGACAGAGTGAGAATGAGAGAGGATTTTCAAATCAAACCTACCCTTACCCAATTGAAGCCCACAACTCCTGTTTGCCATCGATTGCCCTAAATAGTTCACCTGTTGAAAATAAAAATGAGTTGTGTGATTTTGTAGTGTTTGATTTGCCGGATTGTGAGGAACCTCTTTCGAGTGAAACCGCACCTAATCCTTTCGATCTTTACACCTCCACTCTAGAACCTAAATCGATAGATATCCATGCTTTTGATGAGGTGTCTAAAGAAATTGATTTTCACTCGATTGAGGATATAGACGCCGGGAATATTTCGGATGATGAACCTATCGATTTACTTAAGATTTTATGTTCAAATCATCATCCCGAGTTATTAAATGTTTCTCCCGAATCTCATATGCGTCTAGATTTTGATGATAATGGCATGGATGAGAAGAGTCTTGAGGATAATATTGAGGTTGAATCATTTTTGTTTGATGTGTCTGATTTTCCAATTCATCCTCCTGAACCTTTACCTAAATCACCCTCCCTCCTTCCCATCGTTCCGACCCCGCTTGAAGACTGTGAACTTGAAACCTTTTCCTTTGAATCTGACACAGATCTCACAGATGATAACACTTACGAGTGTTTCACTTTTTCGGACGATGTTGATGACTCACCGTCCGAGTTTGAGTCCTTTACATTTTCAGATGAGCCATCAGACTCGGTTGATTATAGTAGTTTCGAACCATTAATGGAATCTTTTAGGTTTGAAACAGTTTACTACGGTGAGAAAGATACTATCCCTAATTCACTCCCTTTCGTCTTTCCTATTTAACAAATGACCGTTACGCTTTCATCTCCTATACCAAGTTCGGCGTACCCATGTTTTCTTACGAATCTTGAGGGATTTGATCCCATTTCTCGACGAGTAGATAGGTTAGCGCAATCGCTTATAACATATCGGTCATCACATATTGCGCTAATTTATTCACTCAATTTACACCCTCAAGATCGTACTCTACTTCCTTCTTCTTTTCGCCATTCTTCTCCCCCACCGAGACCATATTCTACCATTCTTCTTTCCACACGGTCTCGCGTGTTTCTCATTTTCTTACACCAACTATACCATCACCACGATAAGATTTTTGAATGGTTGGTGCTAACTTTTGGCTTGTGCAAGGCCAAGCTTAAGTTTAGGGGAATCTTTGTATATATGTATATATTTTTTGTTTTCTTTTTCTATAAAAAAAAATAAAAAAAATAAATTTCAAAACATTAAAAAATAAAAAAAAAATTGTAAATAAATAAACAGGGGAGTATCGGTATTTTGACCCTCTTGGTTTAGCATGACAGTGAGGACACTGTCAAGTTCAAGTTTGGGGGTATGCTCGGTACGTCTTCTTCCTTCGCATTCATATGTACATATTTTTGCATTTGCATACTTATTTGAAAACCCATAAAAAGTTGAAAAATTATAAAAATTATTGTATTCAATTTTGGCTAATTGACTTTGGTTTGACAAATAGGTCAACTGGCTAGGAACAACTAGATCTTAGACTTAGTAAGTTAAAAACCCTAAAGATAACCTTCCTTAAAGTTTAACGGTAGAAACTATATGCCTTGTAGTTTATTTAGAAATAGGCAAATTTTGGGGTTCACTTCTTGGGCTAAGTCGAGACGAAGGAAAAGTATTAAAACTTTTATTAGAGTATAAGTTTGAAAAATAGTTCCTAGCTTAAATCTAGATTCTGAAAATGTATACCCTACAAAATTGCACAAACACGCACCTTGAAACTTGGATTAGTAGAAGAGACCTTGAAATACTCTTGTCTAAAGTCCTTAGCACAATGAAAAAGAAAAAAAAAAGTGGATAAAGAAAAAAATGGACACTGGTTTTTGTGATTACTTAAGGCTGCAAAAATAGAAAAATATTTAGCGAGGGTGCTTCATCACCTAGTGTCTTAGACCAACTGGTTTGGGAGCCACTGCTAAAAGCCTTGAGTGTTGCAAAACTAGGAGTACGCTTTAAAACGCTAACGCATCTTGTAATCGGTTGTTGGTACCTCAAGAAGTATTAACAGTCGCATGAAGGATGTGAAAGTGAAAATTCACAAGTGCTTTGGCCAATGGACGAGAGTATGATTGCTTGATTTGAATTTCCAAGTGTAGGGGTGATATTTACACACACGTGGGGATATGTGATTAGAGTTTAGATAAGAGAAAGGAATGAAGAATAGAATTTGTATCTTTAGTAGAGTTGATAAAAATTCCTAAGTGGAGATGTAACCCTAGAAGGAAAGCTTAAGAAATGCCGAAAGCTAGGTAATTCTACAGGATATATACAATCTTAAGTTAAATAATGAGGAAGTGTGAAGAATATGGGTGGATAATTTGCGAGTCAAAAGATAATAGAATTCCTTGTTAGAAAACCTAATTGGAGAACAAAAATCAATGGGCCAAATTGATAGGATTTTGTGGGTAGTATCCGTTGAAAACCCTCAGGAGACAATACTCCTCCTACCAGGGACACCTAGAGGTTTAACGGCTTGTTGCACGAGCTCAGTGCAATCGCGTTTCCCTGCGAAAGTGCGGTTAGGTTTTTTGTAGTGAATAAAAAATAAGTTTGCTCGAGGACGAGCAAAAGATAAGTTTGGGGGTATTTGTTCACACCAGAATATTGCATTATTATATTCCCCATTCTTATTCTTTTTATAAATAAACGGGTGATTTTGACGCATGTCTGCTACATGTTACAGGTTACAGGTTCTTGGACAGAAAACAGTGAAAACGATGTAAAAACGATGAAAATGTGGACTTTGACCAACAAACAGAAGACTCTTGATCAAGCCGACATAAGGAACAATTCACAAAGCAAGATTCAAGACATCGACTCAAAGCGAACGGTTAAAAATCCATTGCAAATTGTTCACTGAAGATCTGGAACCAACCTAGAAGCCCAAATGGAAAAAGATATGTAGATACAGGAAGCCCAAAATGACCAGAAGCTGCAGCCCAAAATTCAAAGCCCAATCTTCTTAGTTGACCGCGGAACCGCGGCCAAACAGGGCCTTGGGCCGCGGTTCCGCGGTGGAGTGGAGCAGTTAGAGAATAAAATTTTTACCATAATTCTTTATGTCTTTGACCGGTCTTCCTAAGGGCTATTTTTGTAATTGTAGACATGCGAATCAGATGTAACCCTAGGGTTTCCTATTCTCTATAAATAGGAACTCTAAATCATTGTAATTCTTATGCCTCCTTTTATGAATAAAATTTAGAAATCTTTTGGAGAGCATCGGTGTTTCTTCTCCATTCAGAAATTCAGATCTGACAACCCTGCATGGATGATTGGAGGGATACATCTGTAAGTAGTTTTATTTAATTGCTCTAGTTTAGATTTTAATTCCTTGCCTTAGATGTTAGCTTTGGGAAAGGCTTTTGAGAGATGAGATCTCTCATCCCTTTCTTACTCATCACATAGAATCTATAGGACTCCATGCATACATGCACATACCGCTCCCTACGGCACCCTATCCCTCGAGGTAGCGGTGATACCGTAGTATAAAGGCCCGGTTGTGATGTTTTCCATGGAGGTTAGGGTAAGGATTGATAAAGGAAGGACAAGAACCTAGAGGAAGGAACACCTTCCCGAATGGATCCAATCCCCTTTATTGATAATTACCATAACTCCTCTTAGATCCAATCCCCTTTTGGTGTCTTCGGTTGATGGAATTTGCACTGTAAGCTCCCTGTTATTTTTCCTCTGTAAATTTTGAGATATTTTCTGAAATTGGCTGCAGGATTTTGTGCACATTAAAAAATATATTCCCTTCCAAATAATGATCTTGTGCAGGATTTTTGTGCCCCGCTTGAAATAAAATAGATTGCAAGTAATATTTTTCTGTTGCATATCTTTTCTATAAAATATTTTGCTGTTGCATATCTTTTCTCAAAAATCTTTTTGCAACAAAATTTTTCTAAATAAAGAAAAAAAATCAATGAAAAATGAAAATAAAAAGGAAAAATATTTTATAGAACTTGCAAAATTTTTTAGCCCCAAATAAATCCTTGTACCATCCAACCTTCCTTTTGGTCACCTTTCTTCTTCTAACATGGGTACCCCACATAACAAATCACTTGCCGAACTTTGGTATCCCGAACCTAATTTTGCGTCGTTCGGCAATTTGTTCGATCAATTTAAAGACGATCCTTCCATGCCTAAAATATCTTTGAAAGATCAAATAGAGGCGTCTAGGAGAAACAATTCGACTTTTCAACCCACTTTGTGTCAACCAAGTCAATCTTCACCACTTCCATATGTTGATACCACTTCTTCAAGTCCTTCTGTCACTCCTAGGCCGATGTCCATTGCTGAGCATATTGCTCAAGCTCGCAGTCGATCTTTCACCCCTCTCCACTCATCTAGTTCTAGGGATCCACACGACTATTCACCTTCTTATCCATATGTTGACCCTACCCCTGTCCTACCACCCACTTCCTATCAGTCCTACCCGACTTTTCCACCTTCACTAGACACTGTTTCTACACAGCCTTTTGGGAGTTTCACATATCCAACCAATTTTGAATCTTTTACTGAAACCCCCTTACCACCAAAGTCTAGTTTGGAAGAGGCGTTGGAGGCGTATATCGCCGCAACAAATAAAATGGTTAGGAATGTGGAAGCGTCCGTGGCCGCCTTTATGCAACCTGCTGAACCGGTAGCTAGTGTCCCGCTAGCTCCAAATTTTCCAATGTATGAGGAGGCAGTTGGACAGAGTGAGAATGAGAGAGGATTTTCAAATCAAACCTACCCTTACCCAATTGAAGCCCACAACTCCTGTTTGCCATCGATTGCCCTAAATAGTTCACCTGTTGAAAATAAAAATGAGTTGTGTGATTTTGTAGTGTTTGATTTGCCGATTGTGAGGAACCTCTTTCGAGTGAAACCGCACCTAATCCTTTCGATCTTTACACCTCCACTCTAGAACCTAAATCGATAGATATCCATGCTTTTGATGAGGTGTCTAAAGAAATTGATTTTCACTCGATTGAGGATATAGACGCCGGGAATATTTCGGATGATGAACCTATCGATTTACTTAAGATTTTATGTTCAAATCATCATCCCGAGTTATTAAATGTTTCTCCCGAATCTCATATGCGTCTAGATTTTGATGATAATGGCATGGATGAGAAGAGTCTTGAGGATAATATTGAGGTTGAATCATTTTTGTTTGATGTGTCTGATTTTCCAATTCATCCTCCTGAACCTTTACCTAAATCACCCTCCCTCCTTCCCATCGTTCCGACCCCGCTTGAAGACTGTGAACTTGAAACCTTTTCCTTTGAATCTGACACAGATCTCACAGATGATAACACTTACGAGTGTTTCACTTTTTCGGACGATGTTGATGACTCACCGTCCGAGTTTGAGTCCTTTACATTTTCAGATGAGCCATCAGACTCGGTTGATTATAGTAGTTTCGAACCATTAATGGAATCTTTTAGGTTTGAAACAGTTTACTACGGTGAGAAAGATACTATCCCTAATTCACTCCCTTTCGTCTTTCCTATTTAACAAATGACCGTTACGCTTTCATCTCCTATACCAAGTTCGGTGTACCCATGTTTTCTTACGAATCTTGAGGGATTTGATCCCATTTCTCGACGAGTAGATAGGTTAGCGCAATCGCTTATAACATATCGGTCATCACATATTGCGCTAATTTATTCACTCAATTTACACCCTCAAGATCGTACTCTACTTCCTTCTTCTTTTCGCCATTCTTCTCCCCCACCGAGACCATATTCTACCATTCTTCTTTCCACACGGTCTCGCGTGTTTCTCATTTTCTTACACCAACTATACCATCACCACGATAAGATTTTTGAATGGTTGGTGCTAACTTTTGGCTTGTGCAAGGCCAAGCTTAAGTTTAGGGGAATCTTTGTATATATGTATATATTTTTTGTTTTCTTTTTCTATAAAAAAAAATAAAAAAAATAAATTTCAAAACATTAAAAAATAAAAAAAAAATTGTAAATAAATAAACAGGGGAGTATCGGTATTTTGACCCTCTTGGTTTAGCATGACAGTGAGGACACTGTCAAGTTCAAGTTTGGGGGTATGCTCGGTACGTCTTCTTCCTTCGCATTCATATGTACATATTTTTGCATTTGCATACTTATTTGAAAACCCATAAAAAGTTGAAAAATTATAAAAATTATTGTATTCAATTTTGGCTAATTGACTTTGGTTTGACAAATAGGTCAACTGGCTAGGAACAACTAGATCTTAGACTTAGTAAGTTAAAAACCCTAAAGATAACCTTCCTTAAAGTTTAACGGTAGAAACTATATGCCTTGTAGTTTATTTAGAAATAGGCAAATTTTGGGTTCACTTCTTGGGCTAAGTCGAGACGAAGGAAAAGTATTAAAACTTTTATTAGAGTATAAGTTTGAAAAATAGTTCCTAGCTTAAATCTAGATTCTGAAAATGTATACCCTACAAAATTGCACAAACACGCACCTTGAAACTTGGATTAGTAGAAGAGACCTTGAAATACTCTTGTCTAAAGTCCTTAGCACAATGAAAAAGAAAAAAAAAAGTGGATAAAGAAAAAAATGGACACTGGTTTTTGTGATTACTTAAGGCTGCAAAAATAGAAAAATATTTAGCGAGGGTGCTTCATCACCTAGTGTCTTAGACCAACTGGTTTGGGAGCCACTGCTAAAAGCCTTGAGTGTTGCAAAACTAGGAGTACGCTTTAAAACGCTAACGCATCTTGTAATCGGTTGTTGGTACCTCAAGAAGTATTAACAGTCGCATGAAGGATGTGAAAGTGAAAATTCACAAGTGCTTTGGCCAATGGACGAGAGTATGATTGCTTGATTTGAATTTCCAAGTGTAGGGGTGATATTTACACACACGTGGGGATATGTGATTAGAGTTTAGATAAGAGAAAGGAATGAAGAATAGAATTTGTATCTTTAGTAGAGTTGATAAAAATTCCTAAGTGGAGATGTAACCCTAGAAGGAAAGCTTAAGAAATGCCGAAAGCTAGGTAATTCTACAGGATATATACAATCTTAAGTTAAATAATGAGGAAGTGTGAAGAATATGGGTGGATAATTTGCGAGTCAAAAGATAATAGAATTCCTTGTTAGAAAACCTAATTGGAGAACAAAAATCAATGGGCCAAATTGATAGGATTTTGTGGGTAGTATCCGTTGAAAACCCTCAGGAGACAATACTCCTCCTACCAGGGACACCTAGAGGTTTAACGGCTTGTTGCACGAGCTCAGTGCAATCGCGTTTCCCTGCGAAAGTGCGGTTAGGTTTTTTGTAGTGAATAAAAAATAAGTTTGCTCGAGGACGAGCAAAAGATAAGTTTGGGGGTATTTGTTCACACCAGAATATTGCATTATTATATTCCCCATTCTTATTCTTTTTATAAATAAACGGGTGATTTTGACGCATGTCTGCTACATGTTACAGGTTACAGGTTCTTGGACAGAAAACAGTGAAAACGATGTAAAAACGATGAAAATGTGGACTTTGACCAACAAACAGAAGACTCTTGATCAAGCCGACATAAGGAACAATTCACAAAGCAAGATTCAAGACATCGACTCAAAGCGAACGGTTAAAAATCCATTGCAAATTGTTCACTGAAGATCTGGAACCAACCTAGAAGCCCAAATGGAAAAAGATATGTAGATATAGGAAGCCCAAAATGACCAGAAGCTGCAGCCCAAAATTCAAAGCCCAATCTTCTTAGTTGACCGCGGAACCGCGGCCAAACAGGGCCTTGGGCCGCGGTTCCGCGGTGGAGTGGAGCAGTTAGAGAATAAAATTTTTACCATAATTCTTTATGTCTTTGACCGGTCTTCCTAAGGGCTATTTTTGTAATTGTAGACATGCGAATCAGATGTAACCCTAGGGTTTCCTATTCTCTATAAATAGGAACTCTAAATCATTGTAATTCTTATGCCTCCTTTTATGAATAAAATTTAGAAATCTTTTGGAGAGCATCGGTGTTTCTTCTCCATTCAGAAATTCAGATCTGACAACCCTGCATGGATGATTGGAGGGATACATCTGTAAGTAGTTTTATTTAATTGCTCTAGTTTAGATTTTAATTCCTTGCCTTAGATGTTAGCTTTGGGAAAGGCTTTTGAGAGATGAGATCTCTCATCCCTTTCTTACTCATCACATAGAATCTATAGGACTCCATGCATACATGCACATACCGCTCCCTACGGCACCCTATTCCTCGAGGTAGCGGTGATACCGTAGTATAAAGGCCCGGTTGTGATGTTTTCCATGGAGGTTAGGGTAAGGATTGATAAAGGAAGGACAAGAACCTAGAGGAAGGAAAACCTTCCCGAATGGATCTAATCCCCTTTATTGATAATTACCATAACTCCTCTTAGATCCTAATTTGGGTATAGAAAGCGTTGAGATTTATTTACATTTCCAAACCATTCCTAAACCTAACGCTAGCAAGATTTAGATCTAGATTAATTTAGTTTTTAGATAGAATTAGATTTTTAGATTTAATAACAACTCCGAACACCCTTCGGAATTAACTCGTAAGAATGAATCGGAAATTCACAACATCCCTGTGGACCGACCCGTACTCACCGGCTAGCTGCAAAGCGACGCCGTTCTTGATTGCGGTTACAAATATTTTTGATCTATCTTTTAGAAAGCGCAAGCACGCTGAATCTTTCTCAATCAGGCGGCGACGAGGTGGCGGAGGCGGCGTCGGCGAGGCAAAGCTAGGGTTTGGGTTTCGTTCCCGTGGGCACGAGCACGAGGGAGAAGATGGAGGAAGTGTATGTGATTAATTAATGAGGGTAAAAAAATATATGTATGTGTGCGGAGAGAGAGAGAGAGAGAGAGAGACGGAGAGAGAGAGAGATCAGTTAAGATTCTTAACTTAAAAAATATATAATATATACATATTAAACCTACAGTTAGTATAGGAATATTTAATAATATAATTTAGTTAAAGGAATAGTAATGGTGTGTGTGTGTGTGTATATATATATATATATAAAAGGAATATAATATTAGTCCGTTTTGAGATGTTGGCAAATACAAACCTACTCCAAAACACACCCGGGTCGGGTCCAAAAATTCAGATTTAAAATATTAAAAATATATGTGATGTCCAAATTTCAAAATGAATGCTCAGTCAAAGAAAATGCATACCCCAAGAACGGATGCACGTACGTGCGCGTAGCTATCCAAACACGTCTGTTTCACTGAACGGGACGAGAACAAGATGTACGGATGCTACCACGGGGTTAGGGGTATCGTGCAGGTTATGAAATGCAATTTTAAATTATTTTCTATGACCTAAAATGTTATATGATAAAAGATGCGATATCAGGTAAAATGCCAGCATGCACTAATCATAAGACGCACGTGTCCATGCAACAAGTCAAGATAATCTATAAATGTGAATCAAACAGGTTCAAGCAAGCGGGTCGGGTCGAATGCAATGTAAAATGTAAAAAATACAATTCGCACCCAAAACCCGTTAAATCAAGAAAATACCACAGATAAGTAAATACGGGAAATGGAATTGGTATAAATGAACTCGGTTGTTACATTATACCCAACTACAAAAAGAATTTTGTCCTCGAAATTCCAAGAACAAGAAAGGATAAACAATCAAGAAACTACAAGAATAGATGTGGAAACTTCTGCCGTATTTTATCTTCTCGTTCTCAGGTTGATTCTTCATGTGAGCGATTTCCCCAAGAAACAAGTACAAGAGGGATAACTCTGTCCTTAAGAACCCTTTTCTCTTCGATCCACAATTGACATCGGTCGCTTCTCAAAGGTCAAATTTTCTCGTACAGTCAGTTTCGAATGATCCAACGCAGGTATTTCATTTCGAGCATACCTACGGAATTGAGGTACGAGAAACACGTCACGACCATTCGCCAGGGATTGCGGTAACGCCAAACGATAAGCAACTTCTCCAATACATTCCAAGATCTCGAAAGGTCCAACGAAACAAGAACTAAGCTTTTCTCGACTTCCGAAACGGATCACCCCTCTAGTCGGTGATATCTTAAAGAATACCAAATCATCAACGACGAACTCTAGAGGTCTTCTCAACGTATCTGCCCAACTCTTTGTCGGCCTCGTGCTGCTTTAATATGATTCCAAAATCTATTAACCTTCCCAACTGTCTGCACAACCAAATCTGGTCCCAATAATCTTCGTCCACCAATACGTCCCAATAAACGGTGAATGACATTTGCGACCATATAAAGCCTCCTCGATGTGATAGAAGATCCACCCGAGAGTTCCTCCTCCAAGTTTTAACCTCTCACTTGAGATAACTAAGTGGCTAGAATTGCTAATCCAAGTGACCTAGAAAATATAGAAGTGGATTAAGGATCTATTAGTCTTGCTAACCCTTGGGATCTCAACACATGAGAGGATTAGGGTTAGGTTGAAAAAGAGGAGAGCTTGAGGAGAGAGAGTGTGTATGTGAGAATGAGATGAAATATAACTCATTTCTATATTATATGAAGCATAAAGATTTATCAAATAAATCATATATGATAATTACAACCATAGTTCATTTAATACATTCAATGAATCATCACATAAGTCATTAAGCAATAAATGCTTCATTAACTCATTTGGATGATTCATCTCATGAGTCACTAAATCATTTAATGCAAATTACACATAAGCTCTCCACCTCACATTTCTTCTAGAAGCTTCTCGACTAATTAAGAGAATGCCCCTCCCATCTGTAAAACACGGATATTCTGAGACTGCATAAATCCAATAATCCAATACTAGAATCTGGCTTAAACCAAAGCCCGCTAGTATAAACTGTCCGAACATCATACGTGCACAAGTACACGTATATGTCTGAACCCTGTCGTAAAACCATACAACCTCTATATCGTTTCGCCTGAAGCAGGGAAACTCTCTATGTGGGACTCTAAAGACTCGACACTACGCTGGCAGTGGGTTTAACCACAGGCCGCAAGCGGCACTAGCTGTACGTAACGGTCCCTAGGTAGATGTCGATAAAAAGGCCGATGAGGAAACCCATCCGAACTCCTACTAAGCCTGATGTGACAATCTCCGTACAGTCCGGTCTGTTTGTCTAAGACTATCGCATATCGGGCTTAGGGGGGAGGCAAGCGTCAGTCCCCTAAAAGCTGTATAAGTCGTATCGGAGTGAAGCCCATTACACCTTGAGAAGCTACTGAAAATCCTACCAGTAAATCTCGTTTGCCCTGGCCAGGGACTTTGCGTAATGGCTCTCCAAACACAATGCGATATCAACTCCCAATACCGGGAGAGAAGAATTCTATCTAACTGCCACTGCCTCCAAGTGCTTCGGGACTGCACCCAACTGCTACATGTTTGCACGACTCCTTTGAGCCGTGGTAGGGTAGCAATCTGAGAATAGTAGGAACACACTCGAGACGAAGCAGCAGTATCGAGTCAACAGACTATGCTGTACTCATGTCACCTGGGAACTGTTAACTGACGACGGGTATAATACCAACCAACAGTTCCCTGCGAGTCCTGTTCGGTGTACCCGTAACCCAACGAGCACCTGCATACTATCTCCAGTACAACGTATTAATGGCTGTGGAACATACCATCTCCCCTGCTGGGATGAGAAGCGTATACACTAGTCTACTCTGGAGTATCGATGCCTTGTCTCGATAATCCTACGACTAGGGACCTGAAAAAGGATGTGCTTGTAGACTACCCAGCTCCCACTAGTGTGACTGCCATCACAATGCTGGTAGTCAAGCAAGATCCTAAGGGCTCTATCAATATGTATTCACGATATACTAAAAGAAACATATACACATATTAAGATAGATATAAACCAAGTAGCATACTACTATGTTAAGGAAGACTGTTAATACAACTGTGAATATCCCAAGCTTCCATTAAGTAATATACAAGCTAGTATGATACAATAATGGCCCCTAGGGCATATACACTAACAATCTCCCACTTGCACTAGGGCCATATACTAGCATATCGAAGACCTATCATTTCGAATAGCCTCTCGAACCGTGTCTGAGGTAAAGCCTTTGTGAATGGATCTGCAGTGTTATCTTCTGTAGCAACTCTTCGGATCTCGATCGCCTGGCGATCTATGATCTCCCTGATCAGGTGATACCGCCTCAAGATGTGTCTGGACTTCTGATGGGACCTAGGTTCCTTCACTAAAGCTATAGCGCCGTTGTTGTCACAATACAACGGTATTGGATTAACAATGGTAGGAACCACCTGAAGTACTGTTAGGAACTTCTTCATCCAGACTGCTTCTTTTGCGGCATCGCAAGCAGCCATATACTCCGCTTCCATCGTCGAGTCAGCAACGGTGTCCTGCTTGGAACTCTTCCAGCACACCGCCCCTCCATTGAGGGTAAAGACATAACCTGACATGGACTTGGAGTCATCCTTGTCACTCTGAAAGCTGGAGTCAGCAAAAGCCTCGATTTGGAGGCCTTTTCTGCCGTAAACCAAGAATATATCCTTAGTCATTCTCAGGTACTTGAGAATGTTCTTTACTGCTATCCAGTGCTTCTCCCCTGGGTCTGACTGATACCGGCTCACCACGCTCAGTGCGTAAGCTACATCTGGTCGGTACACAACATCACATACATTAAAGAGCCTACCGCAGAAGCGTAGGGTATAACTGACATGCGATCCCTTTCTAAATCAGCCTTAGGAGACATTTCTTTGGATAGGGTGATTCCGTGACAAGCTGGTAAATTACCGCGCTTAGAATCTTCCATGCTGAATCTTTTCAGTATAGTGTTGATATACCTGGACTGCGAAAGTTCCAACATCCTCTTAGATTTATCACGATAGATTTGGATCCCTAGAATGTACGAGGCATCACCCAGGTCTTTCATGGAGAACCTGTGTGACAAGAATCCTTTGACAGATTGTAGCATAGGAATGTCATTTTCTATCAAGAGAATGTCATCCACGTACAAGACGAGGAATACGACAGCTCGTGCTACAATTTTACTATATATACATGGTTCATCTGGAATTTTGATAAAGTCATATTTTTTTACCGTTTCATCAAAACAGATGTTCCAACTCCGCGATGCCTGTTTTAGTCCATAAATGGACTTAAGCAACTTGCACACTTTCCCGCTGCTCCCACTCTGATTGAAACTTTCTGGCTGATCCATATAGACACACTCTTCTAAATTACCATTTAGAAAAGCCGTCTTTACGTCCATCTGCCAGATCTCATAATCATGGAAGGTGGCAATGGCAAGAAGGATCCGAATGGATTTGAGAATAGCCACTGGAGAAAAAGTTTCGTCATAGTCCAAACCAGGTCTTTGACGAAAACCCTTTGCAATAAGTTTAGCTTTATAGGTTTCCACCTGTCCATCTACACCAATCTTCTTCCTGAAGATCCATTTGCATCCTATGGGTTTTACCCCATCTGGAGCAAAGTCCAAAGTCCATACTTTGTTGGTGTACATGGACTCCATCTCGGTCCGCATTGCATCCAGCCATCTTACTGAGTCGCGGCTCTGGATGGCCTGCTGGAAGCTAGTAGGTTCATCATTATCAATGACGCAATCCTCTTTATCCCCGTCTATGAGAAAACCGTAGTATCTCTCAGGCGGATGAGACGGCCTACTACTCCTGCGGAGGGGTGCGGGAATGTACTGTTCTTCTGGAACTTCTGGCTCTACCAAACTTTCAGTAGTATTTTGTGGTTCTGGAATTTCTTCCAGTTCTATTGCGCTCCCACTTGTTTTCTTTTCTAAAAACCGCTGTTCTAGAAAATGGGCATTACGAGAAACAAAAACCTTTTGTTCCTCTGCGTAATAGAAAAAATACCCCTTGGAGTTCTTTGGATATTCCACAAATTTACACTGTACTGAGCGTGCCTCGAGTTTGTCCGCATGCTGCATTTTAACAAAAGCTGGACATCCTCATATCTTCAGATACTAAAGATAGGGTTTCTTCCCACTCCACATCTGATATGGTGTGGTAGGCACAGTCTTGATAGGAACCCTGTTCAAAAGATATGCAGCTGATTCTAGTGCATAACCCCAGAAAGATCGCGGTAACTCAGCATTACTCACCATGGAACGTACCATATCCAATAGGGTTCGGTTCCGTCTTTCCGATACACCATTATGTTGTGGAGTGTATGGAGGAGTAAGCTGAGAGAGAATTCCTTTCTCTTTTAGGTAACTCACGAACTCGGCACTTAAGTATTTACCACCTCGATCAGATCTCAGTGTCTTGATAGTTTTGCCGGTTTGGTTTTCTACTTCATTCTTATATTCTCGGAAATTCTCAAAGGCCTCGGATTTATGTTTCATCAAGAAAATGAATCAATACCTAAAGTAATCATCCGTAAAAGTAATGAAATATGAAAAACCGCCTCTTGCATGTGTAGACATTGGACCACATACATCGCTGTGTATGAGTCCTAAGAGCTCGCTCGCTCTTACTCCATGTCCAGTGAATGGAGTCTTTGTCATCTTTCCTTTGAGGCATGATTGACAAGTTGCATAAGATTGATATTCGAACGGATCCAAATATTCTTCTCTATGTAACTTAGTTAACCTTGTCTCATTGATGTGACCTAGTCTACAATGCCATAAGAAAGCCTGATTTATATCTGGAGACTTTCTTTATAGTGTGTTCTGGACATTGAAAATTTTTAATTGGTTTAACACGTATATACCGTTATCTAGTGTACCGGACCCAATCAAACCATGATTAAGGTGGATGTTAACAACATCGCTTACAAACGTGAAATCATAACCTTCTTTTGATAACAACGATACTGATATGATATTACACGTTAAACTAGGTACACAAAAACAGTTGCGTAAAACCAAAATATGTCCACTCGTCAATCCAAGGTGATAATCCCTTACGGACACAGCATTCACGCTAGCTCCGTTAGTAACCTGGAGGGTCATATCACCAACCTTCAGCATTTTACAGTTTCTCAGTGCCTGCAATGAATTGCATATATGAGATCCTGATCCGGTATCCAATATCCAGAAAGTAGAGTTGATTGACAGACAATTTTTAATTACTAACACACCTGAAGCCGAAGCCACAATTTGTCTCGGGTCCTGGTTCTTGGCAATCCAAGCTTTGCAATCCTTCTTCCAATGGCCTTTCCTATGACAGTGGAAGCACTCGTCCTTTTCCACTACTGGCACCACAACCTTTGCCTTTCCCTTGACTCCTACTTTACCAACACCACCTCTCGGTTTGGTAGCGGCCTTCTTCTTCCTTCCTTTGGCCCTTGCCTTGGATCTGGAAGAGGAAGCACCACGAACAAACATAGTGGGTGTTTTCCTTGCCTTCTGCAAGGTGCCCTCTGCACTCCTCAACATATTAAGGAGTTCTGGAAGTTCAACTTCTTTACCTTGAATGTTGAAATTCAAGATAAATTGGGCGTAGGTGGAAGGAAGGACTGGAGAATCAAGTCTGTATACAGCTCGTTCTCTAATGTTGTCCCGAGGTCTGCGAGCTCTTCAATATAGCCAATCATCTTAAGGACATGTTCCCCTACAGATGATCCGACGGCCATCCTCGACTGAAACAAGTTCTTCGAGGTCTCGTATCTAGCTATACGAGATTGCTCTCCATACAGTTCCTTGGTGTGGAGAAATATAGATTCTAGATCCATATTCTCGTGCCTCCTCTGATGTTCATTATTCATAGAGGCAAGCACGATGCACTTGGCCTTCGCGCAGTCTAACTCCCAGGTCTTGCGGATTTCTTTATCCGCGACACTGGATTTAGGACTTGGGACGGCAGGGGCCTTTGTAGTAAGGACATACCCCAATTTGTCATAGGTAATAACCATCTTAACATTCCGAAACCAATCTTTATAGTTTAGCCCTGTCAAAATATTTTTATCTAATAATAACTTAAGGCCTGTCATGTTCTGGGTCACTGCAATGAGAGAGAGAGGGAACACTTTAGCATGATGCTCTTGCAAGTTTAGAGTGGTTTTTAGTTTATCTAAACAGGATGGCTCCCACTGTTTCTCGAATCCCTCCTCAAACCATAAAGGAAGAACTAGTCAGGACTATTCTCACCATACAATACTTGCTTAACCGTTCAGCCAGGCCGGTGTCGGTACTTCGAGGGAGGTTTTACGACGCTTTCACGAAGTTCCTTAATTAAATAACCTCTTTTCTCTGGGGGCGTAGCCCCGCTGACACCTTTCTCAACACCTACTTGGTTTATAGCATTGATCGTTAAGTGAAAGAATCTCCTGATGAGTAGCATATACTCACAGTAGGATCGGGATCCAAACATCATCGTGTGATAAAGCTGAAGGAATGCTACCAAAATTATCACACTCCAAATGGTATGCAATCTCTCAGCAAGTTTCAGTTTCTTTAGAAACTCCCGATATGGATTTATGCCCCATGCTCTTATGACCTTGGCGTTGGTCAAAATGTCATAAGTCACATGTCAAGTTCTACCCATCATTATCTTGTTAATTTGAACCCATCCGTACATACCCCTGACGTTGGCCAAATGGCAGTACGACTGTCCCAAACTAACTCATCTATCTATGCAACAAATGAATACCCAGCAGCTACCAAACACTATGCCTTGGCGTTGGTCAAATACATAGCTTGAATACTACTGAATACCCAAATGAAATGACGGAGGGCTACGAATGGTTTTGGCGAAACCGTGAACGTAGTGAACTTGATATGATCGAAGGAACCTGATAACTTTTTAAAAGGAGCGGTTTAAGCTCCGCAATTAAAAAAATCTTCTGTTTTAAAATAACTGAGCGGGTTTCTTTTAAACTGTTCCAACGATTCAACTTTGGTTTATTTTCTTTGCATTAATATAATGCGTCCCATCAATTAACTTATCATTGCAGAAAACAACGAAAATACAACGTCCTCTTATGCCATCCGCATTCGCCACTGGGCCCTGTCATTCACCCGTTAGGTTACTTAACTAATGATAGAGCGGGGGCTAGGCTAGCGCGGGTGCAAAACATAAGTGACGCCTACTAGATATCATATATATATATATATATTGTATATTCGTCAGACACAATAATAGGCATTCCAGATCACAGATGAACATATTGGATTTTCTAGAAATCCGCATTCCTTTTGAGCCTGCAAAGAAAGACGGATTATATAGTCGCGATGAATAGCCAAAACCCCACCGTAGACCCCTACGCGTACGGTAAACTACCCGTAAAGTACCCGAAGTGAAGCGGTCTCCCTCAACGACGTGAGTTGGCCACTAAACACTTCAAAGTACCCGGTAGTTTGTGCACCCCATCTTGGGTCTATCCTAGGAGCAGAAAATAGTAAATGAAATAATACAACGGTGGCTACAACCTCAACCCGGATGTGCCTCGCAAAAGAATATTACAACAAATTACAATTTACATTTGAATGAAAGAAACACTCGTCTCACATCCCCGGCTATCCATTCACGACAATCCAACAAGTTCATATTCACAAACCAGTAAAAACCATTACAGAAATGTGCAACCCCCTGCTAACCGACAGACTAGCAGTTAGGGGAGGTTTACGAACACATTAAACACAACACAGATATAATCCAGTTAGCCAAACATCTTAGAATTTCGATCAAGCAATACTTATGAATCCACTCCAAACAATTCTCCGTGCACATAAAACCTGAGCATAAACAAAACATCCCAGAAAATACAACATCAACACAGAAGAATAACTGAGCAAGTTTGGGTTGACTCAGTGTCAACTCGGCCGCGGATCCGCGGCGGATCGCTTGTATCGGCCGCGGTTCCGCGGTGGTTTGGTCGAGTCATGATCCCAAATTTCTTCATAATTCTTAAAAAACCCTGTTTGTATTTTTAAGGGTCCCTGAAAAATTTTTAGACCCCGTTTTAAAATCGGCAGAAACTATGTGAAAATGTTGTTTTTTCGGGTTCGTTTTGCGATCGAATTTCTAAAAACTTTGCTAACATGTTAGTTATGGTTTAGCTAGGCTCTGATACCACTGTAAGTCGACGTTAGACACCCCACATGATGCGGGGAGGCGGAATAGGTAAAACAATCAATTTGTTCAAGTTAACATCGACTAACTTTACGGATCTTTGCTAAACCCTAACTAACAACTATCTAGAAGTGCTAAACTACTATGATAGATGATTATACCTCAAGATACTAGTCCTTCTTGTTCTTGTTGTTCACCTCCTCGTCGGCCTCCTCGATATGATAGAAGATCCACCCGAGAGTTTCTCCTCCAAGCTTTAACCTCTCACTTGAGGTAACTAAGTGGCTAGGATTGCTAATCCAAGTGACCTAGAAGATATAGAAGTGGATTAAGGATCTATTAGTCTTGCTAACCCTTGGGATATCAACACATGAGAGGATTAGGGTTAGGTTGAAGAAGAGGAGAGCTTGAGGAGAGAGTGTATGTAAGAATGAGACGAAATATAACTCATTTCTATATTATATGAAGCATAAAGATTTATCAAATAAATCATATATGATAATTACAACCATGCTTCATTTAATACATTCAATGAATCATCACATGAGTCATTAAGCAATAAATGCTTCATTAACTCATTTGGATGATTCATCTCATGAGTCACTAAATCATTTAATGCAAATTACACATAAGCTCTCCACCTCACCTTTCTTCTAGAAGCTTCTCGACTAATTATGAGAATGCCCCTCCCATCCGTAAAACACGGATATTCTGAGACTGCATAAATCCAATTATCCAATACTAGAATCTGGCTTAAACCAAACCCCGCTAGTATAAACTGTTCGAGCATCATATGTGCACAAGTACACGTATATGTCCGAACCTTGTCGTAAAACCATACGACCTCTATATCGTTTCGCCTGAAGCAGGGAAACTCTCTGTTTAGGACTCTAAAGACTCGACACTACGCTGGCAGTGGGTTTAACCACATGCCATAAGCGGCACTAGCTGTACGTAACGGTCCCCAGGTAGATGTCGATAAGAAGGCCGATGTGGAAACCCATCCGAACTCCTACTGAGCCTGATGTGACAATCTCCGTACAGTCCGGTCTATTCGTCTAAGACTATCGCATATCGGGCCTAGGGACGGCAAGCGTCAGTCCCCTAAAAGCTGTATAAGTCGTGTCAGAGTGAAGCCCATTACACCTTGAGAAGCTACTGGAAATCCTACCAGTAAATCTCATTTACCCTGACCAGGGACTTTGCGTAATGGCTCTCCAAACACGGTGTGATATCAACTCCTAATACCGGGAGAGACGAATCCTATCTAACCTCCACTGCCTCCAAGTGCTTCGGGACTGCACCCAACTGCTACTTGTTTGCACGACTCCTTTAAGCCGTGGTAGGGTAGCAATCTAAGAACAGTGGGAACACACTCGAGACGAAGCAGCAGTATCGAGTCAACAGAATATGCTATACTCATGTTACCTGGGAACTGTTAACTGACGACGGGTATAATACTAACCAACAGTTCCCTGCGAGTCCTATCCGGTGTACCCGTAACCCAACGAGCACCTGCATACTATCTCCAGTACAACTTACTAATAGCTGTGGAACAGACCATTTCTCCTGCTGGGATGAGAAGTGTATACACTAGTCTACTCTGGAATATCGATGCCTTGTCTCGATAATCCTACGACTAGGGACCTAAAAAAGGATGTGCTTGTAGACTACCCAGCTCCCACTAGTGTGACTGCCATCACAACGCTGGTAGTCAAGCAAGATCCTAAGGGCTTTATCAATATGTATTTGCGATATGCTAAAAGAAACATATACACATATTAAGATAGATATAAACCAAGTAGCATACTACTATGTTGAGCAAGACTGTTAATACAACTTTGAATATCCCAAGCTTCCATTAAGTAATATACAAACTAGTATGATACAATAATGGTCCCTAGGACATATACACTAACACCAAGATCAGTCTTATATGCGGTACGAAATACCCAAAGAGCATCAGTCAGTTTAGTGGACTAATTTTTACGGTTCTTAGAAACCGTTTTCTCCAAAATTTGCTTGATCTGTCTATTAGCGACTTTAGCTTTCCCGGATGTTTGGGGATGATAAGGCATAGAGAGCTTGTGGTTGATTGAATATTTCCGCATCAAAGTCTCGAAAGAACGATTGCAGAAATGCGTTTCATTGTCGCTAATGATAGCGTGAGGGTGTCCGAACTGAGAAAAGATATTTTCTTTAAAGAACTTAACAACAACCTTGTTGTTGTTAGTACGACACGGTATTACTTCAACCCATTTAGAGACATAATCAACCACTAATAAAATATATAAATTCCCAAAAGAGTTGGGAATGGGCCCATGAAATCAATTCCCCAATCATCAAATATCTCAACAACCATGATTGGTTGGAGCGACATCTCGTTTCTCCGTGAAATCGGATCCATGTGTTGACACCGTAAACAAGTTTTGCAATAATCATATGCATATTTGAATAACATTGGCAATAAAAACTACATTGCAAAATTTTCTCCGTAGTTTTTCTTGGACCAAAGTGACCGCCACATGTTTGATCATGGCATAAGGACAATACACTCTTGAACTCATTATTAGGGACATATCGACGAATGATCTGATCGGGACAATATTTGAACAAATAGGATTTGTCCCAGTAAAAGTGTTTCACTTGAGATAAAAATCTATGATTGTCTTGATTTGACCATTTACTGGGTATATGACCCGTTGCTAAATAATTCACAATATCAACGAACCAAGGTTTGCAAGATAGGGTCAAGAGATATTCATCTGGAAAAGAGTCGTTTATTGGTAAGGTCAACGTTGGTAAAGAAGAAAGTCGTGAAAGATGGTCGGCTACAACGTTTTCACATCTACTTTTGTCTCTTATTACAAGGTCAAATTCTTGTAACAAGAGAATCCAACGTATTAGCTTGGATTTAGCATCCTTCTTAGATAAAAGGTGTTGTAAGGCGGAATGATCGGTGTAAACTACTACCGGAGAACCAATTAGGTAGGGCCTGAATTTTTCTAATGCAAAGACAACTGCTACGAGTTCTTTCTCGGTGGTTGTATAATTCATTTGTGTATCGTTAAAGGTCTTACTCACATAATAAATCACATGTGGTATCTTATCGTTGTGTTGTCCTAAGACTGCACTAATAGCAAAATCGGATGTATCACACATAAGTTCAAAAGGGTGATTCCAGTCTGGAGATGATAGAACGGGGGCTGTAGTGAGGGAACATTTAAGTGATTTGAAAGTAGCTAAGCAATCCGAGTCAAAATGAAAAGTTGTATCCTTGGTCAAGAGAAGAGTTAAGGGTCTAGCAATTTTTCTAAAGTCCTTGATGAATCGTCTATAAAAACCAGCATGACCAAGAAAGGATCGTATATTTTTGACGCATTTGGGAGGAGGAAGGTTGGAAATAGCATCTATTTTAGCTTTGTCTACCTCAATGCCCTTTCGTGAAATGATATGTCTTAAGACAATATCTTCTTGAACCATGAAATGACATTTTTCCCAATTCAAAATTAGATTCGTATCCTTACAGCGGGTAAGAACAGCGTCAAGATGACGTAAGCATTCCTTAAAGGAATCCCTAAATATGGAGAAATCAACTATAAATATCTCCAGAAAATTCTCGACCATGTCCGAGAATATCCCCATTATACACGGCTGAAATGTAGCGGGAGAATTGCATAACCCAAAGGGCATGCGTTTATAAGCGAAAGTGCTGAAAGGACAAGTAAAATGTTTTATCTTGATCATTTTCGGCGATGGGAATCTGGTTATAGCCTGAGTAACCGTCCAAGAAATAGTAGAACTCATGCCCAGCTAAACGTTCCAATATCTATTCAATGAAGGGTAGAGAGAAGTGATCTTTTCTTGTCGCGGTATTGAGTTTTCTATAATCAATACATACCTGCCATCCGGTTTGGGTGCGTGTTTGAATCAACTCATTTTCTCATTAGTTATGACCGTGATACCAGAATTTTTAGGGACCGCATAAATAGGACTTACCCATTGGTTATCAGATATTGGGTAAATTATACCATCATCTAAGTATTTGACGATTTCCTTCTTCACCGCCTCTTTCATGACGGGATTCAACCGTCTTTGTGGGTCACGGGCTGGTTTGGCCTCATCCATCAAATGTCTATGACATTCAACAATCAAGGGACTAATTCCTTTGATGTCCGCTATTGTCCAACCGAAAGCTTGCCGATTCGATCTCAAGACAGACAGAAGAGCTCTTTCTTGCTTTAACGCTAGAGAAGCTGATATGATAATGGGTAAAAACTCATTCTCATCTAAATATGCATATTTAAGTGTAAATCGATACCACGCACCCCACATGTTCGCGGGGAGGCAGAGTTTGCAAAAAACGATTTTTTAAGTGTTTTGTAACATTGACTAAACTCCAGGATTGATACTAAAGCCTACCTAACAAACTAGCTTAGAGGTTTAACTACTGTGTGAGAAAGTTATATCTCAAGTCCTCGCTGTCCTTCTTTTCCTCGCTGTCCTTCTACACATCGTGAGCTCCTCAAAGTGAGAACGGATCACGCCTCCTCGTCGGCTTCTCCAAATCGAAGAAGATCCACCCGAGAGTGTCTACCTTAAGCTTTCACCTCTAGAATGAGGCAACTAGGTCACTTGGTGTGCTAACCTAAGTATCCTAGAGAGAGTAGAGAGTGTTAATGGATTTATTTTTTTCATAAACCCTAGGATTCTCAACTCATGAGACAATTAGGGTTTAGAGGAAGATGAAGAGAGAGCTTGAGAGAAGAGAGAATGTGTTTGTGATAATAATCTTAACTCTTGAGCATGGCATCTATTTTAACTCTAATGCAAAGAAAAATATCTCTCACAAATATCTCATAAATATCTAAGTCTTTATATCTTACAAGAGTCCAAGGAAGTCAACATGAAGCCATGTTCAATTTCACTAAAATACCATGAAGTTTTCCTCCTCTCAAATATCCACCTCATTAAGCATTTAACCTAAAATGCTAAAACAAATAATGAGGTTTAATCATCTTAAAGCAAACTTGAATAATGAGGTTTAATCATCTTAAACAGATTGAGACCCAGTCTGAGTCAGACACTTAAAAAGAAATTGAAGTCTTGAATTAGTTTTGATGTTATCGGTAACTGCTGCACGTGGACGGCAGGATTTGTGTCTTTTTCCAAGACAATTACCGTGCTGATAACACCATTGTTAGAATGTATACCTTAGATAGGCAAGCACCCACATTCTCCGGCTCCCCGAGGCTCAAAAGAATCGGTCCCGCTTAAACCTATGTTTACTAGGGTCCTTATTGTAAATTAGTATAACTTGAAGGGGTTTTATGTAAAATAGTTTGATATATTTTCAAAATATACCTCAAGTATTTAATTATTGTATTTAGGGTTTTCATAGATGTATATTTTATAAACGTGAAATTTCTAGTGAGTAGAACATAGTTTTCATTGTATATGGTATTTTATTGAAATACTGGAATTTGTATTGAATTTGGATGGTAGTTTCATGTAATGGTGATTCCTTTGATTTAGAAAACTTGGAATATTTGTATAATATATTTTAAATAGATCTTTTGATAATATTCATATATATCTATATATTTAATAAAAATAAATTTTATTTATTTTCTAGAAATCTCATTTTCTTAAAAATAGCATTAAAAATTCCACCGAGATCGAATACTCCTTGCGGAGGTCTGCATCTCGCTCTACTAGGCCCGAGTATGTGTGATAACCCGCACCATCCTGATCGGGATTCCCCAAAATGGGTTGTAGAGGCGTAATTGCAAGGAATTAGATAATGCTCTTTTTAAAGAAAACGGTTTTATAAGTTTAGGGCATTTATTCGTAAAAGCGTATTTCTCATAATCTAGAATTCCAAACTTCATCGTGCTGTGTCTAATATGTGTGTTGTGATGAGGTAGATCATTACCTCATGAGTTTTCTAAAGGTAATACGGTAAAAAGTGGATAACAATGTTGTTTGTAAACATCGTGGTATTTTACTGTAAAAATGAAATAAAGATTGCAACAGGATTTATTTTGAGATGAAACTTGTTATAATGTGTTTATTTATGTTTGTTAAACATTATATGAGAGTATGATATTTTATAGTTTAAGAAAAATGGAATTTTAAAAGAAAAACGAATCGGAAGTCGGATTAACTCCGCTTCCGACGAGTTTTGAAAAATGAAAGTTTTAGAATAGTAGAAGAGGAAGGGAGAGGGGACTTACAGGGTAAAAGGATAGAGGGGAGGTAGGGTAAAACTAAGAAAGCGTCGGGACGTCGTTTCGTCGCCGGAATCTTCTCAGAACTTCGCCCTTTGCTAACTCCACTTGCACAACTTCTTGGACTTGAGAATTTTTTTAGAGTTTTGGCACTTGATTTCAGAATGAGGAGTGACAAAGGGTAGGGTTGTATTTATAGGGTAGGATTAGGGTTTAGGGTATGAATTTGAGAATTAAAATGCATTTAATTATGGAGTAATGCTCAATTTTAACTCTCTGGAAAATGCGCAGAGAAAATAAACAACATCAGAAAAGTGGGGTAGGCCAAGGGGTGCCGGGGAAAATTTTTGGGGAGCATCCCCTATGGGGGGCCCGACGGTGCCGGCCGTAGGGCATAAGTCGCCGGCCCAAATCCGGAGGGTGAGATTTACGCCACGTGTTCCCGTCGTCTCATATATCCCAGTGCACGTGTTTATTTATTCTGTAACTCTTCATTTTACGTGTAGTGCACGTGTAAAGCTTTGGGCTTCTAAAAGATTAAAAGAAAAAATTAACAAAAAGATAATGTGGCTGCGGGGATTCGATCACAGGTGCTACGTCACAGCAGTGCAAGGCTTTACCAATGAGCTACAAGTGGTTTTTTACTGTTCAAAAGCAAATCAAATACTTATAGTGTACACAGGATTGCGTATATCTATTTGTACATTAACTTTTAAATAAATTTCTGTACATTAAAATTGGAGTTGTTACACTCTGTCTGAAACGTATTAAATGCTTGTACTTGTGTGATTTTTGGTTGGGATATAAAATGATTTTTGTGTAACAATTATTCTGAAAAATTGCATTCATTCTTTGAGTTCATCCTTACCGACCTAAAGAAAAGGAAAACACTTGAACTTTAATTGCAAATCTTATACTCCATTGATGTATACTAGAGCTTGAACTCTTGAGAAGAGTATCTTGGATTGTAATCTTCTTTTTCTCTCTTTATGTGAAATCTCTTGAATACAGGAGGATTCTTATAAGTGAGGAGAAGTGTAGTGAAGAGGGCCACTCATGTGTCGAGTGACGTGTTATTGCGGGTGCACAACGTGTTGTCTCAGTGGAGATGTGATTTAAGTAGACTGGGCTCGTCGCCTAAAGAAAGAAAACTAGGGGATCTCCCGAACCTCTCTAAATTGCTTGTGTTTGCGTTTTGATTCTCTCTTTTCATTTCTTACTTACATATTATCTTGTGATATATTTGTGTTTTATTTTATCTTGCAAGTAGAATTTTTAATTTGTGTGTACTGTTAGTATAATCCTATTCCCCCCTCTAGGATTATTTCACGTATTTCCTTTTCGGTAACTCGGGAATGCGGATTTTAGTCCGTATTTCCTTTTGGAATGCGGATTTCGGTCCGTATTTTCTTTTTAGTAGGTGCGCGGTTTTCCGTGATTCACCGTTTCATACAATAAATCGACGGATTTAGCGGTCATGCCGCTAAAATTCCGTCGAAATCCGTACGTTTAATTCCGTTTATAAAAATTAAACAAATAAAACAAAAGAAAACAGTAAATAACGAATAAATCCATCGCTGGGCTCGAGTAACCCAAAAGGGAATACCCAAGTGTCGGGGACCCTCACAAGCGGAGAGAGGTCCCCACCTTTCAAAAGAGAAAATTTCAGAAGAAAAGCAAGCAAAAAAATAAATAAATAAATTGTTTCGGCCCCCAAAAGGGGCCCCCCCACTTTGAGGACCCTCTCTAGCTGGAGGGTCTCCGCAGCCCTCCCCCAAACGTGGTAGAAGGTCCCTACTTGCGAGGACCTCCCCCTTGTGAGGGGGCTCCTATTTCAAATATATATATATGGAAAAATCAAATGTAAAACAAAAGAAGAGTGATGAAAAAAATGAGCATATGTAAGATAATTAAATAAGAATAAAATATAAGTTCAAACTTTCATTCCCAAAAAAAATTAATAATGAAAGAATGAAATTAACATGCCTTTGTTTTTATTTCCAAATATTCTTATTTATCACGCCCCGCTTCCCTAAATACGGAATACGGGAGGTGACTAGGCCAGCCATGCTCCTATGGCCAAAAAAATATCCCGCCATAGTCACACTTCGGCTTCTAATAGTACATGACAAGCAGTATCCGTAGTACAAGTAATGAGAAATGCAGTCATTAATTCTATCAAAACAGATATAAAACTAACCAGATAGAGTCGAAGGGAATGATAGCGCTGACGTCGCTGATTTAGATGTCTGCAATAATCTCGAGGTAGGGAAGGTCCTGATCTGAGCTAAGTCTACTTCTCACTCTGAGCATGCATACTCAGGTCATCAGAGCGACACAATAGCAATATATATATATATATATATATATATATATATATATATATGAAATACGTGCAATGATGATAAACATGAAGCAGTAAATATAGAGTAATGACGTGAGTATGAAATAACCGGTACAGATCAACAGTAAAGCATGTGTATCGAATCAGTAATCAATGCAATGTCCATATCACTAACCCTATCAATCTCTAAGTCTCAAAGTCCATGTCACTAAACTTATTGTCAGTCCGAGGGTGAGCGTCAACCACCGCAGGAGTATTCCTAACCCAACGGTAAGCCCCAGAGGTAAGGAAACACGGGCCCGAATCATGATCAGTAAGAATCAATAACACGATTAGTATCAAAATCAAGAAATCACAAAATATGCCGGCAGTAGGACTCCTGAGATTCCGTTGATCGAACTCACACTCAAACTACCCCACACCCCGCGGTCTACATCAAACACCGACCATGAATCTAAATACCAGTCGCTCCATAACAAGTCTACGTGAGAATTGGAGACAGGGTCTCCATCAAGCATGTCTGACTGGTATCTAAGATAAATGGACAGTGCTCGATGTCTTACCTATAACACTAATATAAGTGCTTCCATACCCGTCTCATACCATTTATAGTTACACTTATATATGTCCTATAGGCGTCGACAATACAATAACTAATTGGTTCCGCAGATTGTGTACAAATACGTGTTACTTTCATTATTCAATCACGCTTTTATACTAACGTATTTGCCACAATCCAATCACTAACATTTATACTTGATAATGTAACACGGTCACTAGGATATCGATACAAATGAACATTGTTTACAAATGGTATAACAGTTATGCAATATGATAGGGATACAGTATATGCACTACTAAATACATATGAGCAGCCGATGTCGGTTGGATTAGAAAAATTACATAAAATCACACGTGCATAATTTGGAAAAATAATATAAAAAGAATAAACGGTGTATTAAATTATCTCTACAAAAAAATTGTTTTTGAGTCAATCGGGTTTCAGGTTTGTAAGTTACGGTCCTTCCATTTTAAGTGTTTACTGCTGGAAATCCAATTTCTGAACTGGAAGTCCGTTTCGTAAAACTTTTTACTCCCTGTTGGAATCATAATTTTGCAATACTACAGTTAGATAATATTTAGATTTATCTATTATGTTTCCAATGAATCAGACAGATCAATAATATCGGCTGTACTCAGGTAGATATGCACTGTCTAAGGTTAAGGTATACATTTTGTTTCTGCATGAAATTGCAGAACACATCGATGGTTTAAAAGGTGTTATAAAAATCAAACGACACCAGAATGTAATGAGACCAGTACCATTGGAAATATAATTCAATCCTATACATTTCTATGTACGGTTCTGCACACTTGTGCACTTAAACAGGGAGAAACATGCATTCCAAAATGGGTAAAGGTAAAGACTCTGGCTCTGGACTGCAGTCTAGAGCCATGAATCACCTCAGTTTTTAATGGCATAACCTATTAAAATATGGTGATTAACTATGGGGTATTGTAGGTTTTCCTGTTGTTTTCAATACGAGCCATAGAACGCTAAGATCCTAAATATAAATAATTTATTATGATTTTAACGGTCTAACATGTCTGGGAAAATTCAGATTTCGCAAGAGTTATCGGGATGTCATTTTATTGGTGAAGCGATATTTGTTTGCAAACCAATTTCTACAGAGTATTCATTAACGGTAATAGGGTCTAATTTATCTTAGTTTTCGTCATATTTGATTAACTTTACATATCGGATTCCGTATTGAACACATAAGTTTATCAACCGATTAACGGTCGAAAAGTCGATTCAATTATTTGGCCTGCACGAAATTAATTCACGGGTTTCTATATGCCGTTAATCATAACATGTTAATCATAACATAGTAAACTTGATTATTTCCCAAACAGTATTTTCAAATTGATCAAGACTTTTTAGTAAAATTGCTATTGTATTTTTCGAGATATTCTGTATACTTATCGATATGAATAAAATAGCATGTACAGCAAGTATGAACTTGCCTTAGACGATCGAAGACACGACACTACGCAACGTAACGTGGACACAGCACAATGATGATGATAACGCAGCAACGACACGACTGCGACGAGGTAGGTGGCACGGACACGACACGGCTTAGGTTCGACACAACTAGCGGTAGGGGTTACGACAGTGGCGGTGACGTGACCATGAGTACGGGGTTAGCCGCGGCACGGGCTGGGGTCGCGGTGGTCGTAACTTAGAGAAAGAGCTTGGAGTGGTAAAGCTCGGAGGAAGCTGGCGGAGAAGGTGGTTGTTCTCGCCAAAATTTTCGGCCAAGAGCTACTTGTTCCCTTATAAAAAGGGGGGAGAGTCCTCAAAATTTGGCCTCACGTGTTAAACACGTGGGTGCTCATATGCAAAGCATATGGGCGCTGAAAATAAAACAATTAATGGCCAAATAGGCCTCACGTGTAAAACATGTGAGTGCTCATATGCAAAGCGTATGAGCGCTGAATAAAACAATTAAGGACCAAACATGCATCACGTGTTAAACACGTGAGCGCTCATATGCAAAGTATATGAGCGCTGAATAAAATAAACTTAAAGGGCCAAACAGGCCTCACGTGTAAAACACGTGAGCGCTCATATGCAAAGTATATAAGCGCTGAACATAAATCACCAATGGCCAAACAGGCCTCACGTGTAAAACATGTGAGCATAAACAGGCTAAAACCCACAGCAGGGGTCACGTGTTAAACACATGAGTTCTCTTGCCTCTCATATGCAAAGCATGTGAGTGCCCCAATTTAAAATGCTCCTATCAAATTCTAAAATTAAATTCTATTTTGGAAAATATTTTCCTGATCTTTCTCAAACTAAAAAGATCATCTCTGTTAAACAGAGGACTTTTGGATCAAAGATCCAACGGTGATCAACTGGTAGAATAAAGTTATATCATAGGAAAATATTTTCTTAATCTTGTTAAATTAACAAGATATTCATATGATCAGATTTCTATGTTAGAATAAAATTCTAATCTTATTAAACTAACGAGATATCTATATGATAGAATTAAATTCTATATTAAGAAAATATATTTCTGATCTTGTTAAACTAAAAATATATGATAGAATAAAATTCTAATCTTGTTAAAACTAACAAGATATTCATAATCTTGTTAAATAAACAAGAAATCTTCTCTGTTAAATAGAGAGCCTTTGGATTAAAAATCCAACGGCGAATAAAATTCACCGATTGATCTAAAAAATCATGAACTAATCATGATCTCTCAATGAGGGATTCCCTTAACAAATTGATTATTTTTCGTCTCATATAAATAGGAGCAAGGAGAGGAGGAAAAAAATACACACAGAGGGAGAGGGGAAGAAAAATAGAGGGAGAATTTAATTCTCCAATGAAGAGGAACCCCTCCCAAAAGCCCCCACAAAACAAAAAGAGAATTTAATTCTCAAACCAAGAGTTTAACTCTTCCCAAAGAACTTAGTTCTTCCTATGGTTAAGATCTGCAGAAGCAGATCTCCCCACAAGTTGAGAATTTAATTCTCATCGGAAAGATTCTGTCATGCAGATTCAAAACCTAAAGGAAAGAACTGGGTTCAAAAGAGTTTAACTCCGTAAATATGTTGGAGCATATTGGAGAAGTGGCGTATCGATTGGCTTTACCGCAATCCTTGGCGAATGTTCATTACGTGTTTCATGTATCTCAACTCCGTAAATATATTCGAGATGAAACACACGTGCTGGATCATTCAGAGCTGACTGTCCGAGAAGATTTGACTTTTGAGGAGCGACCGATGTCGATTGTGGATCGAAAGGAAAATGTTCTTAAGAACAAAGTTATCCCTCTTGTACTTGTTTCTTGGGGTAATCGCTTACATGGAGAATCAACTTGGGAACGAGAAGATGAAATCTGGCAGAAGTATCCACATCTATTCTTGTAGTTTCTTGATTGTTTATCTTTTCTTGTTCTTGGAATTTCGAGGACGAAATTCTTTTTGTAGTTGGGTATAATGTAACAACCTAGTTCATTATACCATTTCCAGTTCCCGTATTTACTTATCTGTGGTATTTTCTTGATTTATCGTGTTTTAGGTGCAAATGGTATTTTACATTTTAGTTTGCATTCGACCCGACCCGCTTGCTTGAACTTGTTGATTCATATTTATAGATTACCTTGACTTGTTACATAGACACGTGCATCTCATGATTAGTACATACTGCCATTTCATCTATCATCGCATATTTTATCATATAACATTTTAGGTCATGTAAAATAAATTAAAATTGCATTTCATAGCCCGCATGATACCCGTAACCCCGTGGTAGCGTCCGTGCATTTTGTTCTCGTTCCGTTCAGTGAAACGGACGTGTTTGGATGGCTACGCACACGTACGTGCATCCGTTTTTGGGGGTATGCATTTTCGTTACCCGAGCTTTCATTTTTAAATTTGGACGTCGCATATATTTTTCATATTTTAAATCTGAATTTTTAGACCCGACCCGGGCGTGTTTTGGAGTAAGTTTGTATTTGCCAAAATCTCAAAACGTACTAATATTATTAATATATTTCTAAACTATAATTATATTTATATGCTGTCATATATTAATCGTTATATTTTAAACAGAATATATTTTTTTATATAACCAACTGATCCCTTTCTCTCTCTCTCTTTCTTAACTATATATATATATATATATATATATATATATATATATATACACATTTTTTTATTTAAAATCTAATAACTTTAACACACACACCCCACATTATTCTCTCTCCCTCACAATTTCTCTCTCCTCTCGATCTTTTCTCTTTCTCTCTCTTCCTCTCTCTCTTTCTCACCGCTATCTCTTTCTCTCTCTCCCATATAAAACAAGATTATCTCTCCTAACTGTTCACGCAGCTCTTTCTCTCTCTCTCTCCTCTCGCTAAATATTTCTCTCTCTTTCTATATATATTTATTATATATTCCTTCTTCTCCTTCGTTTTCTCATTTTCTTCAAAACCCACGACTGCAAAACGCTAGCCGCACGCTTCCACTTCGCCGTCGCCCAAAGTCCCGACGACGCCTTTCCCAACCTCGCCGCCTCCTCACTCTCATCGCCTCCACCTCCTTTCTCATCACCCGATCCCTATGCACGCACCCGAGACCAAACCCGAGCACCCTGCACGCCTTGCACCGCCGGTGATCTCGTTCTCGTTTCCCGACTCCGTGCACCCCCTAGTAAGCCCTGCACTCCTTCTCCTTCCCCTTCTTTCTTCTTCCCTTCTTTTCTTTCCTTCTTCTGTTTTCTTCAAATGGCATCTGTTCTCTGTAGGTTGTCTCGCCAGAGCTCCGTCGACGTCGTCGACACCCTCGCGACCCTCTCCGCAGATCACAGTGAGCTTCCTCTTCTCATTCTTCTTCTTCCTCCTTCCATTCTTCTCTTCTTGTTTCTTTCTATGCTTTTATTTTCTTTATATGTTCTCTGCCATTTTAGTTCGCCGGAAACCGGGCGTGCCGTCGACGATCCCGATGACCCAGCGAGTGTACCTGACCCGTGTGATCACCTTGCGCATTGTTTGGATCCATTCCGTGTACCGTGCGCGCGTCGCGAATTTTTCCGCCGACGTAAGACATTCCGTACACCCGTTTTTTCATCCGTCTAGGCAAGTTAATTTTTCTACATGCTATTTAAATTATTATATACTTATTTAAATACATATTAAGCCTGTTGTTTAAATCTAGTGCCCCATATTCCATTTTAACATTTCGTTGTTCCGTTTATATCATTTTAGATCTAGAATATGAAAACATATCTTGTTGCATATTAGATTACGATACATGGTACCCATATCCATATTTGAATCACATAATGCTTATTTGTACAGCCTATAGTACATTTTTAATAGTTTATAACCTTTTGGATACCTATTTGCATCCATCTCGTCTAGTATATATATACAAGTGCATCCATAGATCATATAATACATAATAATGTGATATTAACATTCTATATTTGATAAAGTGTATTTTAATTACTGTTGGAACTATAACTTTAACCCTAATCGACAACTGTGCATCCATATGTTTTTATCTATACCTATTTTGCGTACTACATCACATTATTCCATTTTATTGTTATATTGGTACCCCATACCTGTTTTTGTGTACCCATGCTTAGTATAGTTTGATATGAGTACCCACGTGATACTTGTGCATTCCTGACATGACTTGATACACTACTACTTGATACGACTTGATACCGTGCACTTCTTGACATGATTGGATTTGTATACACTACCTGACTTGACCTGAAGTACCACAGCTTGACCTGTTACCTGATCTTATTACTAATTCCAACAACCTTGACCTGTTGTCCCTATGGACATTTTCTGTTGTCTATTCAGACAAACCTGTACTTACTTGATCCTGTGTTGGCATTAGCTCTATATTTATCAATACCTGACTTGAACACATAACTTGGGGGTATGGGGAAATCAATGAAGAAACCTGACTTGTAACTCGACAGTTCGATACCTTTACTGATTAGTCTTACGGGCTAGGCCAGCCTCGAGGTGATGCTGCTGATATCACTCATCGTTACATACTACCCTTTTACTGCCTTGCGGCACGTCTCAGATTCAGCCCGAGAATCTTGATCATGGTCCCGGGCACACACGGGATACTATTGAGTTATATCGATGATTCATCAAATTGATTTCAAAGACTTGAGAGTAGTTAACCCAATAGACCAGTTTAGATTACTCACTACACATTACCCTCACTGTCCTCACTTTTATCATTGTTATACATGTTTTACCATTTATACTCATACCTGCATATCTTGCTACCCCTGTTTATAGTATTGCTTGATATTATGACGCACTGACGTCTGAGTTTTGCATAGCCCAGATCCTCTACCTTTGTCGCAGGCTGATCAGGAGACTGCCGATGTTAGACCGAGCAGTAAGGATCCTGTTAGTATCCAGTTTTACTGTCCAGGTGTTTTATTTATTGGATCTTTGCTTCCGCATATTATATTATTTCTTGACTCATTTATTCTGGCTCATGGACATGTACTAGATAGTTTAGTTTACTTTCCTGTTCTTGATATCTCTACAGCCGTAATATGACTGTGAAGGGATTTTTCCTATCCACAGGTAGCATGGTTGGCTCTGTCACGTGTCTATCAGAGCGCACTCTGGGAAGTGGGGCGTGACAGGGTTTGTTTGGTATCAGAGACATAGGATATAGGTTAATCGAGTTTGATTCTTTTGTAGTTGGGTATTGGACCCAATACACGAATCAGAGTACTCGTAACTAGGAGCATGTCCTGCCACATTATTATTGTGATTCTTGAATCATATCTATCTCTTGATCCTTATCTTGACGATATGTAAATCTCTTTGCATCTCGACTTGAAACCTTTTGGTTCCCTATTGTTTCTCCCTGTTCTTGATTCTGATACTAGGATTTGGGTGACTTGAGTGGAGTTATGTGATTGTAACTATGAACTGCAGCATAGTTACAATGCGGTACTCTATTTAAGTAACTTGGAGTCCTGGTCTTGTTTCATTTCCTTGTCATGGTCGTTATATTGCCTTGTTTCTCTTGCTTTCCAGTTCATGTTTTATCGCAAGCTTGAATCCTGTTTACCGTGCTTATCTTCTTCAGTGTTTGGCTTCAGGTGAAATCGTTTCAGGTATCCTACTTGTTCATGTCCTTCCCGCATTAGAATTACCCAATTCTGGTGCATCCTTTTGTTTGTTGTTGTCTTGGGAATGGATTTTTCTCGGCACTTTCCATGCTCACATTGATTGTAGGGCAAAGAAAGTGATTTTCCAGACTCCCGGACATCCGGAGTTTGTTTTGCTGGAGGTAGCAGTTCTGTCGGGCTAGTCGAGTTTAAGGCTAGGCCGACAAACAATGTTCTTTCGTCAATGGAAGTTGATAAGGAGGAAGCACCAGCTGTAGTTCGAGAATTTATGGACGTGTTCGAAGACATCTCGGGTTTACCGCAAAACGAGATGTGGAGTTCGTGATCGATCTTGTTCCTGGTGCAGCGCCAATCTCAAAGGCGTACTATCCAATGGCACCAGTGGAGTTGGAAGAAGTCAAGAAGCAGGTTACTGAATTACTTGAGAAGGGTTGGATTCGCAGCAGCAATTTACCTTGGGAAGCTCCAGTTCTTCTAGTAAAGAAGAAGATGTCACAAGGAGGATGTGCATCGATTATCGAGAATTAAACCAGGTGACTATTAAGAACAGGTACCCGATCCCTCGCATTGGTGAATTGTTCGAGCAGCTTAGTGGCGAGAGGGTATTCTCGAAACTGGATTTGCGGTCCAGATATCATCAGGTCTAAGCTAAATCAAAAGATATTTTCAAGACTGCGTTCCGAACTCGGTATGGACATTACGAGTATTTAGTAATGCCCTTCGGAGTAACGAATGCACCGGCGATATTTATGGACTTGATGAACCGAATCTTCTCACCATTCTCGGACCAGTTTAGAGTAGTGTTCATTGATGATATTTTGGTTGGCTCGAGGAGTACCGAAGAGCATGCAGAACACTTGAAGATTGCAGACATTGAGGCAAGAAAGATTGTATGCAAGGATGAGCAAGTGCAAGTTTTGACTTGAAGAAGTGAAGTTTTTGGGGCAAGTTGTAGCTGGAGATGGAATCGCCGTTTATCCAGGGAAGATTGCAGCAGTTCAGGATTGGCCGATTCCGACGAACGTTGCAGAGATCAGAAGTTTTCTTGGACTTGCAGGATACTACAGAAGGTTCGTGGAAAATTTTGCTCGTTTGGCTGAGCCTTTGACCAAGCTTACGCGCAAGGAAGTACCATTTGTGTGGACGGATAAGTGTGCGTCAGCTTTTGAGGCGTTGAAGCAGAGATTGATAACCACTCTTATTTTGACCGTGCCAGACAACTCCTGAGGATTGGTGATTCACAGCGACACATCCGGAAAAGGATTGCAATGTGTTTTGATGCAGCATGGAAAAGTTATAGCTTTCGCATCAAGACAGTTGAAGACCCATGAGAGGAATTACCCAACTCATGATTTGGGGCTAGCAGCTGTGATTTTTGCTTTGACGATTTGGAGGCACTACTTATTGGGCGAAAGAGTCGAAGTATTCACCGATCACAAAAGTCTGAAGTAGGTGTTCACACAGAAGGAGCTTAATATGAGGCAACGCAGATGGTTGGAGCTGATGGCTGACTACGATCTTGATCTTAAATACCATCCGGGGAAAGTTAATGTCATGCCGGATGCGCTTACTCGGTTGCCGGCAATTCAGATGTTTACTGCACAGAAGGAACGTATTGAAAACTTTTGAAGATTCGATTTGGAGGTTGTGCTACCGCATTCTTCGGGACAGTTGATGCAGCTGCAAGTACAATCGTCGTTGATCGAGAATATTAAAGCAGCGCAGTTACAGGACCCTAGATTGCAGAAATTTTGAGAACAGGTTGAAGCTGGACTTCGAACGGGCTTGTTGATTCATGAAAATGGTTCGTTGTGTTATGGTAGTCGTTTGTGTGTGCCAAAAGGAGATATTCGCGAAGAAGTTATGAAGGAGGAACACGATTCCGCATATTCCGTACATCCAGAAGGCACGAAGATGTACCGTGATCTACGACAGCATTTCTGGTGGGAACGCATGAAACGGGAGATTGCCCGCTTTGTAGAGAAGTGCTTGGTGTGTCAGCAAGTTAAGGCTGAACATCAAAAGGCCTGCTGGTTTATTGCTACCACTTCCGATTCCTCAGTGGAAGTGGGAACATATAACCATGGATTTCGTGACGGCTTTACCGCGGAGTCCAAAAGGCAACAATGCAGTTTGGGTGATAGTTGATCGATTGACCAAGACAGCTCATTTCATCCCATTTCGAGTTGGTCAATCAACAGAAGCTTTGGCAAAACGATACATGCATGAAATTGTAAGATTGCATGGAGTACCGGTGAGTATCGTGTCCGATCGTGACACTCGTTTCTTATCACACTTCTGGAGGAGCTTACAGGAAGGTTTGGGGACTTGATTGAAGTTTAGCACAAATTATCATCCTCAGACAGATGGCCAGTCAGGGAGAACGATCCAAACTCTTGAAGACATTTTGGGAGCTTGCATGTTAGACTTCAAGAGTTCATGGGAGGATCATCTACACTTAGTGGAGTTACAGTTTCCAGGTGACTATTCAGATGGCTCCATTCGAAGTATTGTATGGTCGCAAGTGTCGTTCACCTGTTTGTTGGGATGATGTTGGAGAACGAAGATTGTTGGAACCGGATTTGATCGTGCAAACAGTTGAGAAGGTTAACACTATCCGGAATCATATGAAAGCAGAACAAGACCGACAAAAGAGTTGGGCAGATACATCGAGAAGACCTCTAGATTTCGCCGTTGGTGATTTGGTATTCTTGAAGATATCACCGACTAGAGGGGTGATTCGTTTCGGAAGTCGAGGAAAGCTTTGTTCACGATTCGTTGGACCTTTCGAGATTTTGGAGCGTGTTGGAGAAGTGACGTATCGATTGGCTTTACCGCAATCCTTGGCGAATGTTCATGACGTGTTTCATGTATCTCAACTCCATAAATATGTTCGAGATGAAACACATATGCTGGATCATTCGGAGCTGACTGTCCGAGAAGATTTGACTTTTGAGGAGCGACCGATGTCGATTGTGGATCGAAGGGAAAAGGTTCTTAAGAACAAAGTTATCCCTCTTGTACTTGTTTCTTGGGGTAAACACTCACATGGAGAATCAACTTGGGAACGAGAAAATGAAATCCGGCAGAAGTTTCCACATCTATTCTTGTAGTTTCTTGATTGTTTATCCTTTCTTGTTCTTGGAATTTCGAGGATGAAATTCTTTTTGTAATTGGGTATAATATAACAACCTAGTTCATTATACCATTTCCAGTTTCCGTATTTACTTATCTGTAATATTTTCTTGATTTATCGTGTTTTAGGTGCAAATGGTATTTTACATTTTAGTTTGCATTCGACCCGACCCGCTTGCCTGAACTTGTTGATTCATATTTATAGATTACCTTGACTTGTTACATAGACACGTGCATCTTATGATAAGTACATACTGGCATTTCATCTAGCATCACATATTTTATCATATAACATTTTAGGTCATGTAAAATAAATTAAAATTGCATTTCATAGCCTGCATGATACCCGTAACCCCGTGGTAGCGTCTGTGCATTTTGTTCTTGTCCCGTTCAGTGAAACAGACATGTTTGGATGGCTACGCACATGTACGTGCATCCGTTCTTAGGGGGTATGCATTTTCGTTATCCGAGCTTTCATTTTTAAATTTGGACGTCGCATATATTTTTCATATTTTAAATCTGAATTTTTAGACCCGACCCGGATGTGTTTTCGAGTAAGTTTGTATTTGCCAAATCTCAAAACGTACTAATATTATATTAATATATTTCTAAACTATAATTATATTTATATGCTGTCATATATTAATCGTTATATTTTAAATAGAATATATTTTTTTTATATAACCAACCGATCCCTTTCTCTCTCTCTCTCTTTCTTTACTATATTATATATATATATATATATATATATACATTTTTTATTTAAAATCTAATAACTTTAACACACCCACACCCACATTATTCTCTCTCCCTCACAATTTCTTTTTCCTCTCGATCTTTTCTCCTTCTCTCTCTTCCTCTCTCTCTCTCTCACCGCTATCTCTTTCTCTCTCTCCCATATAAAACAAGATTATCTCTCCTAACTGTTCACTTAGCTCTTTCTGTCTCCTCTCGATTCTCTCTCTCTCTCCTCTCGCTAAATATTTCTCTCTATATATATATATTTATTATATATTCCTTCTTCTCCTTCGTTTTCTCATTTTCTTCAAAACCCAAGACTGCAAAACCCTGGCCGCACGCCTCCATTTCGTCGTCGCCCAAAGTCCCGACGACGCCTTTCCCAACCTCGCCGCCTCCTCACTCTCATCGCCTCCACCTCCTCTCTCATCACCCGATCCCTGTGCACGCACCCGAGACTAAACCCGAGCACCCTGCACGCCTTGCACCGCCGGAGTTGATCGCCGCCGGTGATCTCGTTCTCGTTTCCCGACTCCGTGCACCCCCCAGTAAGCCCTGCACTCCTTCACCTTCCCCTTCTTTCTTCTTCCCTTCTTTTCTTTCCTTCTTCTGTTTTCTTTAAATGGTATATGTTCTCTGTAGGTTGCTTCGCCAGAGCTCCGTCGACGTCGTCGACATCTTCGCGACCCTCTTCGCAGACCACAGTGAGCTTCCTCTTCTCATTCTTCTTCTTCCTCCTTCCATTCTTCTCTTCTTCTTTCTTTCTATGCTTTTCTTTTCTTTATATGTTCTCTTCCGTTTTAGTTTGCCGGAAACCGGGCGTGCCGTCGATGATCCCGACGACCCAGCGAGCGTACCTGACCCGTGTGATCACCTTGTGCGTTGTTTGGATCCGTTCCGTGTACCGTGCGCGCGTCGCGACTTTTTCCGCCGACGTGAGACGTTCCGTACACCCGTTTCTTGATCCGTCTAGGCAAGTTAATCTTACTACATGCTATTTAAATTATTACATACTTATTTAAATACGTATTAAACCTGTTGTTTAAATCTAGTGCCCCATATTCCATTTTAACATTTCGATATTCCGTTTATATCATTTTAGATCTAGAACATGAAAACATATCTTGTTGCATATTAGATTACGATACATGGTACCCATATCCATATTTGAATCACATAATGCTTATTTGTACAGCCCATAGTACCATTTTTAATAGTTTATAACCTTTCGGATACCTATTTGCATCCATCTCGTTTAGTATATATATACAAGTGCATCCATAGATCATATAATACATAATAATGTGATATTAACATTCCATATTTGATAAAGCGTATTTTAATTACTGTTGGAACTATAACTTTAACCCTAATCGATAACTGTGCATCCATATGTTTTAATCTATACCTATTTTGCATACTACATCACATTATTCCATTTTATTGTTATATTGGTACCCCATACTTGTTTTTGTGTACCCATGCTTAGTATAGTTTGATTATGAGTACCCACGTGATACTTGTGCACCCCTGACATGACTTGATACACTACTACTTGATACGACTTGATACCGTGCACTTCTTGACATGATTGGATTTGTATACACTACCTGACTTGACCTGAAGTACCACAGCTTGACCAGTTACCTGATCTTTTTACTAATACCAACAACCTTGACCTGTTGTCCCTACGGGCATTTCCTGTTATCTATTCAGACAAACCTGTACTTGCTTGATCCTGTGTTGGCATTAGCTCTATATCTATCAATACCTAACTTGAACACATAACTTGGGGGTATGGGGAAATCAATGATGAAACCTGACTTGTAACTCGACAGTTCGATACCTTTACTGATCAGTCTTACGGGTTAGGCCAGCCCCGGGGTGATGCTGCTGACATCACTCATCGTTACATACTACCCTTTTATTGCCTTGCGGCACGTCTCGGATTCAGCCCGAGAATCTTGACCGTGGTCCCGGGCACGCACGGGATACTATTGAGTTAGACCGATGATTCATCAAATTGATATCAAAGACTTGAGAGTAGTTAACCCAATAGACCAGTTTAGATTACTCACTACACATTACCCTCGCTGTCCTTACTTTTATCACGGTTATACCTGTTTTACCATTTATACTCATACCTGCATATCTTGCTACCCATGTTTATAGTATTGCTTGATATTATGACGCACTGACATCTGGGTTTTGCATGGCCCAGATCCTCTACCTTTGTCGCAGGCTGATCAGGAGTACTGCCGCTGTTTGACCGAGCAGTGAGGATCCTGTTAGTATCCAGTTTTACTGTCCAGGTGTTTTATTTATTGGATCTTTGCTTCCGCATATTATATTATTTCTTGACTCATTTATTCTGGCTCATGGACATGTACTAGATAGTTTAGTTTACTTTCCTGTTTTTGATATCTCTACAGCCGTAATGTGACTATGAAGGGATTTTTCCTATCCACAGGTAGCATGGTTGGCTCTGTCACGTGCCTATCTTAGCGCACTCTGGGAAGCGGGGCGTGACAAACACTATAATGAAACCTCATGTATTTCCCACGTGAGCGCCTCTGACGAACAATAAAAGAATGGTTGAGACCGAGTCACATGTTCTACATGCAAGCACTTAAAAGAAGAACTAGAAGTGCCTCCTAAGGCAGTCACGTGTTCCCACGTGACCCCCGAACAAGCACTTATATAGAAAAGGGAATAGATCCAAAAACAGCGCTTACATTTTGAAGGTGCCTCACGTGTTAGCACGCGAGCATCACAGGGTCCAAGTGCTCACCATATATAAAAGGAGAGGGGAATAAATCAAAGACAGCTCCCATTTTTGGGTGCCTCACGTGCCCACACGTGACCCTCAATAGTGCTTAGCACTTATAAAGGAAGGGGGAATAAACTAAAGACAGTTCCTAACTTTGGGGCGCCTCACGTGCCCACACGTGACCCCCAATAGTGCTTAGCACTTATAAAGGAAAAGAGAATAAATCCAAAGAGACAGTGTCCATCTTTGGGGCACCTCACGTGCTCATACATGATGGCCAAAAAAATTAAGTGTTTAACACTTATATACAGATGGGGATTTGGACCGAAATATACAGTGCCAACTTTCAGGCGCCTCACATGCCTTACGTGAGCGCCCCAAATTTCAGTGTTTTACACTGCTTTTGAGCCTTACATGGGAGCACGTGAGCGCCGAGCAGATATTAGTGTTTAACACTGTGAGAGGCTAACCTTAGCCCAAATTAGCCAAGTCTCCCGAGGCTAAAAAAACCCTTTTGACCATCAATCAACCGAGCTCTCCTATACTCAGGTCTCCCCGAATCGATCTTAGTGTCAAAGATGGCCAACGATCTCCTGACACATGGCATCTAAAATGATGTTCGTTCCACCATGATCTCTCCCTTCAATCTGGAGTTTGGTTCAAGGGTACATCTCTCCATACCTCTGATACATGTCGTTGTAATTCTTCAACGATGTCAGAGAAGTGGAGGGTCCCGACAACCAACAGCTCTTGGATGCACTCTCAAACCCATAAGCATACCATAATGGACTGTAATGTTCTTAAACTAACTGTGGACTGCAGCGTCCTGGAACTAAAACGATAGTGCCTGAATGCTCTTTCGTTGGATCAAAAATGATCGTGAAGCCCCATTAAGTAGATCTTAGTCCTATATCGGATTAACGTATCCTTAACAAATATTTAAGTCGATCTTAATCTCAAACAAAGTTAACGATCCTTAAATCAAACCAAACCTAAATATAAGAAAATACGGATTTGGATTAATCCACGCCCTACGGGCGACAACAAAAATTAGTCTCCGTATACAATCCACGGGCAACCAAAAATAAAACAAACACACACGACACGAAGTGACCTTCTGGAGCAGGAGAAAGTGGTTATCTCTACGTGGTAACGTAATTAAGTGCAGGGGCTTGCGCTTGCAGGGAAGAGCATCCCCACAATCAAAAACCCCTCACAACGAGGGGAAATCTGACGAAGTCTGCTACAACGGCCGCATCCGTCCAAACCTCTGATACACGGTACCATAAATCAACTTGGAATTTTCGGAGAGGTGGACGGAGAAATGCAAATAACATCTGCCCCCAAATTCAGGTAAGACGATCTATGCGGTTTCGTCCCTGTTTTCGGCGGTAAACAGTGGTGATGGTGTTGTGGCGGGTGGTTGACGGTTGACGATGATGGTGCTGTGGGGAAGCTGTAAGCGATGTTGTGAGGGTCGGGTAGGAGTGGGGCCGGGGCCGGGTTGGAGTTTGCAGCGAGGGGTGGCTAGCTAGGTGCTCGGTAATGGTGGCGGTGGTTTCAAGCCTGTCGGAGACGATGGGGCTTGGTGGTTAGGATGATGGTGTTGGGTTGAGACTTAGTCATGGGAGAGAGGGAGTGGGCTCATCGGCGTTGGTCTCAGGCTGGTAAAGTTGTGCAAGGTGGAAGTTGACGATGAGGGTACAGTAGCCGACGGAGGTGAGGAAGGCCGGTGGTGCAATGGGTTGGGGTGTAAGGAAGTCTTGGTGTTGATGGGTGGAGGTAGAGTTGGGTTCGGAGAGGGTGAGGCTTGCTGGAGGAGATGATCGGCATTGCTGGGGTCGGCCGGTGATCGAGCTTGGAGGAAGTGGGGAGGTCGTCGTGGTTGGTGGAGATGCTCGAGAGGAGATGAAGGTGGCGACATGGCTCATCGGAGGTGGCTCAGTGGCCTAAGACGGTGAGAGTTAGGTCGTGGGTCTCGCCGGTGGTGCTCAGGGGGCATCAGCAATGGAGTTGGTTAGGGATCGGTTTAGAATTCTTTGAGGAGATGATTAGAGTGACAGAGGGAGTAAGATAATGGAGTTGTTGAGGAGCTCGAAGGGATCTCGGGGATGGCCGTTGGGGCGAGGGCGAGGTCGAGGTCACGGCTGTTAAGGGGAGCGGGTCTCGGGGGTAGCGTGAGGGAGGGGAAGACGTGGGGAAAAGGGGAGAAAGAGAGAAGATGGGGATTGGGGTCCGGGTCGGGTCGGGTCTGGGGTTAAGTGGGCTTGGGCCAGGTTCAAAGAAAAGTAAAGGAATGGAGAAGGCTGGGTTTGGGTGAAGGGTTAGTGTTTAGTTAGGGTTTGGGTTTAGGTTTTAAGAATTAGAAATTATTATTAGAAAAATATATGAAGTATTTATAGAAAATATTTAAATAGAGAAAAAATTAAGAAACATTTATTTATAGATACAGAAAAATATTTACAAAGGAACTGGTTATTACATTATACCCCACTTATATAAAATTTCGTCCTCGAAATTAAAATAAACGATAAGCTATAAAATTCTATGCGAAAAGCAACAAAATCAAATACTACTATATAGTGATTTACGCAAAAGCAAAGAGATGAAAATCAAATATTTATATATATAAGAAAATACAATTAACATAGAATGACAACAATAAATAATAATGAAGGATTGGTTGATAGGCCTTAAGAAACAAAACTATCTTAATAAAACTACAAATCAAGCAATTATATAATTAGTTGAGAATACTCATACGGTAAAATACAGGAGAAAAATAAAATGAAAATATAGGTGGCTAGTAAACAACTAGATATCAACAATTAACGTAAAGACCAAGACTAAACTATATTTGTAAAAGTGCGGAGATAATACAATACAAAAGAAACTAAGATAATACCAAGATAATGACATATGTACAAGTAAATAAAAATGTATTAGCATACAAGATAACCATAATTTATATTATAGTAAATAAAAAATTTAAATTGATTGGAGCACAAAAATACGTAAGTAAAAGTAAATATGAAAACAAAAGATAGTTGGCATAAATATGAACAAAGAAAAGGGAATACTATATGGAAAATCAATATGAAACTCATTTTAAAGAAAAACTCAAACCGCTAATAATATAAATTTTGAAAGTTAATCAAAAGAACACCAACAAATGAAATGAATATGAATGATAACAGTATAATAAACAATAAAACATTAAAAGAAATATAGAGTAGCAAATAACTCAAACTAACATCCTGTAATTAAAGCAGATAAAAATCACGACAAAAGGCACGAAGAATGGAACTTCATAATAAAAGGACGATAGTATGGAAATCATTAGTAGGAAAACTGACTAGAAAATAAAATATGCAGTGTAAGTTAGAACTATGAAAAATTTGAAAATAGTAGAGTACTTAGAGAAAGTGAGGAAAACAAATATACTTAATCACAACTCACAATTTTATTTTATTTTTTTTGCATTTAAACCAAGGAGTTCAACAGATACAAAATTTGAACGAAAAGAAACAACTAATCCAATAAAATAACAACGTCTTTAAGGGAAGCAGGAAAAGTGATGACCCCGCGTCGGTATCTAATCTCTGTGATCTCGTAAGGCAAGTTTGAATCCTGTGCTGGGTCCGTGCCGTCCTCGAAAATTCAAGGTACGAAAACAACCAAGTTACTCAAGCAGATGTGGAAAGCGTTGACGAATCTCCTCCTTGCAGCACTTTTCTTCTAGGGTAACCATTGACAAGATACTTGCCGGATCCACAAATCAAGCACTGCCCCTTGGCCCGGCGACAGTCTCTCCGAAATTGCCCCAGTCTCTTGCAATAACCGCATACTTGGGTTCTCTGCTGCTCCTCAAGCTGAGGGAAAAATGGCCGCTTCATCTGTACACCTCCTCTTTTACTAACAGGGATTCCCTCACGATCGGGGCTCCTCCTGGTGCTCGAACTAGCTGCCTCCTTAACCCCTCAGCTAAAAGATCGTTCGTCCTCTCTTGGGCTTCTCTCAATCCTTACAGTACGCCCAAAATCTCGGCAGGGTGATCCTGGAAGGCGGAGGTGGAAGGAGAGTCGTGGAAAGCCATGATTCCGAAACAACAAATTTTCGGACGACGGTTTAAGATATAAGAATCAGAATAAGATATAGAATTAACAACGTAGCAAGAATATGTGGTGAGGCGAAACTCAACCGAGTGGAAATCAAATGTAGAACTCCAAGTCACTCAAGCAGAGTGATGCCTTGTAACTATACTGCAGTTCATAGTTACAACCACACAACTCTACTAGTTACCCAAAACTCTAGCTGATGGAGTCAAAAATGTATCTTGATAAACTATAGGGATTCTAGTCAAGGATAACAAGTTTACAATTTAGACCAAATGGGCGACTTAAATTGTCAAGTCTTAGTCGGAAACTGTAATCTCATTCTAAACCAACCTGGCTCTGATACCAACAAAGCCATGTCACGCCCCGCTTTCCAAAATACGGAATCCGGGAGGTAACTAGGCCAGCCATACTATTACGGTCAAGAAAATATCCCGCCGTAGTCACACTTCGGCTTCTAGTAGTACATGGCAAGCAGTATTCGTAGCACAAGTAATGAGAAATGCAGTCACTAATTCTATCAAAACAGATATAAAACTAATTATATAGAGTCGAAGGGAATGATAGCGCTGACGTCGCTGATCTAGATATCCGCAATATCCTTGAGGTAGGGAAGGTCCTGATCTAAGCTAAGTCCACTTCTCACTCTGAGCATGCATACTCAAGTTCGTCAGAGCGATACAATAGCAATATATATATATATATATATATATATATATGAAATACATGCAATGATGATAAATATGAAGCAGTAAACATAGAGTAATGACGTGAGCATGAAATAACCGGTACAGGTCAACAGTAAAGTATATGTATCGAATCAGTAATCAATGCAATGTCCATATCACTGACCCTATCAATCTCTAAGTCTCAAAGTCCATGTCACTAAACTTATCGTCAGTCCGAGGGTGGGTGTTAACCACCGCAGGAGTATTCCCAACCCATGGATAAGCCCCAGGGGCAAGGAAACACGGGCCGGAATCATGATCAGTAAGAATTAGTAACACGATCAGTATCAAAATCATGAAATCACGAAATATGCCGGCAATGGGACTCCTGAGATTCTGTTAATCAAACTCACAATCAAACTACTCCACACCCCGCGGTCTACATCAAACACCGACCATGAATCTAAATACTAGTCGCTCTATGACAAGTCTATGCGAGAATTGGAGACAGGGTCTCCATCAAGCATGTCTCAACTGGTATCCAAGATAAATGGACAGTACTCGATGTCTTACCTATGACACTAATATAAGTGCTTCCATACCCGTCCCATACCAGTTATAGTTACACTTATATATGTCTCATAGGTGTCGACAATGCAATAATTAATTGGTTCTACTAATTGTGTACAAGTACGTGCCACTTTCATTATTCAATCACGCTTTTACACTAACGTACTTGCCACAATCCAATCACTGACATTTATCACATGGTAATGTAACACGGTCACTAGGATATCGATGTAAATGAACACTGTTTGCAAAGGGTATAACAGTCATGCAACATGATGGGGATACAGTATATGCACTACTAAATACATATGAGCAGCCGGTGTCAGTTGGATTAGAAAAATCACATAAAATCACACGTGCATAATTTGGCGAAACAATATAAAAAGTGTAAATAGTTTATTAAATTATCTATACAAAAAAATTAGTTTCGAGTCAATCGGGTTTCAGGTTTGTGAGTTACGGTCCTTCCATTTTAAGTGTTTACTGCTGGAAATCCAATTTCTAAACTGAAAGTCCGTTTCGTAACACGTTTTACTCCCTGTTGGAATCATAATTAGGCGACGCTACAGTTTGATAATATTTATATTTATTTGTTATATTTCCAATGCATTAGACGGATCAATAATATCCATCTTACGCAGGGAGATATGCACTGTCTAAGGTTAAGGTATACATTCTATTTCTGCAAGAAACTACAGAACATATCGACGGTTTAAAAGGTGTTATAAATATCAAACGACACCGGAATGCAATGAGACCAGTACCGCTGGAAAGATAATTCAATCCTATACGCTTATATGTATGGTTCCGCACACTTGCTCACTTAAACAGGGATAAACATGTGTTCCAAAACGGGTAAAGGTAAAGACTCTGGCTCTGGACTGCAGTCTAGAGCCATGAATCGCCTCAGTTTTTAATGGCATAACCTATTAAAATACAGAGATGAACTATGGGGTGTTTTAGGTTTAGCTGTTAGATTCGATACGAGCCATAGAATGCTAAGATCCTATATCTAAATAATTTATTATGATTTTAACGGTCCAACATGTCTGGGAAAATTGAGATTTCGCAAGGGTTATCGGAATGTCATTTTATTGGTGAAGCGATATTAATTTGCAAACCAATTTCTACAGAGTATTCATTAACGGTAATGGGGTCTAATTTATCTCAGGTTTCGCCATATTTGATTAAGTTTACACATCGGATTCCATATTGAACACATAGGTTTATCAACCGATTAATGGTCGAAAAGTCGATTCAATTATTGGGCCTGCACGAAATTAATTCAAGGGTTTCTATTTGCCGTTAATCATAACATGTTAATCATAACATAGTAAGCTCGATTATGTCCCAAACAGTATTGTCAAATTGATCAATACTTTTTGGTAAAATTGCTATTGTATTTTTCGATATTCTATATACTTATCGCTATGAATAAAATAACATGTATAGCAAGTATGAACTTGCCTTAGACGATCGAAGACATGACACTACGCAGCGTAACATGGACACGGAACAATGATGATGATAATGCAGCAGCGGCACGACAACGACGAGGTGGGTGGCACGGACACGACACGGCTTGGGTTCGGCACAGCTAACGGTAGGGGTATGACAGTGGCGGTGATGTGACGATGAGCATGGAGTTAGCTACGGCACGGGCTGGGGTCATGGTGGTTGCGACTTGGCGATGGAGCTCGGAGTGGTAGAGCTCGGAGGAAGCTGGTGAAGAAGGTGGTGATGGCGTTGACAATTAACGATGATGGTGTTGTGGGGAAGCTGGAGGCGATGTTGTGAGTGTCGAGCAGGAATGGGGCCGGGGCCGGGTTGGAGGTTGCAACGAGGGGTGGCTAGCTAGGTGCTCGGTAATGGTGGCGGTGGCTTTGAGCCCGTCAGAGCCGATGGGGCTTGGTGGTTAGGGTGATGGTGTTGGGTTGAGACTTAGTCATGGGAGAGAGGGGTGGGCTCATCGGCGTTGGTCTCAGGATGACAATGTAGTGCGAGGTGGAAGTCGACGATGAGGGTACAGTAGCCGACGGCGGTGAGGAAGGCCGGCGGTGCTGTGGGTTGGGATGTAGGGAAGTCTTGGTATTGATGGGTGGAGGTAGAGTTGGGTTTGGAGAGGGTGAGGCTTGCTGGAGGAAATGATCGGCATTGCTAGGGTCGGACGGTGATGGTGCTTGGAGGAAGTAGGGAGGTCGTCGTGGTTAGTGGAGGTGCTCGGGAGGATAGGAAGGTGGTTCAGTAGCCTTGTCGGAGCCGGTGAGAGTTGGGTCACGGGTCTCGCCGGTGGTGCACAGGAGGCATCGGCAATGGAGTTGGTTAGGGCTCGATTTAGAATTCATTGAGGAGATGATTAGAGAGAGAGGGAGGGAGTAAGATAATGGAGTTATTGAGGAGCTCGGGGGATCTCGGGGATGGCCGTTGGGGCGAGGGCGCGGCTGTTAAGGGGAGCGGGTCTCAGGGGTAGCGCGAGGGAGGGAGAAGACGTGGGGAAAGAGAGAAGACGGGGATTGGGGTCCGGGTCGGGTCTGGGGTTAAGTGGGCTTGGGCCGGGTTCAAAGAAAAAGAAAGGAATGGAGAGGGTTGGGTTTGGGTGAAGGGTTAGTGTTTAGTTAGGATTTGGGTTTAGGTTTTAAGAATTAGAAATTATTATTAGAAAAATATATGAAGTATTTATAGAAAATATTTAAATAGAGAAAAATTTGGGAAACATTTATTTATAGATACGGAAAAATATTTACAAAGGAATTGGTTATTGCAATATCCCACGTTGAGTTCGCATGACCCGCGTGATCGAGGGTTTCCTTGTTTCGAAGCGAGGGGTAATTAGCGGCGTCCGCGGCTGCCGGAGATTAGGATCCCCACAATCAATAAACCCACCTTACCTCAGGCAGGGGGAATCTGTACAATGCCTGACAAACGAACGCATTCTTATCTTAATAGGGTGGCAAAAAAACACTCTACAGTAATGAAACTAACATAAAGACGAATTGGGCATTGTGCTTTAAGTCTAAAATCAGTCATGTAGACTTAGGAATGAAACTAGCTGCTATAGTCGAAAAAGTAGTGTTTTGTAAATGACGAAGAATGCCTCCTTGGGGTTGGGCGGGGGGGGAGCCATCAGTGGGATACTCGTAAATTGTTATTCGAAACACTCTTTCCGGAGAGCCGGTGTTGAAGTTGCTAAGTTTGATAAGCCGTTTCAAAACGAAAAATGCCTCCTTGGGGTTGGGGGGGGGGGAGCCATCAGTGGGATACTCGTAAATTGTTATTCGAAACACTCTTTCCGGAGAGCCGGTGTTGAAGTTGCTAAGTTTGATAAGCCATTTCGGTTGAAACTCACTTCAGACAGCTGGATAGCTGCCATCAAGCCGCCCCTTTAGAGCAAGGGCCGTCCGCTAAGTCAATTCTTATGAAATCATGAATCAGATCATTTGCCAAATTATGTTTTATCAACATATAGATATCTTATTTGTCATAATTAATCCAGTAAATTGGTTTTTAATCTTACAAACCATTTAGAAGAAAATAAATATTTCCTTGGTGATGGGTCTAATATTTTTTTTTTTATATATATTTTTTAAATATATCATTATAACTATCATTCTTATTTGATATACTAATAATGATTTGGTTCACATGTATAATCATCTCTATTCTTTTAATTAAAGGCAATTTTTTATATAAAATAAATCATATATATTTTAATATTTAATTCGAAAAATCTACTTCTAAGGTTTTTTTTTTATTTTCAAAAATCGACCTAAAACCGCCAAGTCAGCATGTGTGCTAGATTAGTTTTCTAATTAACCTTAATTATAAACCGGGGTTGGTAACTCGGGCTTTCAACTTAAATTCAAAGGATTACATTTTCCTTCTTTTACTATACATGGATGCCCATCTGAGGATTCATTTAAGTGTTCGGTTTACAAAGAGAAATTACTTGGTTGTTGTTTTGTTCTTCATTTTTCTTTCAATAAATTGAGAGTTATCTTAATGCCAGTTTCATATTTGCATCCAGTAATTGTCACTATTTAGTTTGTGATGGACAGTGGATATTGGGAAGAAATACGAAGACCACACTCGATCTCTGCTATTCAAATATGCAATCGGCATCGGTGAGCTTATCGTAGAGTTGGGGTGTAATGCTTGAAGCTTTCATGTTAAACATGCACGGTTTTATTTTTGGGTAAATTACACAAAAACGCCCTTAACTATCATGGTTTGTCACTAAAATGCCTAAAATATTTTTAAGGTTTTTGAATATTTTTTCCCCTAAAATACCCTCAAAAAGGAGCACATAAGGTATTTTACAGTAATTAAAAAGTTGTAGGCACTTTAGCGGAAAATCATGATGGTAAAGGGTATTTTTGTGTAATTTACCCTTTATGTTTTGATGTCAAAAACATAAACCTAGTATTTTGCCAATCATGAAGCATTCTCTGAAAAGGACGTAGGGCCCGTTGGAATGTCAAGTTTAAAAGAGGTATTATTGTAGAAATTGGTTCAAAGCTTGAAAATAAAACCCAAAAATTATGCAAAGCCCAAGATGCCAACTCCTTGACTCTTGAATTGCAAGAGTATGCACAAACAACCACGCCAAATTTCACCTTGCTGAAAGTGTGAAATGTTTTTTTTAATATAGATGAATCATACTCCATTTTCGCATGCATATTTCTACAAACCCGAAATCCAGGCGTGTAGAGTTCCTAATCTCGACCCATCCTAACTCCATCCCTGTGCGCGAGCGAGGCCCATGTGAGAAGTCCTTGTTTGCTACTGCTAACCGATGCCCCGAGTCTTTAATATGCAACAACCGAAACGAGTTTTAGAGCACCGGGCTTGGCATGCCATCCACATCTTGAATTCTAAAACTGGTAGATCACGGGCGTGGCTCCCCTCTAGAACTTAAATTGCTAACTTAATGGTCTAAAACGGCTGACCTTGTCATATATACTTTGTACTTGTTACGTTATATACCGAACTTTGGCCGACAGTTATTTTGGCTCGCACGCGTGCTTTGATATGTGGCATGTGTTTGATTAATTTATTCATTGGTGCAGAAGGTGATAGTGAAATTTCTTTTCTTTTCATCTTCGGTTGCCTTATAGGTTGCCTAATATCGTCACTAATTTCTGTTCACATATTTCCAGTCTAATGTTCACATATTTTCAGTCTAATACAACCGATGGCCCGAAAGCTTTTTCAAGAAATTATTTTTGTATCCCAATTGCAAATATGTATCACAATATCTTACATCCTTAACCTGTCAACCAATATATTGGTTATTCGCACGCCCGTCCAATCTACATAAGTGATGGGCATATATCTCTACTACTATAACCACAAAACCTAAGGGTCTCCAAATTGATTTCAATTTGATGGTCTAATGTAGCCTCGAATAGAATTTTCTTTAACAAATATTTAATAAATACAGTCATCAACTGAATCAGTTATAACTAAACAATCATCTCTACCGATCTTAAATGACTACTAGAATCATTGTGAATCATTTTGAAAACAAATTAACAACTCCCAGCATCTAAGTTTTAATGATCTTCTGTATTTTTTACTTTTTTGAATTTAAATTAAAAAAATTAAACATAATTTCGTAGTGATTTCTTAACCTTATAACCCCAGACATCCATTCTCCTTTGACTAGCCACCCACAACAAATTGCACGCAGGTATATAAATTAGAAGATGTAATGTTCATTTTTCATATTTAATAGGTAGCGTAGGTAGAGTGTATTTTCTTTTCATGTGTTGTTATATTCGAATTTATTTCTTTTTAAAATTTCAAAAAGAGAATAAAGTAGAATAAATATGAGTAAATTAAAGACATGTACAAACATTTAGAAGTTGGAATGTTATATGGAAGCCTAAATTTTTTTCCATTTTAGATAGAAAGGAACAGGGAAACCAAACTAGGAGTGCGGGTTTTTGACAATTTTTATATTAGGCCCGAAATTTAAAACCTATATCCAAAATATATCTGAATCCAATGGGCTTACAGTACCTTATATTCAAGCCCACAATTCAGGCTACAATCAAGTTTTGGCGGATTTCAAGTTTAGACGAAATTATCGGATTTTGCGGGTTTTTTGTCAAAAAATCTAAATTATAAAGTTTGAGGTGAGTTCTAACAAATATTTGCTCAATATACTCAACAAATCTATATTCAATTATATATTATTGATTTATAAATTAAATTTAAAAATTCCACCAACTAAAATCATAAAATAAATAAGGATATGTGCATTACAATATTTAAAATTAAATGCTATGATATATAAGTCGGAGTGGACTATTGAAACCGGGTTTGATTCGTGTCGGATGTTAGGTTCAGACAGACTAGTTTAATACTAAACCCATAAGCAACCCAAAAACTCGGAAATATCGGCATGGGTCAGATCATGCTCAGGTTAAAACCCTACCCGACTTGCATCCTTGGGGAACGGGGGAGAGTGGGAAAAGAGAGAGGAGGATGAATGACGTGGACATCAACATAAATGGAGAATTTCTTTGTTTTCTGATTTTTTTTTTGGGAGGGGAGGGGAGGGGAGGGGGAAGATACGGGGACATTTGATACCGATATGGAGTTCTAGTTATAACTGCTGTGATGGTTTATACAATGAGCATTACTTTATCTACCCATTTTGAATTCATACCTTATCCTATCCAAGAGTTAACCATACCCGCGTGTATCCAAGAAATATAAAAGCCTGTGTTTATATCTTGGATACATGAATGTGGGAATTAAAGTGGGCAGATAAAGTATTTTCTTTTTTATTTTGGTATGCAATTAAGAAATCAAGCAAATGAGCGCTATTCACGTGAATATTAGCAAATGCCAGCTAATAAAAAATACATAAATACAAAATATTTACGCTCTCTCTCTCACTCTCTCTCTCTCTCTCTCACTCATACAACAAGAAATCTGATGTATTATTCAAAGATTAATGCTTATATTCCAATTGTGGCAGAGATCTTGTCTCAATTAAAGCAAAGATCGATCATCTTCTTTGCCTCTTGATCAAGTCAATGCTTTGTCTCACAAAAATAATCGAATCCATATCTCCAAAACTTTTGTTTTGATGCTGGGGGTGAGATTTTCTAACTTTCTTTCCTTTCAAGAACACGGATAAAATCGGATGACTGGATTTTGGTTTAATGTATCCATCACTATTCAGATATATATTACGACTGAAAGTCCTTTTGACGCCTAAAATTATGATTAGGGTCTCTGTTCATAAATAAATGACATTTTTGCCGCTTAATTTGAAAAGGAGATCAGGATTAGATTTTTCTAACAAGCAACTGATACACCAAAATTAATGCTGGTTGCAATATTGATTTGGTGAGATATTTTCCCTTAGCATTATGATATATATTAAAGGTTGAATTAAGTCTTTTGTTTTATTTAGTATACGTTGGTATAATAATGAACACTATTAATCTGGCAATTTATTTAGGTTCTGGCAACCACTATTCAGCTCAAATTGAACGGAAGAAATATGATTGAGTCAAAAATCAGTGAGTATCAGACTGTTAAGTATGGAAATAATGAGACTCTTAAGTTGCTAGCTCACTACTAGAAAAAAGGGTTGTCCCTACGGATATCTCCGTAGGGGCAAAAAATTAATCTGTAGGTGCAAACGCCGTAGGTGCAAGTTGAAGTCCTGAACTTGCCCCTACGGTCAAAAACTTGTCCCTACGGAGTTCTATGTAGGTACATTTGCACCTACGGATTAGGGCGTAGGGGGAAAAAAGTTATTTTATTTACGGTTATTTTAATTATATTAACTATACCTACGGATATATCCGTAGGTCCAAGTAGTATCCCCTACGGATATATGCGTAGGTACGTATCCGTAGGGGTATTTTTTTGCCCCTACCGATAAATCCGTAGGGACAAGACCAACCCTCCTGACACTGAGATCAGGGGGGAAATATCAGTTACTGCTGATATTTTGCCCCTACGGCTTAATCCGTAGGGGCAACATGTGTACCTACGGATTAATCCGTAGGTACACATTATCTGTTTTTTTTTTATAAAAAGAGCTGCCTTATTTTTTCTCGCCCTGTGCACAATAATATATATATCAATAAAATATAAAATTAATTATCACACAACATATATCGCAGTATTCATAATCACATCTCACGCATATAATATACAAAAGAAACCCAAATACTGAATATGATATAAATATAAACCAATATCAATATCAATATCAATATCGTTTCAAAATGTAGTACAATATGTATGATATAAATAAATGCATGTTTCAAAAAATAAGAACCAAAAAGCTACCCTAGCTCGGTCCAGCTCCACCTCTGAATAACGATAGAATAACGCGCGCCTGCTCATCGTTCAATAAACTTTGCAATTCGGCGCGAGCGGGAGTCTGAGCGTCCTGTGGAGCTGGCGATGTGGTCTGCGCAGCCGCCGTCGAGGGAGTCGCTTGCGGAGCCGCGGCTGCGGGAGTCTGAGCGGGCGCTGGAGCTATAGGAGCTGTCTGCGGAACCGCAGCCGATGTAGTGGCTTGCGGAGCCGCAGCCGAAGGAGATGCATGCCATGTACCCTGTTGCGTCTGGACCAAACGTGTGTAAGAAGCGTGTAAGAACTGTGTATTATTCGAATTCGTATCATTATCAAGTTATTTCGAAATCCCATTTGGATATCTAGTTTGGAAAACCGTTGTTTATTTTAATTACATATGTATGTATGATTAATCAAATCTAAGTCTAAAACCAAATAAGCTTAAGGTACGTACTAATTATGGATATGTTGATATATATAATATGACATGATATTTTACTAAAAAGTAGTATACATACCAGCATCTCCTTCAACTCCTCAACGGTGGCCCTCAAGCTCTCCAGTTCCTGCTGGACACGTCGCTCACCGGAGACGGAGGAAGTCTCCGTAGGGGCAAAAAATTAATCTGTAGGTGCAAACGCCGTAGGTGCAAGTTGAAGCCCTGAACTTGCCCCTACGGTCAAAAACTTACCCCCACGGAGTTCTATGTAGGTACATTTGCACCTACGGATTAGGGCGTAGGGGAAAAAAGTTATTTTATTTACGGTTATTTTAATTATATTAACTGTACCTACGGATATATCCGTAGGTCCAAGTAGTATCCCCTACGGATATATGCGTAGGTACGTATCCGTAGGGGTATTTTTTTGCCCCTACCGATAAATCCGTAGGGGCAAGACCAACCCTCCTGACACTGAGATCAGGGGGGAAATATCAGTTACTGCTGATATTTTGCCCCTACGGCTTAATCCGTAGGGGCAACATGTGTACCTACGGATTAATCCGTAGGTACACATTATCTGTTTTTTTTTATAAAAAGGGCTGCCTTATTTTTTCTCGCCCTGTGCACAATAATATATATATCAATAAAATATAAAATTAATCATCACACAACATATATCGCAGTATTCATAATCACATCTCACGCATATAATATACAAAAGAAACCCAAATACTGAATATGATATAAATATAAACCAATATCAATATCAATATCAATATCGTTTCAAAATGTAGTACAATATGTATGATATAAATAAATGCATGTTTCAAAAAATAAGAACCAAAAAGCTACCCTAGCTCGGTCCAGCTCCACCTCTGAATAACGATAGAATAACGCGCGCCTGCTCATCGTTCAATAAACTTTGCAATTCGGCGCGAGCGGGAGTCTGAGCGTCCTGTGGAGCTGGCGATGTGGTCTGCGCAGCCGCCGTCGAGGGAGTCGCTTGCGGAGCCGCGGCTGCGGGAGTCTGAGCGGGCGCTGGAGCTATAGGAGCTGTCTGCGGAACCGCAGCCGATGTAGTGGCTTGCGGAGCCGCAGCCGAAGGAGATGCATGCCATGTACCCTGTTACGTCTGGACCAAACGTGTGTAAGAAGCGTGTAAGAACTGTGTATTATTCGAATTCGTATCATTATCAAGTTATTTCGAAATCCCATTTGGATATCTAGTTTGGAAAACCGTTGTTTATTTTAATTACATATGTATGTATGATTAATCAAATCTAAGTCTAAAACCAAATAAGCTTAAGGTACGTACTAATTATGGATATGTTGATATATATAATATGACATGATATTTTACTAAAAAGTAGTATACATACCAGCATCTCCTTCAACTCCTCAACGGTGGCCCTCAAGCTCTCCAGTTCCTGCTGGACACGTCGCTCACCGGAGACGGAGGAAGTCTCCGTAGGGGCAAAAAATTAATCTGTAGGTGCAAACGCCGTAGGTGCAAGTTGAAGCCCTGAACTTGCCCCTACGGTCAAAAACTTACCCCTACGGAGTTCTATGTAGGTACATTTGCACCTACGGATTAGGGCGTAGGGGAAAAAAAGTTATTTTATTTACGGTTATTTTAATTATATTAACTGTACCTACGGATATATCCGTAGGTCCAAGTAGTATCCCCTACGGATATATGCGTAGGTACGTATCCGTAGGGGTATTTTTTTTGCCCCTACCGATAAATCCGTAGGGGCAAGACCAACCCCCCTGACACTGAGATCAGGGGAGAAATATCAGTTACTGCTGATATTTTGCCCCTACGGCTTAATCCGTAGGGGCAACATGTGTACCTACGGATTAATCCGTAGGTACAGATTATCTGTATTTTTTTAAAAAGGGGCTGCCTTATTTTTTCTCGCCCTGTGCACAATAATATATATATCAATAAAATATAAAATTAATCATCACACAACATATATCGCAGTATTCATAATCACATCTCACACATATAATATACAAAAGAAACCCAAATACTGAATATGATATAAATATAAACTAATATCAATATCAATATCAGTATCGTTTCAAAATGTAGTACAATATGTATGATATAAATAAATACATGTTTCAAAAAATAAGAACCAAAAAGCTACCCTAGCTCGGTCCAGCTCCACCTCTGAATAACGATAGAATAACGCACGCCTGCTCCTCGGTCAATAAACTTTGCAATTCAGCGCGAGCTGGAGTCTGAGCGTCCTGTGGAGTTGGCGATGTGGTCTGCGCAGCCGCCGTCGAGGGAGTCGCTTGCAGAGCCGCGGCTGCGGGAGTCTGAGCGGGCGCTGGAGCTATAGGAGCTGTCTGCGGAACCGCAGCTGATGTAGTGGCTGTTAGTTATATGTATGCCCTAGAGGCCATTACTATACATAGGATGTATACTGTAGTGGATGCTTGGACATATATAGGGAGGACTTTCTTGCTCGACATGATAGTATGCTATCTGGTTACTCTTTACCTTAACGTGTATACTGATTGCCTCTCTATTACATGTTGGTAAAGCCCTTAAGATGTGTACTTGACTACCTGGACTATGATGCGGATCATACCAGTGGGGACATGGTAGTTTATAAGTACATCCTTCAAGGTCCCTAGTCGTGGGTGTATCGAGACGGGGCATCGATATACCAGAGTAGACTAGCGTATACCTTCTCGACCCATATAGATGGGCGATGGATGATCCCATATCCATTGGTGTTTGACATCAGAGATGATATACGGGTGCTCAGTGGAGACTGGGTACACTGACGGACTCGTCGAGAACTCCCAGATGGTATTATACCTCACGTCAGATGGCAGTTCTCTGGCGACACTGGTACAGGTTAGTCTGTAGACCCCGAGATCGTCATAGAGTCTTGTGTGATTCCCACTGTGCTTTGATTTCCACCTTACCACGTCCAAGAGGGCGTGCAAAACGGTGGCTTTTGGGTACAGTCCCGAATCACATGGAGGCAATGAGCGATAGGAGGGGATTCGTCTCTCCCGGTATAGGGAGTTGATGTTGCGCTGTGTTCGATTGGCTATAACCGGAAATCCCTGGCCAGGGTTGCTGAGATTTACTGGTAAGTGTTATCAGTAGTTTCTCGAACTGTTATAGACCTCATATCGACACGACTTATCGAGCTATTTGGGTCTGACGTTTACCACCCCTAGGCAAGATATGCGACATATCAGACGACGAGACCGGACTGTACGGTAAGTGTTACTGGTTGGATTCACAGGAGTATGAGCGGACTTGCTCATCGATCTTCTGATCGCTCAATACCCGGGTGGCCGTTACGTTTAGCAGACCGCTTGCGGCTTGTGGGTGCTTGATATGATCATCATCTGCTGCCGGCGTATTGACGAGTCTTTAGAGTCCTACACAGAGGTTTCCTGGCTCAAGCGAAACGAAATAGGAGCGCATATGAGATATGTGCAGGACCGAGAATAATGCGTGTATGTGATATCGTATTTCATTCTCGCGATGAATGTATCGATTGGTTATATGCGATATAACCTAGTTATCGAATCAAGGATTGATTCGATAAGCCGATACATAGGATACTAGTCGGTTATATGCGATATGACCGGATCGTTAAATCAAGTGTTGATTTAATGATTTAATGTATAATTATATATTTGATAAATTACTTTGCATTAACTAGTATTGGTTCACTTTAAATAGATTTTCTCACTTGATTTGTGCAAGTTGTATATGTGATATACTTTTGTGCACTTGATTGTATCATGTTTGATGATACATATTTATTTGGTTAAGTGTAAAGAATTAAACCATGGTTAAGTTGATGATTAGGGTTTTGCTTATTCATTTATTTATTTGTTTATTCATTTTGGAAATGATAAGAAAAGAATGGTGGCTTTATTTGTAGTTTAGTTAAAGCTTCATGAAACTTTGACCTAGTCCACCATTCTTGTCTCTTGCTTAACCCTAACCATCATAACTAACCATGGTCTCTTCTCTACACTTAACTAAGGTTAGAATATGATAAGAATCAATTCTTTTTCAATTATTCAAAAACACTTTATCATATTCTTTCTTCTTCTTCTTCTTCACAAGAAAGAAAAGCTTGCCTCATCAATGGCAAGTGATGAAATCAAGTGAGAAATCCAATTGTAAAGTGAACCCACCTCCTATTTCTTCATCCTCTACCTCTTGCCAAGTAGTATAGGGTGTTTTCTTCACAAGTTTCATGACTTGGTGAAGTGGGAGCTTGATCTTGTGATGCCTCGACGTAGATCATCTTCGGCATTATTGTCGATGACCTAGCCCGCCCATTTCTCCGATGAAGCCGACGCTAGAGCCCGGGATTGGATTTGGACAGCAAGGGGACTTCATCATGGAGCTATGGAGGTGGAGAACCGGATCTACAAAGGTTGTATTTCCGTTCACTTAGTTAAATTGTTAACTAGCTTCTTTGTTTCGCCTAAATATCTAGTTAACGATCCGTATTAGGGTTTCTCGGCACTTGTAATTTTTTAAATTGGCATGGTTGATGCCTTGTGAGACCTCATTAGTGTGCCTAGGAACCCTACAGTGGCTTGCGGAGCCGCAGCCGAAGGAGATGCATGCCATGTACCCTGTCGCGTCTGGACCAAACGTGTGTAAGAAGCGTGTAAGAACTGTGTATTATTCGAATTCGTATCATTATCAAGTTATTTCGAAATCCTATTTGGATATCTGGTTTGGAAAACCGTTGTTTATTTTAATTACATATGTATGTATGATTAATCAAACCTAAGTCTAAAACTAAATAAGCTCAAGCTACGTACTAATTATGGATATGTTGATATCTATAATATGACATGATATTTTACTAAAAAGTAGTATACATACCAGCATCTCCTTCAACTCCTCAACGGTGGCGCTCAAGCTCTCCAGTTCCTGCTGGACACGTCGCTCACTGGAGACGGAGGAAGTAACCGCCGGGGTGGAGTCCAACCTCATATGGGCCCTGCTAGGGCCCAGTCCCCGGCCTCTCTCCCAACCTCCGTGGTGCCCTCCGTGTGCGGCGTCCAGAACTGGGGTCAGCAACCTCGGATCGCTCTGTCCGGTAAAATCGATCCCTGAGGCCTCGGCCTGCTCAACCACCCGCTCCTACACCCACATTAAGCAGTAAAGTATAAGTATAAAATTTAAACTTGAAGCTTCCAAAACTAAAACTTTAAATATGGGTAGAATAAATATTTAACACTTACGCAATACTCCTGAGTAGCGACGTCGGGATATCGAAGCTCGTCCGTGGCGGGATCTGTCGAGGTGCCGTGGACGGCAAGATATGCGGACAGCACGCTCGGTGTACCACCTTGCGCCACGGTCTGAGCTGTCTGCAATATTAGAAAATAACTCTTAATATTAGAAATATTAGAAAATAACTCTTAATATTGCAGAATATCAGAAAGGTCGGTCTATTGTAATTTACCGATAACTCCATGGCTCGAGTAATATTCCTCGAGCCACCTGTGTAAGTGGGGCGACCCCTCTTCGCCGACTTCCTGTTCTCTGTATTCTGAGTGGCCTGTTTCTGCACAACGCATTAACATTTAGTTTTCTAATTAAGGAACACAAAGAAATAAACTATATCATAAACAATGAATTACATTTAAAATACATACCTGTTTGCGTTGGGAGTCGAAATAATCGCACAATAGAGGCCATGTCTCTACGTCGACTCTCGCAAACGCCGGAGTAGATAGGAGGGCCGCTCTCTCTGCCTCGGGGGTCGCCAACCACAGGGAGTAGCAGTCGGCCTTCAGCTCATTCTTGTTGTATCGGACCTTGGTCTGCATGTTCTTCATCAGGCCATTGTACAGAGCATGAAGGTCGAGCACCCTCCCAGGGTGATCAGGGTCGGGTACAGGCTGAAAATCGTAATCCGACTGAAAATACAAAAAAAACATTGTTATTAGATTGAAAGTGTTAATAATAAATATATTGGATAAATCAAATGAAAATAGGCTGTTAATACGTACCCGAGCCTGATCAAAAAAGAGGGCGAATGAGCGCCGGTGCTGCTCGCCCCACTCAACGTGAAGTGGATAGTTCTTCACGAGCCGGCTCTCGTCCCCCATATACCGGCCGAACCTCTCGGCATGAGGACTAGTATAGCGATAGTCAAGGGTAAAAAAGAGGGAGAATGCTGCCTTCCCCCTAGCTCTGTCAGGCCTCAGCCTATGGGACTGATTCGGGCCTCGAGTCCCCCTCCGGGGATGGGGAGGCCCTGCGTCTGCACGAAATATCAAGACAATCAATATTAAGACAAAGTTGTATTAAGAAATCAAGCTTAAGCGAAAATTGAAGTGTGATATATACCTCCGGTGACTATCGCACGAGCCTGGGCCCGGGCAGCAGCACGGGCGAGACGATAGTTCCTCCGGTGAGGAACAACCGGGGTCCCGGATGCGGACGCATCCCCTGCAACTAGAAAATAAACATTGACGCTAAATTTCCATGAAGTTCATATTTATTCTATAGAGTATATGTAAAATGAATAAATATTTTATATTTATTCATACTAACCTGCAGACGATGCGGATGGTATGGAAGCTGCAGGAGTGGCCCTTGCGGAAGATGTGGATGCACCACCTATAATTAAACAATTAAAAATAGATTATATAAGTAATTGCAAAAAGAATGTGTAGATCAATAATATAACGTTCTAAATCAATATGCATGCACTATAGGATATATAAATATACCCGCAGGTGCGGTGGTGTCACCACCTACAGCTAGACAATAATAAAATTGCTAAGTAAGAACAAAAGGAATGTGTGTATATTTATGATATAGCATTCTAAATCAATATACATGCACTATATGATATATAAATATACCTGGAGGAGCGGGAGTGGCCTCTGTCCCAGATGTGGACGCATCACCAACAACTAGACAATCAAACATTGACAATATAAGTAATTTTGACATAAACAGGCATGAATATCTGTAATATTACATTCAAAATGGATATGCGTGCAGTATACCTGGAGGTGTGGCAAAATCCACACGGAAGGAGGCATCCGAAGGGGTCTCCGATCTGGGTGCATGACCGGCCCTCTGAAGCTCCCTACGAAGCTCTCCGGGCGGCAGAACCGCTCTGCCCCTGCCTCTGCCGCGGCTGTCGAGGGTAGGCTTCTATCCCATTAAGAATGTATAGAGTGAACACCCGTCACTTGTGCTTTCAACCGTTTCGAGTAAATTTCGGCAGCACCTCCCCGCTGTTCTCCGAGTACACTGTAATAGAATAGATAATCATTTCAAAGCTGTGAAACAACGTTGAAATGAACATCTAATCTATCTTTGTACACGGAGAACCAGCGGAAAGGTACCGACGAAATATCTCGAAACGGATGAAAATACAAGTGAATGAAGGCGTTTGCTTTATACATTCTTAACTTGTCCACACGGGACAAATCTATGGGTTACCATACGATTGAATTTTCTCGTCGTGTAGACTATACGAAGGTTGTTAGTTTCGAGCTATACTGTCCGATATTTAACAACCTTCGTATGGTTCTATGTCACGACGAGCATCGCACGTATATTAACCGATAGACGGGGACTAAATGGCGCTTTTAGTTTCATATATGAGTATCGATAAGAATATGAAGGTTTCATATTATCATATAGTGGTTTTAACCCGAACATCACGAATCGCTCTCTAATTATGCGTTTGTTGTGTATTCTTGTTGTATGTATGTGTTCCGGCTGTCGGGGGTAGGCTTCTATCCCATTAAGAATGTATAGAGCGAACACCCATCACTTGTGCTTTCAACCGTTTCGAGTAAATTTCGGCAGCACCTCCCCGCTGTTCTCCGAGTACACTATAATAGAATAGATAATCATTTCAAAGCTGTGAAACAACGTTGAAATGAACATCTAATCTATCTTTGTACACGGAGAACCAGCGGAAAGGTACCGACGAAATATCTCGAAACGGATGAAAACACAAGTGAATGAAGGCGTTTGCTTTATACATTCTTAACTTGTCCACACGGGACAAATCTATGGGTTACCATACGATTGAATTTTCTCGTCGCGCAGACTATACGACGGTTGTTAGTATCGAGCTATACCGTCCGATATTTAACAACCTTCGTATAGTTCTATGTCACGACGAGCATCGCACGTATGTTAACCGATAGACGGGGACTAAGTGGCGCTTTTAGTTTCATATATGAGTATCGATGGGAATACGAAGGTTTCATATTATCATCGAGTATCATATATTGGTTTTAACCTGAACATCTCGAATCGCTCTCTAATTATGCGTTTGTTGTGCATTCGTGTTGTATGTGTAACATGATTTTAAACCATTGAGATCAAGATTGATAGAATTGATCATCCTACATTGCAATAGCATTCATCAACCAAAAACTATTATTGCAATGGCATTCACCTATAACAATCAACAATTAAAACTACAAATGTAGGATACTGATATCATAAAGCGTTATACGCAACATATGATTCACATGACTGAAACATGCATAAAAAAACATGTTCATCCAAAAGAAAGGCCACTGTCAACAAATATAGACAAATACGTTATAAAAACAGTAACTAATTAACAAGTTGATTAGCATCTGGATCAAGAAATTGATAGGAAAAATAATTGACTATAATCTATAATGACAAGTCTATTACCATGACTCTCGACTAACAAAGGTGTCTTTTCGTCCTCGGTAGCTTGATAATTGGGATTTTATGGCGAATAAAAATATGCATATGCCGTTTGACCGGGAACTTCAATAGGAAACTCAATAAGGTCGGGTGTACTGAAGTACGCTTTGTATTTCGCTATATCAGGTGATGAAGCCCAAGCCCTAACTAGCCCAGCCCCACCCCAACCGAACCCTATCGAAGGTAAAAAACGTCCTTACACTTTCATATTTCTATTAATGATGCAAGTCTCCACCAAGTCAAATTCTTGCAATATCATTCTTTTTAGAGTATGTCTAATTTAATAGATAGAATTTTCAAAGTTGGGCAGCCAAGAAAAAGTAACAAGGGATTTTACATACATGCCAAAACTTTGATTATTTATTTATTTATTTTCCATTTCATATTAGTATTTTTATATGTTTGATGATGGCAAGAAATACAAATTATATTAGAACATTGTACATACGTAATTTCCACTTGAAATCGGTTTTTTCTTTTATCAGTACTTGTTGACATATAGTAACAAACAATATTTGATTAGAAGGACCCAAGATTTTCTCGATCAACAATAATTTTAGTAATCAAACTAGGCTAAAATTGCTAGAAATTCCTCTCAGGTCTGCCAAATATAGCAAACCCCAACCCCAACCTAACCCTAACCCCAGACCCAGCCCCAGCCCAGCCTCACCCCAACCCCAACTTAACCCTAGCCCCAGCCCAGCCCCAGCCCAGCCCAGCCCCAACCTAACCCTAATCCCAGCCCCAGCCCCAGCCCCAGCTAAACCCCAACCCCAACCCTAAGCCAAACCCTAACCCCAGACCCAGCCCCATCCCAACCTAACCTTAGCCCTAGCCCCAGCCCAGCCCCAACCCAGCCCCAACCTAACCCTAACCCCAGCCCCAGCTAAACCCCAATCCCAACCCTAAGCGAAACCCTAACCCCAGCCCCAGCCGCAGTCGAACCCCAACCCTAACCCTAACCCCAACCCCGACTGCAACCCCTGCCGAACCCCAACTCCAACCGCAACCCCAGCCCCAGCCATGAACCCTAGCCCTAAATAATCAAAAATTTCTTTAATTTAGTTGAAGATTTACTAACCTGAACGGCGGTGGCGACGACGAGAACGGTGGTGGCGACGACGAGAACGGCGGCGACGACGAGAACGGCGGCGGCGATGACGAGAATGGTGGGAATGATTTGGGGATTTTGTTTCGCGCGCGATCGAGAGAGGAAGAAAGAGATAACGGGCGTAGGCGATCGATCTGTGCCCTTTATTAAATCGCTATTTAGTTGCCCCTACGGATTTCTCCGTAGGTCCTTGGTTTGCGGCTCCGTAGGGACAAACACCAAATTAAGAATTAATATTTTTATTCTTGAACGTCTTGACCTTCTAGCCCTACGGATTAATCCGTAGGGCCAACATAAATCTGCCCCTACGGATTTCAATATCCGTAGGGGCAACCCCCTATTTTAGTAGTGGCTATACCAATTTATTTGTGTTTTTTTTTTGTCTCCTCCTTTTAATGATAGATTTAAATATAAAAAATAGTCTAAATTTCAACTTGCTATCGTGAACTAAAGGTATTTTCCCCAAATGATACCATTAACTTTCAAAATGATGGATTGATACCATTAACTTTCAAAAATATCAAAAAAATCCTTTGACGGCGTTGACGGAAAGTTACAAAATTACTAAAATATCCCTACGTTTTTTGCAAATATAGTTTTTTTATTATATATACGAGATGGGTTTGCCAAAATACCTCCTTTTTTTTGCAAATAGTCCTTTTTTTTGCAAATATAGTCTTTTTTATTATATGAGAGGGGTATTTTGGTAATTTCGTAATTTTTAGTTAACGCCGTCAGGAGGGTTTTTTGATACTTTTAAAAGTTCATGGTATTAATCCATCAATTTTAAAGTTCATGATATCATTTGGGGAGCGCGCCTATAGTTCATGGTAGTAAATTGAAATTTAGCCAAAACAAATAAAATCCCTTCATTATATCAACAATCCTAAAAAGTTCTTCATTTACTTGGGAAAAAAGATCAAAATTGACTTGTTTTGCCATTAGTAACTTGACCGAACACGGTTCCAAAATAGCGCATTAGTCAATTATTCGAATTTTATGTTGTTACTTATTTACAGTGTTTTAAATATAAAAAATCAGTGGATATCGAAATCGATCGAATAGATGTTTTCTATATCATATACAGTTGATGTATCGGTCGATATTTAAAACATCTGCCGATATATCTACAAAAGTTCATTATCCATTTTTATTGTATGATGTCTCCATCTGTCAGGCTAAATGACCAATATTTGAAATAGTGATTTTCTGCCGCGAAATGGTTTTCATTAAGCATTCATGTCCAATAACTCTTTCTAATATTCAAATGATACGAAAGCTCCTAGTTTAAACTTTACCCTTTAAAGATAGCTTTATATATACCAGTAGATAACTTCATTAAATGTTCAAAAAATTATGCCCTTCTAACAACAAGTGAATCAGAAGGTTCCCCATTAAAAGTGCACCTTACCATTCATGGTGATGATACTCATACGTGGGAATTTCCCAGATCTCGACACATGGGGGATGACGTGTCATCCACGTAAGCCCACTAGATTCCTGAGAATTACGAAGCTGGAATAAGTATGATATATTGGGGACATTTCTTAGTGCCTCGCCTCCGAGATTGCGCCCGACCTTTTAGAAGATCTTCCCGGAGTATGTTTCCCCTTCAGCTGACCGCTAGCCAATAGCTCGTCTCCGAGCTATCCTATAGCTGAGACTTCTCAACTCACTTGCTCTTCTCTGAGTTGTCCTATAGCAGAGACTTCTCAGCTCACTTGCTCGTCTTCGAGCTATCCTATATCTGAAATTCCTCAGCGTCTCTGTTTGGCCGGGAGCACGGAGCCCGAGCGCCCTCGTAACGGCTCCATGTATCTCGCCGCGACGAGACCTCCACCGCTGAACGTCCCGCATCCCACGCTAGTGTATCTCGCCATTAATGGGCGTATCCCACCATCAACCCGAACGTGACGCAGGGGCGTAATGGACGGCGAGAATCTCGCATCGGCTCACTCCATGCGACCGCTATATAAACCCCTATTCTAGACGACTCAGGTAACTCGAATTCATTCCAATACGCCGCTACTCTGCCCTAATATTCTTCGGTACTTACTTGATCATCGGAGTGTCCTATGGTAGTTTCCCATCTCGGGACATTCCTTGCAGGTAGTTCGGCGTCAACAACAATCCATTGAGATCTACACACTCAATCTTCCACAACAAATCTCAATCGTTCAGCCCCGCTGGCTGAAAGATTGACGGAGGACAACATCTAAGGGAGATTCCGACCTCCAACAGTTGGCGTCGTTTGTGGGAACGAAGAAGTTTTTTCCACTACAAAAGTTGATCTTCTGCCTTCAATTCAATGGCCAGCAATCATCGTAACGGAGATTTTACTGTGATCCATTCCTTGCTTCACAACGGAGGCGGGGGTGGTTCCACTCCACCTCCAAACTTCGTCGAAACCCTAACAGCACTGATCGACCGACTGGTGGTGATGGTGGACACGCTTTTCCCCGTTCAAAGCTACCGCCCAGGCCCAGCAAACCGCCACACCTGCTCCCCAGAACGACGGCCGGACCGAAACGGCGGACGAATGTGCTCGAGTCCACGGCCTCGTTCATGTCAATCTTAACACCACGAGACACCGGCGTGCTGATTCCCGCAGTCACGACCCCCATGCGAGGAATGATTCCATGACTCGTTGGACGTTGAATAGTTCAACGCTCGCCGCGCTCTCTTACCCTCCGAGGCGACATCGGTTAGAACACCTGATTTCAGGAATAACCGACGTCACCACGATCATCGAGGCCTTGCACATAGCGTTCTATAACACCCTAGTTCATTTATACCAGTCCTAGTTCATGTATTGCTTTATTTATGGTATTTCTTGATTTATTGTGTTTTGGGAGCGGATAGTGTATTTGACATTTGTATTTGCATCCGATTCGACCCGCTTGCTTGAACCTGTCTTGATTCATGTTCATGATTTATCCTGACTTGTTACGTAGACTTGTGCACTTTCATACATCTTGCATACTGGCATTTTATCTGACATTTGCCTTTTACAATATAACATTTTAAGTCACATAAAATATTTTAGAAATACATTGCATGGCCTGCATGATACTCCTAACCCTGTAGTAGCATCCGCGCATATTGTTCTCGTCCCGTTCAGTGAAACAGACTTGTTTGGATGGCTACGCGCACGTACGTACATCCGTTCTTGGGGGTATGCATTTTCGTTACCCGGATATCTAATTTTAGTTTTGGTCGACACTTATATTTTTCATATTTTAAAACTGGATTTTTAAACCCGACCCGGGCGTGTTTTGGACTAAATTTGTATTTACCTGAAAATCCAATTTTATTTAATATAATACTTTTTTTATTAAAATTTAATCACAGTTTAAATTCATTTAACTAAATATATTTTTTCAATTAAAATCCTAACACTAAAAACAAATTTCTCTCTCCTCTCTCTCTCTCCTCTCGAGATCTCGCTCTCTGTCTCTCTCCTCTCGATCTCTCTCTCTCTCGTGATCTCTCTCTCTCCTCCTCTCATATATAATTTTTTTTTGTACGCACGTTCTCTTTCTCTCTCTATCTCTCATCAGCATCTTCTTCTTCTTTTCTCTTTTTTCATCCCCGCCTCGAGAAAACCTATCTCCCATGAACCCAAACCCCAGCCACCTCCATCCTCGTCGTAGCCACCATCACCTCGCCCCCGCGACCACCATCTCCGCCACATTTCTCTCATCTCCACTTCCTCCTTCACCTCGACCTCGACTGCACCCCTAGAACCCACAGAAAACCCTACCCACGCCTGCGGCTCACGCCCGCGACTTCTCACCACCTCGTCGTCGATCCCCCTTACACCATCGCCGCCTCATCATCTCACACTCTTATTCCCTCTCTCTTCTCCTCACCTTCCCGGCAGACCCGACACCACTGCTAACCCCTGACAACCAAGAAACCCACTGCGACCCAGACCTTCACTGCCGGAAAACTTCACCGTCGCCACCACCCTCGTCGTCGTCGTCCCCTTCTCCTCCCCCTACACTCCTTCAACCTCAGAGCAACACTCTTCTCCCTCTCTTCTTCTCTTTCTTCTTCTTCTTCTTCTTCTCCTTCTCTTGATTTCTTGGATTCGCGTTTCCGGTCGTCACCGGAACCGTGCTCACCGCTGCCGATCCGGGCGACCCAGAAGACGTTCTTGTGCAGCGTGGTCACTTCTTGCATTGGCTGGTTCCGTTTCGAGCACGCATGTGTGCATCACAACTTTTACTGACATCCGACGTGCCGTACGTATCCGTATTGTGATCCATCGAGGCAAGTTAATCTTGCTACATGCTATACTACTATATTCTATATCCATTTGAATAATAACACTCCATAATGATTAGTTATGCATCCATATTATCATTTCGACATGTTTTACCGTTTTGGATATCCGTTTGCATCCGTACAAGTATTTCATATCTAGTGCATGCAAACTTATCTTGTTACATACTATATTACAATATACTGCAGCCAATAGAATATTTACATCTTGTATTGTTTAGTTGTACATCCTGTATTTACCAGTTTATCATTTTACTGCTATTTGACGTCCGTATGCATCCGTATCATTATTTACATGTCTAGTCGCATGCTAAATCATCTTGCTACATGTTAGGTATAGTGTTTTGCATCCATATGAGTAAAATGTTACCCGTTTATCACATTGTACATCCATACTGAAGTTTTACTGTTTTCGGATACCCGTTTGCATCCATAACATTTAAAATATATATAACTGCATCTATAGATCAAATTATTTCATATTATTATTGTAGTAACACTCATGCTTAACAAAGTGCATTCTAATTAGTGTTGGAACTGTAAATGTAACCCCTAATCGATATTTGTACATCCATACCATTAATTTTATATTTATTCGCATACCATGTCATATTATTTCATTTTATTGTTATATTAATACTACATACTTGATATTGTGCACCCTACATAGTAATGATGTAACCCCTGATCGATATTTGTACATCCATGCTTTTATTGTACATCCGTATTTTCACCCTGATTCAATACTTGCTACAGTTTGATTATGAGCAACCGTTTGATACCTATGCACTACTTGACATGACTTGATACATGTACACTACCTGACATGACCTGATATATCAGTACTTGACTTGTTACCTGATTCTATTTTTAATGCCGACAATCCTGACATGTTGTCCCGATGGACATATCTTGTTGTCTGTATAGACAAACATGTTCCTGCTTGATCCTGTGTTGGCATTAGCTTCAGATTTATCAATACCTGACTTGAACACATAACTTGGGGGTATGGGGAAATCAATGATGAAACCTGACTTGTAATTCAACAGTTCGACGCTTATACTGATCAGTTTTGGGGGCTAGGCCAATCCTGGAATGATATTGCTGACATCATTCGTCTGTACATGTTTCCTGTTTGTGCTTAGCGGCATGTCTCGGATTCATCCCCGAGAGTCTGGACCGTGGTCCCGGGTACGCACGGGATACTATTGAGTTACATCGATGATTCATTAAATTGATTTCACAGAATTGAGAGTAGTTACCCAGTAGTTTAGTCCAGATTTCCCACTACACGTCACATATGCTTTTACCCTTCACTGTTCCACATTCGTGTTACTGTTATACCTTTATTACTGTTCATACTCTTTCATGCATGTTTGTTACCCCTGATTATATTATTGTTGATATTATGACGCACTGACGTCTGGGTTTTGCATGGCCAGATTCTCTACCTTTGCAGCAGGCCGATTAGGAGTATTTCAGTGTACAGGCCGAGCAGTGAGGACCTGTTAGTATTTTAGTTTAGTTTTCTTTCAGTATTTTCATTCCTGATGTGAGCCCGTATTTGGACGTACATTCCAGATTATTATTGTTTATTGGATCTATTGCTTCCGCATATTATTTCTTGACTCGTTTATTCTGGCTCATGGACATGTACTAGATAGTTTATTTTATTTCTACTGTTCTTGATATCTCTAGACAACCGTAATGTGACTGTGGAGGGATGTTTCCTATCCACAGGTAGCATGGTTGGCTATGTCACGTGCCTATCTTAGCGCACTCTGGGAAGCGGGGCGTGACACGTTCGCTGGGGAGAACCACGAAAGATCCAATCCGAGGATCTGAGGAACGTAATAGAGCAGAGCCGAAGTCGTTCCGTCGCTCAAGTCTGAAGCGGGTACAGCGGGGGATTTGACCAGGGAGAATCCTCGGGGTACTAGAAACAAATCGACGTTCTCAAGAAGAAGATCGAGGACATGCAGCTCGCCACTTGCCAACCTGAGGAGTTGATGAGATATTCCTCGGACTCTCTCACGAAGGCTTTCACCGAGCAGCTACTGAGAGAGCGAGTCTCTTCCCGGAACAAGCAGCCCAAAGTTACTCTTTTCAATGGGAAGTCCGACCTAAAAGACCACCTGGATGTGTTCACCGCGGGCATGAGCTGTTAGGATAACTCGGACATCGCTCAGTGCCGAGCATTCCCTACCACCCTTATTCGAGCAGTACGAGACTAGTTCCGCAGCCTGACTCCGCACTCAATCTCGACTTTTAAAGAATTGGCCATGCAGTTCCTTACCCACTTCGTCGGCAACCGGAAACAGAAGAGGTCAGTTGACTACCTGGTCAATATCAAGTGCGACGACAGTGTAACGACTCTGCTTTTACTGTACGAAAATTTTAAAGTTAATGTATAGATAGGAGTTTGCAAGCCTGAGTACAAGTTATAAATTTAATTTGTTTAAGAACAACAAGAAAGCACTTGTAGCTCATTGGTAAAGCCTTTGCACTGCTGTGACATAACCCCTGTGTTCGAATCCCATCAGTCACATATTATTTTTCTGAACTTTTATTTTAAACTTTTTGGAAGCCCAAAAGTTTACACATACAATACACGTAAGAAATGAAAAGACGGAAAATCAAACATGTGCAAATTAGAGTTAACAACGAGCAGGACACGCGGCAAGAATCCAACCCCCCAACACCCACACTTGGCCGGCGAGATCTTGCTTTAGGCCGGCGACGCCGGGCCATCCGTAGAGGATGAAGCCCATGCTTTGCACACAACACCCTTTGGCCTACCCCACTATCCATGTTCTGTTTGTTTTCTCTGCAATTTAACAGTGAATTAAAATTCATCTTTAATCCCATTTTTAATACATTTTAACTCAATCTTTCAATTCCAAAACCCTAATTTCACCCTATAAATACAACCCCATACCCTAACCTCTCCTCGTTCTGAAATCTCTAGTCAAAATTATCAAAATTTTCTAAGTCCAAGAAGAGTACAATTAGAGTTAGCAAGATGTCGACTTCCGGCGAGGATCTACGCAAGTTCCGGCGATCTCACGACGCCACGAAAGCTTCCACATCTTCTTCTACTTCCTCCCTTTCCTTCTAACAAGTAAGTCTCATTTCTTATTCTACTCTTTCATCTTAAAAAGTCTTTTTTCATAAAATATGTCGGAAGTGGATTTAATATCGATACCTCCTTTAAAACGTTATAAAATCCACTTTTTTTATACTTGCTAATCGTTAAACTAATATTTAGAAACAATTTTCACTCTAAAACTCCATGTAAAATAACTTTAATATATCCTTTACGTTTAAATACCACAAAGTTTATATACGTTATCTTTTAAACATTTTGTTTAGCATACCTTTAGAAAACTTCACGAGGTAATGACCTACCTCTCACATACACACATATTGACATAGCACGATTCTCTTGAGACATACTTTTTGTGGCAAAATACAACTTTTCAGTTAAATACCATGAACTATAAAAACCTATTTTTTTGAATTGTATTATCAAACTCTTTGTAATTATACCTCTACAACCCATTTTGGAAAACCCGCTATTAGATAGTGCGGATTATCGCACATCCTCGGGCTAGTAGAGCGAGATGCAGACCTCTTTACGGAGCATACGATCTCGAAAGAATTTTAATACGATTTTTAAGAAAAAATAAGATTTTCTACTTAATAAATAAAATTATTTTTTAATAATTATATAAATATTATCAAACCATATATTTTTAATATATAATAAAATTCCATGTTTTCTAGAAAATAAAAGAATGACAGCTTTCATTAAAATACCATCAAGTATCAATATAAGACAAGTTACAATAAAATACAATGAACTATTCAAGCTAAGTTACTATTCACTAATATACCCCACTCTTTAAAATTCACATCCATGGAAACCCTAAAGAACATAAATAATTACTCGGAGTTTATTTTGAAAGTATATAAAATATTTTTCATAAAACCCCATCGAGATATATAAAATTACAATACGGACCATAGTAAATATATGTTTAAGCGGGACCAATTCTCTTGAGCCTCAGGGAGCCGGAGAAAGTGGGTGCTTGCCTATTTAAGGTAGAAAACTAAAACGGTGTTATTAATGGTAATTGTCTTGAAAAAAGACATAAATTCTGCCGTCCATGTGCAGCAGTTACCGATAACTCCTAAACCTAATTCAGGATCCAAATTCTGTTCTAAGTGTCTGACTCAAGTCTGAGTCCAAGCCAAACATGAATCCAATTCAATATGAATCTAATATACCAAACATGAACTTGAATATCAGAACAATACCAAACATGCAAACATGACTTGACTTGACCGAACCATGGCTATGACTTGACTTCATCACATGACAACTTGATACATCCTGAAACTGTTTACATGAACAACTTATATCATGGCCTCGGCAAGTCTGATATTTACCAATCAATATAATATACATTACGGGGTTTAACTGGGTAGAATGGTACGGAATGTGTTAGAAGTGGAACGAGATGGTCACTAAAAGATACCTACATGAACATTCATGTCGTTGCCCATGGGTTTTAACGGGGCCTTGTACTTCCGATTACCATAGTCCACGGAGCTAGTTGGACTCCTCTCGTATACACTGATACATTCTGTACCAAACTACAAACAATTACGTTCACTTAATTACGTGCTATAACTCGTTTAAAGTAGCATAACAAATAGATAATTTACCAGTTTTATTCTCTTTACTTGTCTATTCTATTCTATCTTTTGGGACTTACCGAGCGCTAGTTCGCTGACGGCATTCCTGTCTCTTCTTTCTTTGGAATGTTCGTCAGGAGGACCCGACTCTCCGGAGACCGAGCCCAGTCAGAACGATTTGGAGCAGTTTACAGAGGAGCCAGATTTCTAGGCTTTTATTTGTACTTATTTTCTTTTCAGTTTATATGCCACTGTTTAGATATCGCTTTTATCATTGTACTTTTCTTTTCAGTTGTATGTAAAGAAAAAATGTTAATAAAAGTTTCTGTTATTATTACATCTCTTGTTATTCTTGTATATTCATTTTATATTGCTTATTTATGTTTAACGTGTTTACTTCTGAGTAAATACGTTGCGGCCCGTCACGTCTACTTTTCCGTATACTGGGAAGCGGGGCGTGACAGACACGGAGTCTTTCAAAGAGTATATTGTCCATTTCTACAATACCCTTCTGGAGGTATCTGAGACCGGGATGAGACGGTCATAACCACCCTAAAGTCTGGTCTTAGGCACAAAGAGTGGCTCCTCTCTTTTGTATTGGTGCAACCTAAGACCCTGACCAAGGTAAAGGTTTGAACCAAGCGGGAAATCCAACTCGAATACGAGATTAACGCTCACCTTTCTTGAGAATACCGGACAGACCAAAATAAAAGGGACCTGTAAGAAGACAAGAGGGCTGATCGGTCGAAACCTTATATGCTAAGGTTTCGCGAGTACAAGCCTCTCAATTTCTCGTAGGTCGAGCTGCTTGAGGAGGTAAGGAGTGAAAGATTCTTCAAGCTGCCACTGATGACACGAAAGCCAGGCAAGCGACTCCGCGGCTCATATTGTGCATATCATCAGACGTAAGGACACCCGACAGAGAATTGTAAACATCTATGCTATTATATCGAGGAGCTGATCCGCTCCAGTCACTTAGCAAAATACTTGTGAGATAAACATCAAGCAAATAGGGGGCAAGCCAACTAACTTGAAACCGGAAAGCTAACGATCGGACAGATCATGGTAGTCACCGACTGACCTGAGTCCGAGCAACAAGGGCACCCGTCGTAACCGGTCATTCAATGCAGGAGAGTTTAAATTGTATCAACGAATCTGTAATTTCTTTAATAATAAAAATTCTTACTTCCCTGCAATCTGAACTGTTTCTTTTTGTTTCCATCCCAAATACCTAGCATAGCCGGCGGGTAGCTTCCTGCCCATCAAGCAAAGACTAGACCTTCACTCAAGTAAATGAAACTCGGATGTGCCTATAGGGAGCCGACCAAAGCCCTCATCACGAAGCCGCCGGACAGCTTCCTTGTCACGCCCCGCTTCCCAATGTATGGGTAAGGAGACGTGACTTGCCCGCTATGTATTTACTCAGAAGTAAACACGCTAAGCGTAACTAAGCAATATAATGTAAATATACACAATAAGACATGAAATGTAAATGAACAAAAACTTTTATTTATTAAATATTTCTTTACAATATAACTGAAAATGTAAATACAAGAATGGAAAGCAATGCCTAAACAATGGCATGAACTGAAAGTAAAGTGAGTACAAGTAAAGCATAAAGGTCGTGCTGCTCAGTGGTCTGCTCCAAGTGCTCCTGGCTGGTCTCGAACTCCTCAGAGTCGGGTCCTCCTGACAACATTCCAAAGAAAGAAGAGAAATAGGAATGTCGTCAGCGAACAATCGCTCGGTAAGTCAGAAAGAAAAGTAGGAATAGAATAGACAGATGAATAAACAGATATGAGAATATAACTGGTGTATTGTGAGTTGGTTATATTAACGCAGTTGATTGTAGCTTGGTACAGAATATGTCAGTGTATACGAGAGGAGTCCAATTTACACCGTGGACTATGGTAACCCGTAGTACAAGGCTCCGTCAATAAAACCATGGAACAACGACAATGGATGTATAGTTATATCTTTTAATGACCATCTCGTACCACTTTTAACACCTTCTGTGCCAGTCTACCCCTTTAAAACCCCGTAATGTATTTTGTATCGATTTGTATTTTTTTAATAGATATAGGACTTGCCAAAACCATGATATCATGAGAACGGAATGGATATAAATGGATAGTCATGTAATCAGAGTATATCCATAGTTCGGTTTAGTCGAGTCATGTTGATATAGATTGAATTCTGGTATAAATGGATTCCTATTGAATTGGAGTTAAACATGAATCAGATTCAATGATAGATCGATTGATTTCAGATAAGACTGAGACTCTGTCTGAGTCAGACACTTTAAAATGAATTGAAGTCCTGAATTAGTTTTGATGTTAGCGGTTACTGCTGCACATGGACGGTAGGATTTGTGTCTTTTTCCAAGATAATTACCGTATTGATAACACCGTTTTTAGGTTGTCTACATTAGATAGGCAAACACCCATATTCTCCGGCTCCCTGAGGCTCAAGAGAACTGGTCCCACTTAAACCTATATTTATTAGGGTCCTTATTGTAAATTAATACAACTTGAGGGGGTTTTATTAAAAATAGTTTTGATATATTTTCAAAATAAATCTCAAATATTTATTTATCGTCTTTAGGGATTTCATAGATGCAGTTTTTATAAAATAAATTATCTAGTGGAGATAAACCTAACTTGAATAGTATAGGGTATTTTCTTGTAATTTGACTTGTATTGAAATATGCTGGTATTTTCATGATCTTTTGTGATTCTTTTCTTTTGATTAGAAAACATGGAATATATAAAATATATTTAAAATAAATATTTTGATAATATATATATATATATATATATTTATATATATATATATAATAGAACTTATTTATTAAATAGAAATCACATTTTCTTAAAAATTGCATTAAAAATTCCATCGAGATCAGATACTCCGCGAAGAGGTCTGCATCTCGCTCTACAAGGCCCGAGGATGTGCGATAACCCACACCATCCCGATCGGGTTCACCAAAATGAGTTGTAGAGGCTTATTTGCAAGTAATTAAATAATACACTTTTAAAGAAAACGGTTTTTGAAAGTTTATGGTATCTAAATGTAATTTCGTATTTTATCCCACAAACTAATGTTCCAAAAGCCATCGTGTTATGTCAAGAATGAGTGTTGTGATGAGGTAGGTCATTACCTCGTGAGTTTTTTAAAGGTAATATGAGCAAAAAGATAAGATAATGTCTTATGCAAACTTAAGGGTATTTTATTGTAAAAATAAAATAGAATTTGTTTAACATAATATTTTGAATTGAAACTTTCTCCAATTGTTGTTTAATGGTTATTAAATAATATATAATTAATGGTTAATTTGTTGTCTAATAAAAGTTGAGTTTTTAAAGAAATGAGAATCGGAAGTCGGATTAACTCCGCTTCCGACGAGTTTTGAAAATAGGATTCTTTATAATAGAGAGAGGAGAGGGAAGAGGAGAATTACTGATTGAAAGAAGAGGGAACAGGTAGAGGGAACTTTCGAAGGCGTCGTGGAGTCGTTTCATCACCGGATTTGTTCTGAATCGTGAAGGGTTCCAGCAGCGCCCCGTCCATCGAAACACGGCCAAAATGCGGAACAAAATTTTACTAAACTGGCGCTACCGCTACCTGATTTACGGATCGACCTTAAACCCTAAATTAGCAAGCTAACTAAGAGTTATAATCGTTATACCGAGTTGATCCGTGTCCTTCGGTCTTCATTCCAAGCTCCTAGCGGCTCCTTGATGTGGTTTGGTTGCCGGTCTTTCTCCATCTCCGATGATCCACCCGAGGGAAACGGCGCAAGTGTAAGTCCACGTTGCCCACCCCGGTGCTTACGGGGAGGCGGAATAGGTAAAAAACGATTTTTTCTTAAGGCAACATGGACTAGAAACAAAGGATCTTTGCTAAACAAAAACCTAGCAAACTAACTACAAGTTTAGCTACTCGGTTTTGAAGATTATACCTAGGTCTTGAACTCCTTCTCTTCTTGATCCTTGGAGTGGTTTGAACGGCTCCTCCTCGTAGTCTTCTTTTTGCCGAAGAAGGATCCACCCGAAGGCCTCTACTTTGAGCTTCTACCTCAACCTAGAGGTAACTAAATTGCTTGACTTGCTAAACCTAGAACCCTAGAATGAGTAGAGAGGAGTTATGGTGGTTTTACTTCAAGAGCTCATGGTTCTCAACATATGAGAGATGAGAGCTTTGAGAGAGAGGAAGAGGATGAGCTAATAGATGAGAGAGAATGAGCAAGTGAGAATAAGATAGCTTTTTACAACCATGCTCTCAAAAGAAGAATAATGATAATAATAATAATTAAGAAATTGTGATGGTTAGTTTATGAATGATCATTATCATTTCAGCATTTAAAGCATTTGCAAGAAATAAGAAGCCTCTTTGAAATGAAATGATGACGGTCAACAAGTCAACAATGGTCAACCGGTCAACAAAGTCAACAACTCAACAAAAGTCAAATGGTCAACCTAACCATGGCACAATTATCTTTAATTAATATTATTAATCATATTTCTCATTCTCAATAGGGTTTGGAAAAAGTCAACGGTCAACAACCCTAATGAGAATTCTCTGCCTCTGTCTCTTTCAACTGTGCATAAACACCCGCATCCGTGTTCCGAGGAACACGAATACAATGAGATAAAACCAATCCTAAAACAAATACTAGGATCTGGCTTAAACCAAAACCCACTAGTAATAACTGCCCGGACAGCAAACGTGCACAAGTGCGCGGATGTGAACGAACCCCGTCGCAAAACCATGCGACCTCTACTATGTTTTGCCCAAAGGCGAACAGCCCTCTGTGTGGGACTTTAAAGACTCGACACTACGCTGGCAGTGGGTTTAACCACAGGACGCAAGCAGTACTAGCTGTACGTAACGGTCCCCAGGTAGATGCCGATAAGAAGACTGATGAGGTGAACCCATCCGAACTCCTACTGAGCCTGAATGTGACAATCTCCGTACAGTCCGGTCTGTTCGTCTGAGAGTATCGCATGTCGGGCCTATGGGGGCAGTATACGTCAGTCCTCTAATAGCGGTACAAGTCATGTCGGAGTGTAGCCCAGAACACCCTGAGATAACACTGGAAACGTTACCAGTATATCTCGCTTGCCCTGGCCAGGGACTTTGTGTAATGGCTCTCCTAGACACAGCGCGATATCAACCCCTAATACCGGGAGAGACAAATCCTGTCTAACCGTCACTGCCTCCAAGTGCTTCGGGACTGCACCCAACTACTACCTGTTTGCACGACTAATTTGAGCCGTGGTAGGGTAGTAATCTAAGAACAGTGGGAACACACTCGAGACGAAGTGACAGTGTCAAGTCAACGGACTATGCTGTACTCATGTCACCTGGGAACTGATAACTGACGATAGGTATAATACCAAACCAACAGTTCCCAGCGAGTCCTGCCCAGTGTACTCGTAACCTAACGAGCACCTACATACTATCTCCAGTACGACGTACCGATGGCTGTGGGACAGACCATCTCCCCTCCCGGGATGAGAAGTGTATACACTAGTCTACTCTGGAGTATCGATGCCATGTCTCGATAATCCTACGACTAGAGACCTGTATAAGGATGTTCTTGTAGATTACCCAGCCCCCACTAGTGTGACTGCCATCACAACGCTAGTAATCAAGCAAAAATCCTAAGGACTCCACTAATATGTATAAGCTATATGCTAAAAGAAACATACGCACATATTGAAGTAGAAACAAACCAAGTAGCATACTACCATTTCGAGCAAGATTGTCTATACAACTGTGAATATCCCAAGCTTCCATTAAGTAATATACACACTAGTATGATACAGTAATGGCCTCTAGGGCATATACACTAACAATCTCCCACTTGCACTAAGGCCATGTATTGGCGTATCGAAGACCTATCATCTCGATCAGCCACTCGAACTGAGTCTCGGGTATGGCCTTCGTGAATGGATCTGCAGTGTTATCTTCTGTAGCAACCCTCCGAACCTCGATCTCCCGGCGATCCACGATCTCCCTGATCAGGTGATACCGCCTCAAGACGTGTCTGGACTTCTGATGGGACCTGGGTTCCTTCGCTAAAGCTATAGCCCCGTTGTTGTCACAATACAGAGGTATTGGAGCAACAATGGACGGAACCACCTAAAGTTCTATCAAGAACTTCCTCATCCAGACGGCTTCTTTTGCGGAATCAGATGCAGTGATATATTCCGCTTCCATCGTCGAGTCAGCAATGGTTTCCTGTTTGGAACTCTTCCAACACACCGCCCCTCCATTGAGGGTAAAGACATAACCCGACATGGATTTGGAGTCATCCTTGTCACTCTGGTAGCTGGAGTCAGCAAAGGCCTCCACCTAGAGGTCTTTTCCGCCGTAAACCAAAAACATGTCCTTAGTCCTTCTCAGGTACTTCAGACTGTTCTTTACCGCTATCCAGTGCTTCTCCCCAGGGTTTGACTGATACCGGCTTACCACACTCAGTGCATAACCTACATCTGGTCTAGTACACAACATCGCATACATTATAGAGCCTACCGCAGATGCGTAGGGTATAATAGACATGCGATCCCTTTCCAAATCAGTCTTGGGAGACATCTCTTTGGAGAGGGTGATCCCGTGACAAGCCGGTAAATTACCGCGCTTGGAATCTTCCATACTGAATCTTTTCAGTATGGTGTCGATGTACCTGGACCGTGAAAGTCCTAATATTCTCTTGGACCTATCACGATGGATCCGGATCCCCAGAATGTAAGAGGCATCACCCAGGTCTTTCATGGAGAACCTGTGTGACAAGAACCCTTTGACAGATTGTAGCATAGGAATGTCATTTCCTATCAAGAGAATGTCATCCACGTACAAAACGAGGAATACGACAGTTCGTGCTACAACTTTACTATAAATGCATGGTTCATCTGAATTTTTGATAAAGCCAAATTCTTCGACCGTCTCATCAAAACAGATGTTCCAACTCCGCGATGCCTGCTTTAGTCCATAAATGGACTTAAGCAACTTGCACACCTTCCCGCTGCTCCCACTCTGAATGAAACACTTAGGCTGGTCCATATAGACACACTCCTCTAAATTCCTATTTAGAAAAGCGGTCTTTACGTCCATCTGCCAGATCTCATAATCGTGGAAGGCAGCAATGGCAAGAAGGATCCGAATGGATTTGAGCATAGCCACTGGAGAAAAGGTTTCGTCATAGTCCAAACCAGGTCTTTGACGAAAACCCTTTGCAACAAGTCTAGCCTTATAGGTCTCAACCTGTCCATCTACACCAATCTTCCTTTTGAAGATCCATTTGCAGCCTATGGGTTTTACCCCTTCTAGAGCAACGTCCAAAGTCCATACTTTGTTGGTGTACATGGACTCCATCTCGGTCCGCATTGCATCCAGCCATTTTACCGAGTCAGTGCTCTGAATGGCCTGCTGGAAGCTAGTCGGCTCATCATTATCAATGATGCAATCCTCTCTATCCCCGTCTATGAGAAAACCATAGTATCTCTCGGGCGGATGAGACTGCCTACTACTCCTGCGGAGCGGCGCAGGAATGTCCTGTTCTTTCGAACCTTCTAGTTCTACTAAGCTTTCAGTAATAGCTTGCGGTTCTGGAATTTCCTCCAGTTCTATTACGCTCCCACTTATTTCTTTTTCTAAGAACCGATGTTCCAGAAAGTGGGCATGACGAGAGACAAAAACCTTTTGTTCTTCAGCGTAATAGAAAAGATACCCCCTGGAGTTCTTTGGGTATCCCACAAACTTGCACTGTACTGAGCGTGCCTCGAGTTTGTCCGCATGCTGCTTTTTGACAAAAGCTGGACATCCCCAAATCCTCAGATATTGAAGATAGGGTTTCTTCCCACTCCATATCTAATATGGTGTGGTAGGCACAGTCTTAGTTGGAACTCGGTTCAAAAGATATGCAGCTGATTCTAGTGCATATCCCCAGAAAGATCGCGGTAACTCAGCGTTACTCATCATGGAGCGTACCATATCCAATAGGGTTCGGTTCCGTATCTCTGATACACCATTATGTTATAGAGTGTATGGAGGAGTAAGCTGAGAGAGAATTCCATTCTCTTTTAGGTAATCCAGGAACTCGGTACTCAAGTATTCACCACCTCGATCAGATCTCAGTGTCTTGATACTTTTGTCTGTTTGTTTTTCTACTTCATTTTTGTATTCCTGGAATTTTTCAAAGGCTTCAGATTTATGCTTTATTAAGAAGACATGTCCGAACCTTGAAAAATCATCCGTAAAAGTAATGAAGTAAGAATAACCACTTCGCGCATGTGTAGACATTGGACCACATACATCGCTGTGTACGAGTCCCAAGAGCTCGCTTGCTCTTACTCCATGTCCAGTGAACGGAGTCTTTGTCATCTTTCCTTTGAGGCATGATTGACAAGTTGCATATGATTGATATTCGAACGGATCCAAATATCTTTCTTTATGTAACTTAGTCAACCCTCTCTCATTGATGGTTCAGTCTACAATTCCATAAGAAAGCATGATTTATTTCTGGAGACTTTCTTTTGTGTGTATTCTGGACATTGAAAATCTGTGGTTGGTTCAATACGTATATACCGTTGCTTAATGTACCCGACCCAATCAGAACATGATTAAGGTGAATGTTTACAACATTGCTTACAAATGCAAAATCATAACCTTCTTTAGACATTAATGATACAGATATGATATTACAAGTCGCACTGGGTACAAAATAACAATCACATAAAACCAAAACATGTCCATCTGACAATCCCAAGTGATAGTCCCCCCACGGACTCAGCATCCATGCCAGCTCCGTTTGCAACTCTGAGGGTCATATCACCTGCCTTCAAAACCCTACGCTTTCTCAGTGCCTGTAAAGAATTACAGATATGAGATCCTGATCCGGTATCCAATACCCAGGAAGTAGAGTTTACTGATAGACAGTTTTCAATAACATACATACCTGAAGCCGAAGCCACAACTTTCTTTGGGTCCTGGTTCTTGGCCTTCCAAGCCCAGCAATCTTTCTTCCAGTGTCCTTTCTTATGACAATAAAAGCACTCTTCTTTCCCCACAAGCTGTCCCGCTACCTTTGCCATTTTTGCCTTTCCCTTGGCTTCCACTTTACTAACACCGCCCCTTGGTTTGGTGGGGGTTTTCTTCTTCTTTCCTTTAGCTTTCGCCTTGGACCTAGAAGAAGAAGGTCCTCCAACAGACAAAGCGGGTGTTTCCCTTACTTTCTTTAGGGTGCTCTCTGCACTCCTCAACATGTTGAGGAGTTCCGAAAGTTCAACTTCTTTTCCTTGCATGTTAGAGTTCAGGATAAACTGGGCGTAAGTGGAAGGAAAGGACTGGAGAATCAAGTCAGTGTAGAGCTCATTCTCTAACGTGGTCCTAAGGTCCGCGAGCTCTTCAATGTAGCCAATCATCTGAAGCACGTGTTCCGCTACAGATGATCCGACGGCCAATCTCGCCGAAAACAACTTTTTTGAGACTTCGTATCTGGCGATATGGGATCGCTCTCCATACAGATCTTTTGTATGGAGAAATATGGATTCTAGGTCCATATCCTCGTGCCTCCTCTGATGTTCATTGTCCATAGAGGCAAGCACGATGCACTTGGCCCTCGCGCAATCAATCTCCCAGGTCTTACGGATTTCCTTATCCGCGACGCTGGATTGAGGACCTGGGACAGGGGGAGCTTTGGTGGTAAGAAGATACCCCAATTTGTCATAAGTGATTGCCATTTTGACATTCCTGAGCCAATCTTTGTAGTTTGGCCCTGTCAGTATATTCTTTTCTAGTTGTATCTTAAGTCCGGTCATGATGTTTGGTCGCTGCAATTAGGAGAGAGAGAAGAAAAACTTTAGCATGATGCTCTTGCAAGTTTAGAGTAGTTTTTAGTTTGTCTAAACAGGATGGCTCTCACTGTTTCTCGAATCCTTCCTCAAACCAAAAAAGAAGAATTAGTCGGGATCAATCTCACCATACAATACTTGTTTAACCATTCAGCCAGGCCAGTGTTTGTACTTCGAGGGAGGTTTTACGACGCTTTCACGAAGTTCCTTAATTAAATAACCTCTTTTCCCTGTGGGCGTAGCCCCGCTAACACTTTTCTAGACACCTACTTGGTTTATAGCATTGATCGTTAAGTGAGAAGGTTTCCCGAGGAGTAGCATATACTCACAGTAGGATCGAGACCCAAATATCATCGTGTGATGAAGCTGAAGGAATCCTACCAGAATCATCACACTCCAAATGGTATGCAGCACTAGCAAGTTTCAGTTTCTTTAGAAACTCCCGATGTGGATTTTTGCCCCATGCTCTTATGACCTTGACGTAGGCCAAAATATCATAAGTCACATGTCAAGTTCTACCCATCATTTACCAGGTTAATTTGAACCCACCCGTACATACCCTTGATGTAGGCCAAAATGGCAGTACGACTGTCTCAAACCAACGCATCTATCTATGCAACAGATAAATATTCGGCAGCTACCAATCACTATGCCTTGGCGTAGGTCAAAATACATAGCTTGAATACTACCGAATATTTAACTGAAATGATGGAGGGCTACAAATGGTTTTGGCGAAACCGTGAACGTAGTGAACTTGATATAATCGAAGGAACCTGATAGCTTTTAAAAGGAGTGGTTTAAGCTTCGCGTTTAAAAGTTGTTTTGAAAAGAAACCGAGTGGTTTTGAAATTGTTCCAACGATTTTAACTTTGGTTTATTTTCTTGCATTAATTTAATGCGTCCCATCAATTAATCCTACCATTGCAGAAAACAACGAAAATATGACGTACGCTTATGCCATCCGCATTCGCCACGGGGCTCTGTCATCACCCGTTAGGTTACTTAACTAACGACAGAGCGGGGGCTGGACTAGCGCGGATGCAAAACATATGCAACGCCTACTAGATATCATATATAGATATATACATTCGTCAGATGCAATGATAGCCATTCCAGATCACAGATGAACACATTGGATATGCTAGTAATCCGCATTTCGTTCGAGCCTGCAATGAAAGACGGATTACACGGTCGCGATAAATAGCCAAACCCCACCCTAGACCCCTACGGGTGCGGCTCTACCCGCCAAGTACCCGAAGTGAAGCAACCTCCCTCAACAACGTGAGTAGGCCACTCGGCACTTCGAGGCACCCGGTAGTTTGTGCACCCCACCTTGGGTCTATCCTAGGAGTAAAAACAGTAAAAGAAATAATATATAATGGCGGCTACAACCTCATCCTGGATGTGCGGCCATAAAAATAATATTATATCAATTTACATATTACATCAAATGAAAGAAAAAGAAACTCTCATCTCACAAAACCTCGGCTATTCATCCGTGACAATCCAACGAGTTCATATACACAATCCAACAACATTACAGATCATAGATATGCATAACCCCCACTAATCGACGTATAGCGATTAGTTGACGTTCAGTGCATATATCACATTACAAATATAACCATTTAGTAAAAGTTTGTAGAACTTCGATCAAAACATCAATTTGTAACTACCCTAAACACAACTTTGTTCTCTGGAAATTCTGGGCAGAAACAAAATACTTTAAAAATCACAAAACGTCAAAATAAGAACACTGCAACAAATCCGAGTCATGACCGAGTTGACTCGGCCATGGATCCGCGACGAAACGCATGGTTTTGCCGCGCTTCTGCGGCGGTCTGGTCGAATCGTGGGCTCGTTTTTCTTGTGTGTTCCCAGAAAACCCTGCACGGATTTTTAAGATGTGTGGAAATATTTTTAGGGCTGTTTTAAAAATCGGCAGAAACTTGAGGATTTTGACGTGTTTTGCGATTTTTTCTCGGATCGAAATTCTAAATACTTTGCTAACATGCTAGTTGTTGTTTAGATAGGCTCTGATACCATTTTAAGTCCACGTTGCCCACCCCGGTGCTTACGGGGAGGCGGAATAGGTAAAAAAACTATTTTTTCTTAAGGCAACATAGACTAGAAACAATGGATCTTTGCTAAACAAAAACCTAGCAAACTAACTAAAAGTTTAGCTACTCGGTTAGAAGGTTATACCTAGGTCTTTAACTCCTTCTCTTCTTGCTCCTTGGAGTGGTTTGAACGGCTCCTCCTCATAGTCTTCTCTTTGCCGAAGAAGGATCCACCCGAAGGCCTTTACCTTGAGCTCCTACCTCAACCTAGAGGTAACTAAAGTGCTTGGCTTGCTAAACCTAGAACCCTAGAATGAGTAAAGAGGAGTTATGGTGGTTTTACCTCAAGAGCTCATGGTTCTCAACACATGAGAGATGAGAGCTTTGAGAGAGAGGAAGAGGATGAGCTAATAGATGAGAGAGAATGAGCAAGTGAGAATGAGATAGCTTTTTACAACCATGCTCTCAAAATAAGAATAATGATAATAATAATAATAATAATTAAGAAATTGTGATGGTTAGTTTATGAATGACCATTATCATTTCATCATTTAATGCATTTGCAAGAAACAAGAAGCATCTTTGAAATGAAATGATGATTGTCAACAAGTCAACAATGGTCAACCGGTCAACAAAGTCAACAAAAGTCAAATGGTCAACTTAACCATGGCACAATTATCTTTAATTAATATTATTAATCATATTTCTCATTCTCATTAGGGTTTGGAAAAAGTCAACGGTCAACAACCGTAATGAGAATCCTCTGCCTCTGCCTCTGTCAACTGTGCATACACACCCGCATCCGTGTTCCGAGGAACACGGATACAATGAGATAAAACCAATCCCAAAACAAATACTAGGATCTGGTTTAAACCAAAGCCCACTAGTAATAACTTCCCGGACAGCAAACGTGCACAAGTGCGCAGATGTGAACGAACCCCGTCGCAAAACCATGCGACCTCTACTCTGTTTTGCCCAAATGCGAACAACCCTCTGTGTGGGACTCTAAAGACTCGACACTACGCTGGCAGTGGATTTAACCACAGGACGCAAGCAGTACTAGCTGTACGTAGAGGTCCCCAGGTAGATGCCGATAAGAAGACTGATGAGGTGAACCCATCCGAACTCCTACTGAGCCTGAATGTGACAATCTCCGTACAGTCCAGTCTGTTCGTCTGAGAGTATCGTATGTCGGGCCTAGGGGGCGGTATACGTCAGTCCCCTAATAGTGGTACAAGTCGTGTCGGAGTGTAGCCCAGAACACCTTGAGATAACACTGGAAACACTACCAGTATATTTCGCTTGCCCTGGCCAGGGACTTTGTGTAATGGCTCTCCTAGACACATCGCGATATCAACCCCCAATATAGGGAGAGACAAATCCTGTCTAACCGTCACTGCCTCCAAGTGCTTCGGGACTGCACCCAACTACTACCTGTTTGTACGACTCATTTGAGCCGTGGTAGGGTAGTAATCTAAGAACAGTGGGAACACACTTGAGACGAAGTGAAAGTGTCAAGTCAACGGACTATGCTGTACTCATATCACCTGGGATCTGATAACTGACTATAGGTATAATACCAAACCAACAGTTCCCAGCGAGTCCTGCCCAGTGTACTCGTAACCTAACGAGCACCTGCATACTATCTCTAGTACGACGTAATGATGGCTGTGGGACAGACCATCTCCCCTCCTGGGATGAGAAGCATATACACTAGTCTACTCTGGAGTATCGATGCCCTGTCTCGATAATCCTACGACTAGGGACCTGTATAAGGATGTGCTTGCAGATTACCCAGCCCCCACTAGTGTGACTGCCATCACAACGCTGGTAATCAAGCAAAGATCCCAAGGGCTCCACTAATATGTATAAGCTATATGCTAAAAGAAACATACGCACATATTGAAGTAGAAACAAACCAAGTAGCATACTACCATTTCGAGCAAGATTGTCTATACAACTGTGAATATCCCAAGCTTCCATTAAGTAATATACACACTAGTATGATACAGTAATGGCCTCTAGGGCATATACACTAACAATCTCCCACTTGCACTAAGGCCATGTATTGGCGTATCGAAGACCTATCATCTCGATCAGCCGTTCGAACTGAGTCTGGGGTATGGCCTTCGTGAATGGATCTGCAGTGTTATCTTCTGTAGCAACCCTCCGAACCTCGATCTCCCGGCGATCCACGATCTGCCTGATCAGGTGATACCGCCTCAAGATGTGTCTGGACTTCTGATGGGACCTGGGTTCCTTCACTAAAGCTATAGCCCCGTTGTTGTCACAATACAGAGGTATTGGAGAAACAATGGACATAACCACCTGAAGTTCTGTCAAGAACTTCCTCATCCAGACGGCTTCTTTTGCGGCATCAGATGCAGCGATACATTCCACTTCCATTGTCGAGTCAGCAACGGTTTCCTGTTTGGAACTCTTCCAACACACCGCCCCTCCATTGAGGGTAAAGACATAACCCGACATGGATTTGGAGTCATCCTTGTCACTCTGGAAGCTGGAGTCAGCAAAGGCCTCCACCTGGAGGTTTTTTCCGCCGTAAACCAAAAACATGTCCTTAGTCCTTCTCAAGTACTTCAGAATGTTCTTTACCGCTATCCAGTACTTCTCCCCAGGGTTTGACTGATACCGGCTTACCACACTCAGTGCATAAGCTACATCTGGTTCGGTACACAACATCGCATACATTATAGAGCCTACCGCAGATGCGTAGGGTATAATAGACATGTGATCCCTGTTCCTCGCCGAACACAGAGACGCGACCGCGTAGGTTCGTTTTTTCTGAGATTCGGGGCAGATGCTATTTGGTTTTATCCGTCCACCTCTCCGAAGATGCCAAGTTGATTTATGGCACCGTGTATCGGAGGTTTGGACGGATGTGGCCGATGTAGCAGATTTCGTCAGATTCCCCCTCGTCTGAGGGTTTTTTGATTGTGGGGACGCTCTTCCCTGCAGGCGCAAGCCCCTGCAGTTAATTACGCTACCGCACCGCGGTAGCAACTTTCTCCTTCTCCAGAATTTCACTTCGTGTCGTGGGTGTTTGTTTTGTTTGTAGTTGCCCATGGATTGTATACGGAGACTAATTTATGTCGTCGCCCGTAGGACGTGGATTAGTCCAAATCCGTATTTTCTTAGATTTGGGTTTGGGGTTTTGGTTTAAGGATACGTTAGCCCTATTTAAGGCTAAGATCAACTTAAACTTTGGTTAAGGATACGTTAGCCTAATCTCCAGACTAAGATCAACTTAACGGGATCGTTTGGATCCGACAAGAAAGCAATTGGCTCTATTGTTTAGTTTAATGAGATTGCGGTCGATTTCCTGTTTAGGGACACGGTGGTCCATCATTCCCATTTGGGGACGAATATTAGTTTAAGGACGTTTCGGTCCAACGTTCCCATTTTGGGACGAATATTAGTTTAAGGACGTTTTGGTCCACGAGTTTAAGGACCCTGCAGTCCGTATCGATGTGTGGTTGTCGGGACCCGTCACCTCTCTGAAGACGTTGAAGGATTACAACGACAAATATCAGAGGAGTTCGGAGATGTACCCTTGAACCAGGTATAAATTGGTTTAAGAGAGCAGTTGTGTTTAGCTCAATTTAATTTGAGGACTTACGGTCATGATTGGGTTAAGTCCAGTTGAGAATATTCAACGTTTTATCAGCATTTGGCCTGTTAGGCCTTTACTAGGGCTCTGCCCCTGTTTAATAATGCATGACATTTTTGTTTGGTCTATTAGACCTTTATTTGGGCTCTGCCTCTTTTTTTTAAAATGATGCACAGCATCTGTTTTGGTCTGACAGACCTTTGTTTGGGCTCTGCCCTTTTTAAAGTAATGCATTGCATTTTGTTTGGTCTATTAGACCTTTATTTGGGCTCTGCCCTTTTTTAAATGATGCAAAGATTTTATTGTTCTGACAATGCGCCACGTGGCTTGTCAGGCGCTTTGCGCCAGCGCAAGGCGCAATTCCCTGTGGAGGTGACACGTGTCACACTCTGGTGAGTGCAAGCGCAGTGCGCTGCGCCAGTGCGCTGCACCGTTGCTGCTGACACGTGGCGTGCTCTGGTGAGCGCAAGCGCAGTGCGCTGCGCCAGTGTGCTGCGATATTGCGCTTGCGACACGTGGCGCGTTCTGGTGCAGTGCGCCAATTTATGAGAGCAGTGCTCTGTTTTAGAAGCGCATAGCGCAGTCTATTCTGGGACTGATACGTGGCGCTCTCTGGTGGTTTGCGCCAACCCGAGAGCGTAACAGTGCAATTTTTTCAAGTGCAGGGCACTGTTCAATATCTTAATCCAATTTTGGATCAAAGAAGAGAATCTTTTAAGATTCCAGAACCAATGATTCATCAAAAGGCAATGCCTTTATTTAGATCAGAAAGATCTAAAGAAGAAGTAAATTACTTCTTTTTATTAATATTATCATTTTTTATTGAAGATCTTTGATCTTGTTCTTAGATCATTGATCTTTTTAGAAGAAATTTCTTCTTTTTCTAAAGGTTTTACCTTTTCTTTTTTTCTTTCTGAATTCTTCTCAAAGTTCTTAGAAGAGCTCTGTGAATTCTCTGTGTGCTCAATGATCTCAGTGTGTTTTAGACTTGGAGTCTAGGGGCCTTTTTATAGTGCCATTTGATTTGTTAAATCAGTTAAAGAGATCTTTCTCTGAGTGATTTAGGGATTTTTCCCCACCGTTGGATCTTTGATCCAAGGGCTTCTGTTTTACAGAAGATAATCTTCTTGTTTTAATAAGATCAGAAAGATCTTTCTAGAATTTTAATTCTGTTTTAGTGCTAGTACAGTTGGCGCAAGCGCACCTGCGCTTGACACGTGTCGCGCAGCGCAACTGCGCTGCCACGTTTCGCGCAGCGCAACTGCGCTGTCCCGTGTCGCGCAGCGCAGAGCGCAACTCAGCTGAAGCGTTGCTTCCTTTATTTTCATTTTAAATAGAGCCTTGCTCTGATTGGGTGCGCTGACTTGGGCGCCGCGCTGGCGTGTCAGCTTTTGACACGTGGCGCGTTGCACGCAGCGCAAGGAATCTGAAGCGTTGCTTCAATTTTTGAAATTTTGAAATTCAAACAGAGCTTTGCTCTGATTGGGTAAACAAATGCCCCCCCACCGTTGCGCTCACGTGGCGCATACGTGAGTGCAGCGGTGGCAAGATCCTGACCGTTGGATCAATTGAGGAGTTGAAAGGGCGCAAGCGCTTATAAATAGGACCTTTGGCCCTTCACAGATGTTCACCATCTTCAAGAATCTTTATTTTCAGAACTTCAAAGCCTTGCTCTTGCTTTCAAGAACTCCAAGAGTTAAACTCTTAAAACTTTTTAGGTAAAAATTTCAATTAAATTAAATTAAAATTAATTTTAATGGACAGAGCCTTGCTCTCATAGATCTTTGATCTAAAGAAAACCCCCTTGGGGCTTCACCAACAGAGCCTTGCTCTCATGAATCTATTTCAGGGTTTCTTAACCCATGAACAGAGCATTGCTCTTTGGCAAAACACAGATCTTTTGATCTGAAAATGAAGAACTCTTAAGTGTTTTCATGGATCTTTAAGATCCCAAATTTTTTAATTTTTTAATTAATTTTTTAAGAATTAATTTTCCTTTTGATGGATATTTCCATCATTATCACAGAGCTAGGCTCTTTAAGGAATTTTATTCCCTTGAGACCAGAGTTTGACAAGTGTCACTCTGTGACAGAGCTTTGCTCTGAAAGAGAAGATTTTCTCCTTTACTCTAGGGATTTCTCATTTAATGAGAGTATTCTTTTAGGGATCTCCTCATTAATTGACAGTCCCATCCAATGATGGGGCTGTCCTATTAACTGATGAATTATCATCTAGATTTTGTGGGTCCCCCTTTGGTCCTATATCCACTGTTCTGCAGTGTGATATAAATTTTAAAGTTCCAAGTGTCAGAAATTAAGATTATAGCACTGACGTTTGACTTTTGTCCTCCTTCTTTTTGCAGGCAACATGTCTGCTGATTTGTCTTTCCCATTTGCTCGCTCGGAGGAAGGATTTCCCGAGGCATCGGTGGACCGGGAAGTGCTCGCTCTCATTAAGGCTCATGACCCCGAGCACAAGAACCTTCACCTGTGGGTTAGGTGGTATAACGACATCATCAAGGGTCGCCGAAGCTTCAGTTCCGCAATGCCGTCTGAGCCCATCTCGTCGATCCCCTATGTGGATGAGCCCCCGGTGAAGTATGCTGTGGAGGTCAAGAACTGGAATTCGGAGGATCTTCTCCAGCCTTCGATCGCTGCCATTCCCGTGTAGCCGCCACCGGCCGTGGACATCTTAGGGCAGCGCATATGTCAGGGTGAAGCACGCCCTTGGGGACAGGCTTACAATATTGGATTGACCCCGCGACAACCGGCCGGATATCTGCAGTGAGCCAGATATATCCTATCAGCGAAGAGGACGCATCTGATGAAGATCGATCTGTACTCCGCAATCTACGTCTCGCTGTTTGAGTACCACGCTCCTCCAACGTGGTGGGTCAAGGCTTTCATCGAACAATGGAACATCCCCACCCACACCTTCCTTATGACGGACAGTTAAGTCTCCATCTCCTTGGAAGAGTTCGTCGAGATCTCGGGCTTGCCGGTGAGGGGGGAGTATTACGAGGAGCTGCTTCCTCCTGACGAGTACGTCTTCACCACCAAGCCGCTGGTATTTGATTTGACGTCGGAGAATGCTATTCAGCACCAGTTTCCGGGCTTGGTGAAGGTGCTGAACATATACGAAGGTCTCTACCTGGAATCAGGAGTTCGGGGAGTCAGCTTCGTAGGTTTTATCGCCCGCTTCCTTCGACCAGAGATTCTATCGGAGCGGAGTGAAAAGTTCGCCAAGCTCGATGACCCTTTCGGCTTCGGCTTAGATCGTCGAACAATATCGGAAGACGATCAAAAGGATTTCTATCTCCCCGACGCCGCCATCATGCCCTTATCAGAAATCGCCGCCCCGGGCATTGATAAGGAGACCTTCTTTTTAGGGTTCCTGGGATTGTGGCTGTGCAGCTTCGCGCTCCCCATGCACCCGCGCTACATGCGGCCGTCCGTTTTTTACCCAGCGTATCGGATGGTGGCTGGCCTGCAGTTGTCAATAGGAATCACCGGGTTGGCTCACCTATACCATGGACTCAGTGTGGCGGCGGACGCGAATGAGCCTGGGGTGCAACCTGCTAATTTCCCGATGCACTACTTCACTTCGTGGATGGAAATGCATGTGCTCGGGGTATTTGGCATTCACAAGAGGCCCTCGTTTTTTGAGAAGTGCAGACTCCCACGAGTCATGCGGCTGATTGGTGCTTCCATTGTGAATCCATCTCCGCGGGAGGCTAGGGGGTTGCTCCTTCGTCCACCCACGGTTGGAGCGAGGATTTCTTTTACGGACAAAGTCATGACTATCGGCTCAGAGACCTCCAAGGCGGTGGTGCTGCTGCGAGAAGGCTTCAAAGACGGGGCCTCCGTACTGAAAGCCCGGGAGATTCTTCACATCTACTCCATTCGGCGGTGGTGTTCAGGTAGAACGAGATGGCGCTTTTCATGAGGTACAACCCCCACCGGTTCGCCCAGCAATCAAGCTATAACCAGGGGGTCCCGCTGGAGGCGTTTTTGGAAGAGCCCGCGGCCAGCATGGAGGGGATACGGAGCGCGATGCACCATTTTATGCGTCTGAATACGGGCTCCCACTTTTTCATCAGCGAGCCGAGCTGCGTCCCCCGGGTCCTCCACGCGTGCGTGGCTTGGTATGCGCATGCAATGGGTTCAGTCATCCGTGAGGGGAAGCGCATGTTGGTTGACCGTAAAGGTGCGCCTCCCGGCGGCGACCGCAAGGCTCCCCTGAAGCCAAGGACCCCGGTCGTTGCTCCACTGAAGGATGCTGGAGCTGGACCACCGCGCGTGTTGAGCCCTCCACGCGGATTACCTCGTGCTACTGCGGACGTACCACCAGTGCCCCGTGCTCCAGTGGAGACGGTAAATGTAGTTTCTCCGGAGTCCGGCGTGGGCGCGGATATCGGGACCCGCCGCCCTAAGGTGACTGCAAAGCGCAAGTTGATCTTGGGTGCACCCAGGACTGGCGGGTAGAAGAGGAAAAAGAAGTCGCTCCTCTCTCTCGATGCTATTCTCGGCTTAGAGCCTCAGGCCCCTCTTACCGAAGGTATAAGCGAGTACGGCAGCAATGAGGGCTTGTCGGTAGATCCAGCGGACACCGATCTGGTGGTCGCCATTGCGGCTTCTGAGCGAACAGCCAGACTCGAAGCGATGTTGGCTAAACTCACTCAGTCAGGTAATCATTAGCTGTACTCTTCATCATTTCATCGCACTTTTATCATTATCTTTGACTAATGCTTTTTCCTCTTTTTTGTTAACAGGTGTCACTACTGAAGAAGCCATCGCTGCTTCCCTGAAAACCTTCCAGGAGGAGGAAAGGAAACACGCTCTATCGGACGTTGGTACGTCTCGGCTCGGTGAGTCTTTATTTTCTTTCCCTTTTTTATAGCTTATCTAATCTTCTCTTTGTCTCTTTGCAGGGGCCGTGCAAGCCGATGCGGGGATTCTCCCCGGGCCACCTACTGAAGTCCCGGCCTCATCAGGGCTGCCGCGAGAGACTCGACTCGAAAAGCCGATGAGGGATGCCGTGACGGCTCTGGAGGCAACTCTAAACGAGGACGACGACACCTTGTTGGAAGCTTCCAAGAGGTCCGTCGTGACGGCTCGGGAAGAGAGGAAGCTCTTGAGGCGCGAGGCGAAGGAGCGCAGAGCTGCTTTGGCCGCGGGAGCAGGCCCAAGCATTGTTCTTCGTGCTGCTACTCCTTCGGAAGAGTCTCCGGTCGCCCTGTCCACTGCTCATAGGCGGGCGGCACGTGCAGTTCGGGGGACCAACGATCAGTCCACCTCATGTAGTGTGTCTTTCAAGATTTTGTTGTAAGAATTGTAAACCTATCGGTTCTTATATATCTTGTCCTGCAGGGCCAAGTCCAACCGAAGGGGAGGCGAAAACCATCGAGCCTAAGGAGACAGTGGAGGAGGTGGCAGCCGATCCTGAGGCGACGGTAGGTGATGCACCCGTAGTCGCCGGGCCCGAGCTAGTGGCTGACGAAATGGTCACGTCCACTATGCCTGAGAAGGGGGCCGTAGAGTCTGGTGATGAGGCCGCGGGAGGTGGACTCATGTCGATGGAGGAGGGAGACGCCTCCGTTTCGGCTGGCGGCTCATCAGGTAAATTTCGGGTTACCGTCCTTTTTTTAATGTCGCAATCCTTCCTGACAGGTTTATCTTTGTTTTTAACACAGGTGCGGCCAGTGCTGATGCTCCATTGCTCGAGGGAGCGCCGTCGGCTACTGCCTTGGCGGTGGCCACCTCTCAGCCTTCTCTCGTACCATCGCAGATGCTGGAAGGTATGGATTCACGACCCATCAGTTTCATCTCTTGGCCGTATAATTCATGTATTGACGTTATACTATTGCATCCTTGCAGGAGTGCTTTTTGATCACCTCTACCAGGTGCTGCACCCACACTTCTCCTTTCCATTGGAGCTTGCTTCTTCTAGCGGCGCTGGTGAGTATGATTTTCAATTAATACCCTTCCTTTTTCAGTAATGGAATTATTTCTGATTCTTCCCTGCCCTGATTGCAGTGTTACAAATCGAAGAAGGAGATAAGGGATCGGTTGCGCCACCGGTCCTCCCATCTTTGCCGCCTGCTGCAGCTGGTATAGTAAACTCCCTCATTGATGACTTTCTTATATTTCTTGGATTGTCATCTGATTGTGTTTTTTCTTTTCAGCTGTCGTTCCGGTTCCGGCCCTCTTTGAGCCTCGCGTCATGATGCCGGCAGGCCCTTTCTTGAGACGTCCATCTCCAAAGGGTGCCGTGATGAGCTTGGGCATGCTGAGAGGATACGTCGAAGAGCTTGACGCAGACGCTCCCTCGTCTGCCGCAGATTTCGATGCGGAGGTTAACCTGATGTTGGCGGCGCTTGTAAATTTTCATAATGAAGGCGTCGTTGAGTCTTGGATTAATCACTGCAGGGAGATCGAGGCCCGCCTGCATCAACTGGCGTCGATGCGTCTTACCCCTGAGATCTTGACCGCGAGCACTCAACGGGCGGTATGGATCGAGCAAAGCGCTTCTTACTTTCGCTATCTCGAACAAGAAGTTACTTCAAGGCGTAAGGAGCGCGGCGAGACTTCGAGCAAATCTGCCCAACTGCATGCTCGGGTGGAGGCAAACGCTGCACAGCTGAAGGTTATCTTCGAAGGCCTTCTGCGATGCCTCTCCGAAGGGTTAACACTGAGGCAGCAGCTTGACGTCGTCGAGCGGGATGCACCTAATCAGGAGGCAGCCCAGCAGGCAGCTGAGGAGCAACTTTCATCCTACCTGCAGCAGCGGGCCCAGGTGGAAGCGGAAGTGGCCGCGGCAGCCACTCAGGAGGAGGCACTGAAGGAAGTGCGAGAGCAGCTCGCGGATTTGTTAAAGACGCTTCCTTCTCAGTAGCTACTTTTTGTATCATTTGTACTTGTAAATAAAAATGTATATTTTTTTTATTCTTTAACACAATGTATCTTGTACTCAATCAAGTTTACGAATAAAAGATATACATTCTTTGTAATGTCTTGTGTCATTTCTCTGCCTTTTTCTTTCTTTTATTATCAGCATGCTACCTTAGTAAACATAGTTGACAGATGCTAGCGCGAGCATCTTGTCCTGGCTTCTTCAAGAGGTAATGATGGCTTAGGCCGCAGGTTCAGATTTGCTGCCTAAGACTTTTCAACTTTATGAGCCGTGAGGGTCTCACAAAGACTTTTCTCTCTACGGATCGAGAGGATCTCGTAGGTGTATTTTCTCCTTAGGAATCGTGAGGATTCCTAAGTACATTTTCTCTTATAAGTCATAAGGATCTTATAAGAGAATTTTTCTTCTTACGAGTCGAGAGGACTCGTAAGCGGTTGTTTCCCTTCTTGTCGAGATTCGACTTCAGAGAGTGAGACTCGTGGATAGTATGCAAGAGACCTTTTAGACCGACTTGCAGGGTCCCAGCGCTTAGGAAACAAGTTTTTTAATCCCTGCTGCCTAAGGCTTTATCTTGCAAGTCGAGACGAATCGGGAAGTCCTCGCGAAGACTCTAATTTCTTCATGAGTCGAGACGAATCGAGCAGCTCTCGTCAAGGACACTAATTTCCCTGAGTCGAAGTATTTTGCCGAGGACACTGGTTTCCTCGAGGTTGAAACGAATCGGAGTATTCCTGCAAAGACACTGGTTTCTCTGCGGGCTGACGCGAATCACACGAATCAAGAAGCTCTCATCAAGGATGCTGATTTCCCTGAATCGAGGTATTTGCCAAGGACGCTGATTTCCCTGGGATTGAAATGAGTCGAGGTATTCCTGCAAAGACACTGATTTCTCTGCGGGTAGACGCAAATCAAGAAGCTCTCATCAAGGACGCTAGTTTCCCTGAGTCGAAGTATTTTGCCAAGGACACTGGTTTCTTCGAGGTGGAAACGAATCGGGGTATTCCTGCAAAGACACTAGTTTCTCTGCGGGCCGACGCGAATCAAGGAGTTCTTGTCAAGGACACTGGTTTCCCCGAGTCGAAGTATTTTTCCGAGGACACTGGTTTCCTCGGAGTTGAAACGAATTGGGGTATTCCTGCAAAGACATTGGTTTCTCTGTGGGCCGACGCGAATCAAGAAGCTCTCATCAAGGATGCTGATTTCCCTGAATCGAGGTATTTTGCCGAGGACACTGGTTTCCTCGGAGTTGAAACGAATCGGGGTATTCCTGCAAAGACACTGGTTTCTCTGCGGGCCGACGCGAATCAAGGAGTTCTCGTCAAGGACACTGGTTTCCCTGAGTCGAAGTATTTTGCCGAGGACACTGGTTTCCTTGGAGTTGAAACGAATTGGGGTATTCCTGCAAAGACACTGGTTTCTCTGTGGGCCGACGCGAATCAAGGAGTTCTCGTCAAGGACACTGGTTTCCATGAGTCGAAGTATTTTGCCGAGGACACTGGTTTCCTCGGAGTTGAAACGAATCGGGGTATTCCTGCAAAGACACTGGTTTCTCTGCGGGCCGACGCGAATCAAGGAGTTCTCGTCAAGGACACTGGTTTCCCTGAGTCGAAGTATTTTTCCGAGGACACTGGTTTCCTCGGAGTTGAAACGAATCGGGGTATTCCTGCAAAGACACTGGTTTCTCTGCGGGCCGACGCGGATCAAGGAGTTCTCATCAAGGACACTGGTTTCCCTGAGTCGAAGTATTTTGCCGAGGACACTGGTTTCCTCGGAGTTGAAATGAATCGGGGTATTCCTACAAAGACACTGGTTTCTCTGCGGGCCGACACGAATTAAGAAGCTCTCATCAAGGACGCTGATTTCCCTGAATCGAGGTATTTTTCCGAGGACACTGGTTTCCTCAAAGTTGAAACGAATCGGGGTACCTGCAAAGACACCGGTTTCTCTGCGGGCCGACGCGAATCAAGGAGTTCTCGTCAAGGACACTGGTTTCCCTGAGTCGAAGTATTTTGCTGAGGACACTGGTTTCCTCGGAGTTGAAACGAATCGGGGTATTCCTGCAAAGACACTGGTTTCTCTGCGGGCCGACGCGAATCAAGGAGTTCTCGTCAAGGACACTGGTTTCCCTGAGTCAAAGTATTTTGCCGAGAACACTGGTTTACTCGAAGTTGAGATGATCTCTGGTGGTCTCTCAGGTTTTATATGAGTTACCGTCAAGACCCTGAAGCTAGGAATTTGGCCTTCGCTTCGCTTGCTGTGGTGTGTTCGAATCCTGTTGGAGGAGGGACGTTGTAGTGACATTTCATCTGCTGTGTAGAGACGAACGTCGAAGTGGTGATCACTCCGTGCTGGGGTGAGATGATCTCTGATTGTCTTTCGGGCTTTATATGAGTTGCCGTTAAGACTTGGCTCCGTCTTCTGATGGAGCATGGGGAGGGAAGATATGTTTCCTTCTGTGTTTGCGCCCCTGGATTGTATACAGGGATTGCTATGATATCGCCTGTAGGGCAAAAGTTTCACTCATTTTTTTATATTATTATTTTATTTCCGCGATGCTCTATCATTTCAGCTTTTATATCGCGAAGGTCGCGATTGCCCAATCGTTTCGGCTATTTTTCGCGGTGCCCAATCATTTCGGCTATTTATTTTATTTTCACTCGCTAGTTTTTATTGCGAGTTGCCCAATCATTTCGGCTATTTTGCATGCATACATTTTTACTTGCTGCTTTTTATTGCAAGTTGCCCCATCATTTCGGTTATTTTGTATGCACGTATGGCTCGCTGATTTTTTTTATCGCGAGTGTGGAACTTGGAATCTGACGCCAATCTTAGCATCAGCATCACTACGACTGGAATATTGCCAGGAGTGAATCATCATTTGCCATGAAAGGACTCGGAATTTGATACCGGTTTAGGCATCAACATCGCTGCAACTGGGATATTGCCATGAGCGTATCATCATTTGCCTCTGTCGATGTCGAACAAAGGTGGCTTAGCGAACAGGGTTAGGATGCTGTCGACTAAGGCTTTTGACTTCATGAGCCGTAAGGGTCTCACAAAGGTATTTCTCCCTGCGAGTCATGAGGATCTCGTAGGTGTGTTTTCTCCTTAGGAATCGTGAGGATTCCTAAGTGTATATTCCCCTGTAAGTCGTAAGGATCTTACAAAAGTGTTTTCTCCTTATAAGTCGAGAAGACTTACAAGGGTTGTTCACCATGTGGACATATCCCTAGCCACGGGTGGGACTTGGTTAGGGAAATGTTTATTCACGCCCGTAGATTGTATACAAGGGTTGGTATTGAGCCACTTGTAGGGACATATCGAAGGTTGTGGGGGTTGCTTAAGAACAGGTTCAGGTCTCTGTAACTTAAGACTTTCAAATCTTATGAGCCATGAGGGTCCCATAAGAGAGTTCTCCTTACGAGTCGTGAGGATCTCGCAAGTGTATTTTCCCCTTAGGAATCGTGGGGATCCCTAAGTGTATTGCTCCCTTGTGAGTCGTAAGGATCTCACGCGGGTGGTTTCTCCTTACAAAGTCGAGAGGACCCTACAAGTGTCTTTTAACGAGGTTGCGCCCTTTCTGGTTTTCACAAACACTCGCCGGTAGCCCTGCTGTTTTTACTCATGGAGCCCTTTCAGGTTTTCATCCGTGCCCATTTCGCTTATGGACATACCGTCTTCTTTTTTTATTCTTTTTTCTAACGAGGTCGCGCCCTTTCGGGTTTTCACGAACACTCGCCGGTAGCCCTGCTGTTTTTTTACTCATGGAGCCCTTTCGGGTTTTCATCCGTGCCCATTTCGCTCATGGACATACCGTCTTTATTATCTTTTTATTATTATTATTTTTTTTATTCTTCGTCAGCCTGAGGATGCTGCGGTAGTAGTTTAAAGACGTTTCGGTCGTCAGCCAGTTTTTGGACGTAGTGGTTCGTCATTAGTTTAAGGACATTTCGGTCCGTCGTCCAGCTACTACCTATAGAGTTTTGGGCTTGGGAAGATAGAGAGCAGACATAGTCGTCGTCATCTATCATTGACCTAGGCCGTAACTCATTAGGCGTAGTATTTCTTCAGGAAGCGACCGTTTATGGGCCTGAAAGGTCTTTCACCGATAGGCTCCACCCTGGTAGACCTTGTCTATGATGTACGGGCCTTCATAGTTCGGCTCGAATTTTTCCCGCTTGGCACGATTGGGGATCATAGGTCTTTTGACCACTAGCACGAGTTCGCCTTGGCGGAATGTCCTCGGCCTGGTCAATCTTTCATATGAGCGTGTCATCTTTGCTTTATAAGCCTCCAGATTTTGTTGCGCTATGAGCCGGGTTTCATCAAGGGCATCAAGCTCCTCAAGCCGAAGGTGAGCATTTTCTTCGTCCGTCAGCTCGGAGTGGATTGCCACTCGTATAGAGGGTAATTCTATTTCGAGGGGGAGTACTGCTTCTGTACCGAATACCAACGCGTACGGCGTTGTGTTTGTGGCCGTCTTGAACGTAGTTTGATACGCCCAGAGACCTTCTTGCAGTCTCTCGTGCCAGTCCCTTTTATTTCGGGACACCGTCTTCTTCACGATCTTCGTCAAGGTCTTATTGAAGGCCTCAGCTAGACCGTTAGCTCGGGGATTATAAACCGAGGAATATCTCCAGTCTATGTTGTGTTGTTGCACGAAGAGGCTGATCTTGTGGCTTCTGTAGGCTGGCCCGTTATCGGAGATGATCCATCGCGGAGTTCCAAACCGATAAATGAAGTGCGTCTTGAAGAAATGAAGCATATTCTCCGTCTTCACTTCCTTTAGCGGTACTGCTTCTGCCCATTTGGAGAAGTAGTCAGTCGTCGCCAAGATGAATCGATGTCCCCTGGACTATGCTGGTTCGATGGGGCCGATTACGTCAGTCCCCCACATTTCGAATGGCCAGCTAGCCACTGTTGGATGTAGAGGATTTGGGTGCTGATGGATGAAGTCCCCATGAATTTGGCATGAGTGGCATTGCTTCGCATACTCAAGGCAGTCCTGAATCATCATTGGCCAATAATAGCCCATCCGTTTAATCTTCAACTTCATCTTCGGGCCTGCTTGGTGAGAACCGCAGAGTCCGTCGTGAACTTCCTGAATGACTCTTTTCGCCTCCTCAGGTCCCAGACATCTCAACCAAAGAGAATCAAACGACTTCTTGTACAGAGTATCATTGACGAAGGCGAAAGACAGAGCTCGTTTCATAAGCTGATGTCTTGAGGATGCATCTTCAGGCGTTCGACGGGATTTGAAGTAGTCTATAGATACATATCTCCAATCCTCAGCCTTTTCCTGGTCTTTTATTTGCATAGCCATTTGCTCAGTCGCACCCTTCTCTTCGGGTGATTCCGGAGATATTTCCGCTGGGGCGAGCACCCGACGACCTTGTACCACGATTCTGATGTCATCGAGGTTCTCATCAGCCAGTTCTTTAGCGAGCTTGGCTAACGCGTCCGCCTTGCTATTCTCTGCACGCGGTATGTTTTCCAAAGTGCAGGAAGGAATTTGGGTCAACAGTTGTTGCACCTTTTCGCCGTACTTCACCAGTTCTGGCTTGCACGTCTGGTAGTCGCCGTTTACTTGACTAACGACCAGTTGAGAATCTCCATATATGAGGAGGTTTTCAATTCCCATGTCGATGGAGATCTCGAGGCCTGCTATTAAAGCTTCGTATTCGGCTTCATTGTTTGTCCTCGGCTCTGTTAAGGAGAAAGCAAAGCGCATTATTCCTCCTCGTGGAGTTACGAAGATGAGACCCACCCCCGATTTGATTATAGGGATGCTTTGTTTGCGCTTCTTCATGGAAGATGCTCCGTCGAAATAGAGTTCCCATCGGGTATCACTACTATTGATTGCATCAAACGCATGTTCGTCTGGCAGCTCGCAATTCAAAGGAGAATCGGCAGGTATCGGGTGCTCAGCGAGGAAGTCGGCGATGGCCTGGCCTTTCACTGCCTTGAGAGGCTGGTAGGTTATTGAAAACTCCATTAAGAGCAAGGACCATTTAGCGAGTCTCCCTGTCGATATGGCCTTCGACATTAAATATTTAAGGGGGTCCACTTTTGAAATGAGACGGACTTCATGCGCCAACGCGTAGTGCCTGAGCTTTGTTATCACGAAGATCAACGCCGGGCACTGTTTTTCGATGGGGGAGTAGTTGCTTTCTGCCCCTAGGAGAACTCGACTTAAGTAATAAAGAGCTCTTTCTTTCCCTTGGTCGTTCTCTTGTGCCTATAATGCGCCTAAGGAACCTTCGAGGACGGTTGTATATAGGATAAAAGGCTTTCCCTTGACCGGAGCAGCCAACACTGGCGGATTCTGCAGATATTGCTTGATCTCGTCCAGCGCGCCTTGGCATTTGTGATCCCAAACGAAAGGGGTTCCCTTCTTCATCAGGTGACTGTAAGGGCGACACTTGCCTGACAGGTTGGCTATAAATCGCGGGATGTACGCGAGCTTCCCTTGGAGAGACCGCAATTGCTTAAGAGTCCTTGGCGGAGGCATTTCCATGATCGCCTTGATCTTTGACGGATCTATCTCGATACCTCGGTGTCGGACGATGAACCCCAGGAATTTGCCCGAGGAGACTCCGAATGCACACTTGAGAGGGTTCATCTTCAAGTTGTATTACCGAAGACGTTGAAATACGGCCTTCAGATGCTCTAAATGCTCCTCGTATGATTTGCTTTTAACCACGAGGTCGTCGATATAGCATTCGATGAAATTCATGTATAAGGTCATCGAAGATCTTCGTCATGGCCCTCTGATAGGTGGCACCGGCGTTCTTTAGACCGAAGGGCATCACTTTGTAGCAGATTATACCCAGCGGGGTCCGGAAAGCGGTGTGCTTCTGGTCTTCAGGGTGCATCTTTATCTGATTATATCCTGATGAGCCGTCCATGAAGGAGAATACTTCATGAGTGGACGTGTTATCTATCATCAGCTCGGTGACTGGCACTGGGAAATCGTCTTTCGGGAAAGCTTTATTGAGATCCCGAAAGTCTACATATATGCACACCGTCCCATTTTTCTTCATTACCGGGATGATGTTGGCGATCCAATCGGGATACCGAACTTCTTGGATAAAGCCAGAGTCAATCAGCTTCTTGACCTCGGCGTTGATGCTCATCTCAAGCTCGCGCCGCATTCTTCTCGGTGCTTGTTTGATTGGTTTAACGTCCGGGGATATCGCCAATTTATGCACAGCAATCTCTGGATCTAGTCCTGGCATTTCGGAATAGTTCCTTGCGAAGCAATCTTTATACTGCATAGACACGTCTTTTAATGAAGCCACCCTTTCTTCAAATAGCAGTTCACTGACGAATGTTGGTCGCGGGTCGTTCTTCGTCCCCAACTCAATTTTCTTGAGGTTATCCGCAGTGGTATGTATTCCATCTTCCAGCTCTTTCGGCGCTGGTAGGAATTTTGAGATCACCTCGTCATTTCTATTTTCAAAGCACCAGGGAAGGTCATCCATATTCTCGGGCTCTTCTTTTGATATTGTTATCATATGACAAGTACGAGCTCTCTTCCAAGACCGATGTGTATTTGGTTCTACTCTTGTAGCCTTGGGTTCATGCCTCTGTGGCGGCGTTACCCTCCAACTGTCAGATAGAGCGAACTTGCCGAGCTGATACTGCTCTTCGACCCAGTTCTTGAAGGTGAAGCAATCTTCGAGAGGGTGCCCTATTACCCTGTGATAAGAGCAATAGTTCGGGTGTGAGACTTCGCCTGCTTGTTCGGGGTGCTTGGACTCCGGAAGCGTAAGGATTTGGTGCTTTATAGCTAGGTCAAGTATTTTCTTTGTCTTGTCTTGAGGAAAAGAGTATGCTCGACTCATCTTCTTCACAAGGGATAGATCCGGATCACTCGATTCTCGACTGCGTGGCTTCTTGGTCCCGCTTTATCGTTGCTGAATGTCCTTTCCGCCTTTTGACTTGTTTCTACCTCTGTGTCGCGCCTTTTTTACAACAGGTTGACAGGGAGCGGCATTTTCGTCTTTCACAGCCTGTTGAAGGAGGCGTTGCGTTCTGGCTTTCTTGTAGAGGGCCATTTCGCGATTGTGGTCGTCTCGAACTTTTTGACCAGCTTTCCTTATAAGCTTGTCCATTTGTTCTTCAAATGACGGACTGGGCATTTTTACGTCAGGGACTTTTTCTGGTTTAGGGTTAACATCTTCCCATTGAGAATCCCTTTCTTCATCAAAGTTATGCATGACATAGCAGTCGCGGAGTAGCTCCCGTTTCTTGGACCGAACATATCCAAGCCCGATAGTTTCCATTCTCCCATTGGGCAATTTGTGCTGAGTTCCAGGAACGTTCCAGACCCTGTCATAGAATTTGGCTTTTCGAGCGGTCTGTTTGAAGGGTATCCCTTGGCGCTTCAATAGCCTTTTCAATCCTTCCGTGTAATATCTAGGCAGACGGATGGGCTGAAGCCTGTCAAGTGTAGGATCTGCGCCGTGCCAGATTTCTTTCTCCACTTTAGTTTCCCCGGAGCGGTAGAATAGAATCGCCTTTTCACCTTCTCGCCTGGGAGGGACATAGAACGTCTGCAGCTCCTTTACACTGTAGGCATCGAGCGCATCCAGTTCTTTATGATGTTTAAGTGGAACCATGGCGACTTGCAGACTTTGCTCTTCATCAGCGAAAGTTTGTATTGAAGGTCGAGCGAAAAATATAGCATGGACCTCATCTTCCGAGTCGCTGCCAAAGATCAACATAGGAGCGGACGGTCCCGGCTTGTTGTGCTGAGGTGGCCCGGAATAGACTATCTCTTCGTCCTCCTCGGTATCGCTCCCGAAGACCGGGATGGTGGCGATAGCTTTGTTCTCCGGCTTGTGACACCTTTCTTTGTCCTCGAAATCCGGTAAGAAGTATTTTGCATCTTCAAATTTGCAGACTTCGTTCACGGAGAATGGGTTCAGCTCTCCTGTTACGGTATACTCGAGACCATCCTTAAAATATTTCATACACTGATGCTATGTAGAAGGGATGATGTTGTACTAGTGTAACCAGGGTCGGCCGAGCAAAGCATTATAGCATGTCTTCGCATCTATGACGTGGAATTTAATGTCCGTGACGAGCAGCCCAAAGCGCAACGTCAGTATCATAGACCCGAGAGTCCGTGATGATTGAGAGTCGAACCCGGAGATGGTGATCTTGTCACGAGCGAGGTGTTGGACACTCATGCAGATTTCCTTCAACACTCGCACGTTGAGGAGATTGACGGAAGACCCATTGTCGACCAGAATTTTGCCTATCTTTATATCGTGGCAGTATCCTGAGACATAAAGGGGGCGGTTGTGCTCACACGTCCCAAGGAGGAGGTCTTCATCACCGAAAGTGACATCAGCTGTGTGCACTTCTTCCAGCTCGTCCTTCATCTTTTCTTCGGCGAGAAAAGCTTGGAATTGCTCTGGGTCTTGTAGTGCTTTGATCAACGAATCTCTTGCTTCTTTTGATAGTAGAAGGGCGTCAAGAATGCTGAGCTGTGAAGGTAGATTTCTCAAGTGTGCCAGAACGTTGTAATCCACCTTATTTCTCTTTGGCGGGTCCTTGGCGATTAGCTCTTCCACAACTTGGTCATCCAGGGCGATCTCCTCAGAGACCTTCTCTTTTCCCTTATCTTTTTTATTTGAGGGTCCAAGATTCTTTTCGGGTAGCGTACGATTACGCAGCCGAATATTTTCGCAGGCCTTCGGCTCTTCCTCTTTTCCCGAGGTAGACTCTTTAAAGAGAGGGCTACGCTCCATTTCCTCGTCAGAGTCGCTCCTGAATGTGAGAACTTGTGCTTCCCTGGCGTTAACCATGCGACAATCACCGGTAGTTCTTCTAAGCTCTTCGGTTGTACTTTTCCGCTCCCGACGAGTTTTGCGCTTTTCCCGCTTAAAATGTTGCCGGTGAACGACATATCCCTGCCACCATTTATTGAAAGCTTTGCACTCTTCGGTGGGGTGCGAAACCTTCCGATGATATAAGCAATAGGAAGGATGCATTTCCGCTTTGCGGGCAATGTTTCCTTCAGAGGGTGGCAGCTTCATCCCCATCGACATGGCTTTAGCAAACCTCTTCCTCGTCTTGAATTTGATTTTGTCCGCAATGGATGTAATTTGATTTGACGGGAGTGTCTCGACCTTTTCGTCTAATCGTCGGCGCTTGGCTTTTTCAAATAGGAGCGTCTTGCGTTCCCGATCAGCCTTACTTTTCAACAGAGCTTCATTGAGGAATGCATCAATGGTTTCATCTGATGGCCTCAGAAGTTTCGGTTCAGGATCTGCCCCCAGCTTCTCAGTGCAAGGAGTTCTCTCATCGTCCGTAAACGAGTGGGAGATCATATGACAACTCGCCACGTATTCCTCGGATTCATCCGACGAGCTCTCCCCCTCATCTTCCTCTTGAAAGATATGGTTGAGGAACTCCTGGAGTGTGACGAGAGTCCGTGCCTTTTGATTGTATTCCTCTAGTGCGTCAATTTGTTTCTGTAAGTCCGTGCGCTTGTCACCAGGCTTCACGGGCTTTTTGGATCTCTTCTTCTTCTTCTTTGAAGATTTCGACGGCTGGGTATGAATGCTTGGGCCATCACCACCGGTCCTTGGAGTTGGGTGCGGCTTCAACATCCCTTCAATGATCTGGGGTTCTAGCGGGTTCTTCCACCTGACCGCCGAGCATGTCTTGAGATCATTCAGTATCCTTTTGGTTTTGGTTGATAACACAACCTCCCATGGAGCTTCTTCAACAAGGGAGCACGTTGCCCCCGGCGTATTCACCTTTTTATAAGTATGAGGTTGCGGCGGGTTCACCTTCCATCTTTCGGATAACACGAACTTGCCTTGCTGATATTGATCTTCAATCCAGTTTTTGAAGACGTAGCAATCTTCAATCGGATGACCCAATACTCGGTGATAGGGACAGTAATTGGGATCATTTACGTCGTTTGGATGCGACGGACGTCTTGACTCCGGTAGATTAATGAGTCTGTTACGCAATGCCAGTTCAAACAGTCTTCTCGTTTTATTCTGAGGAAACGAGTAAGGACGTCCCAGCCTCTCCTCGAGGGACAGGTGTGGACGCATATTGTTTTGACGAACAACCGGCTTCAAGTTGCTCGGCTGTTGTTGAGCATTGGCGACGACGATCGCTTTCCCTTTCCCCTTCTCATTTTGAGAGTCCGACTTTGGAGGAGACGGTCTACGGCCCATCTGGTCCATTTGAGCTAGCTTGTCGATCAGAGCCTGGAACGTGGTTGGTCTAAAGAACATCATCAACTGTGAGATAGTTGCATGAGGATCTAGCGTGCCCACAAACATGCCCATCGCCGGCGCTTCTTCAATGCGTTGTTCGCACTTTGACCACAAGTTCCGCCATCGGATTGCATATTGAACCCAAGTCTCGCCCGGCTTTACTCTCGCATTAATCAAAGCTGTTATTGGAGTACGCTCACTGGCAATTGCGAAGCGCTGGGTAAACAACAACTCTATTTCAGCGAAGGTCTTGACGGAGTCATTTGGGAGTTCGGAGTACCACTCAAATGCCGTCTCCGATAAGCTACCGACGAACTGGCGAAGCAACAATTTATCATCACCGCCGGTGTTACCGCAAAGAGCCCTGAACTGGGCAACATGTTGATGGGGATTGCCAGTCCCCTTATAGACATGAAATTTTGGGATCGTGTAGCCCGGCGGGTATTTGATCTGATCATACCAGCTCGGATATGGTCGCCCCGTTTTGACAACTTGACCGGCTGCTTCAGTTGCCTGGTGAACCCGTATCTGCTGAGCTATATATTCGTCTAGGTCATCTTTTGAAATTGTCTCCTCCTTGGCTGTTGAAATAGCCGGCGGAGGATTTGATGTTTCTCCTCTGTCATCTTCAAGGACGATCGGAGGATCTTCGGCAGGAGGATCTTGCTGGATCATCATACCCACCATGTCCTGGAACAGAAAGGCCATTCGTTTTATATTGGCTGCTTGTTCTGCAGCCTCTTTGTCCTTCTTTTCCAGTATCCTGCGAAGGAATTCGGCGTCGGTTTCTTGCTCCTGGCGTTGATCCGAGGATGCTTCTGGTCTTTCTTTTGGCCCAGTGAGTGCGGCCATCGCAGTCATCATTTCTTGGAGCTTCTGCTGCTGCTCCTGAGATTTAGTCACCGATCGCGTAAGCGGTCTATGACCTGTAGATATACGGCTATCCTCTTTCCCAGACGCTATGTAGACGGTGTGTACCACAATGCCCCCAGACTTAGGGTGTTTGGGCTCACTACCTTTGACATTCGTCGCAGGCGTGGGGACTTTCTCCGGCCTTCTTCTCTTGTGGGCCGTCGAAGTTGAGGGGGCCGTTGCTTTGGGCACCCAGGTGGCCGTCGTCTTCTGTTGCTTAACGGGGCGGTCTTCCTCCTGTCGGACCTTCGACTTCTTATGCTGGTGATAGAAATTCGGATCAATCACCAATTCTCGGACTCGTCGCCAAGTCTTGTAGATCCTGGAAGACAGCCGTTGAGGAGACTGCTCCGGCTTTTCTGATTTTGCTTCTACGACGGTCTCTACCGGCGGAGGAGATCTTTTGAGCACCGCTGTTGGCGAATTTCTGCGTACCCTGTTCAGCAGCTCAAAACTTTTCCCAGTTGGAACAACAGCATTAACTTCCACCGTTGGAGCTGGTGGCGTTAGCCCAGAGGGAGAGTTGCTCCTAGTCTTCCTTATCCGGCGCCAGTGGCGACGTCGGGCGTGACGGGTTGTTGGGATTGGTTCAGCGACAGCTTTTTCTTGCCCCTTGTTCTGGGGATGGGCTGCTGCCGGTGTCAGCCTCTTGAAGACTGACGTTTGTTGAGAAGCTACGTCCAACCGGTCAAAAACAGATTTCTCAGCGGGAGCGGGAACGGGAGCAGTCAATCTCGCGAAGACCGACCCTCTGGGAGGAGAAGCCGCCTTGACGACTTCAGGAGCAGCTATCTTTTTTGGGATGGCCACTTCAGGTGTTATGGGCTTCTTGATAGTCCTTTGGTGCTCGAGCTCAGCCTGGTGAAGACTGAAGAATTGGACGACCCGTTGAGAGAGGCCGTGGGAGTAGCAAGTCGATCGAAGACCGACTTCTTTGAAGCTTCCGGTATGGGCACTAGGGCGTTAATGTTCACTGGTGGGAGCATGGTCCCAAAGAACAGACCAGCGGTAGCCTAAGTTACTTGCTCCACAGGCATAGCGAACAGGGAAGCAGCCTGCGGTCTAAAGGCTACACCTCCAGGTGAGGCGGAGCGTCTGTTGCATTTGCATTTGGAGCAGTTTGAGCAGTTGGACGCCATTGCTGTTTGATTTCTGCGCCAAGCAAAAGTCCAAATCTTAGTAACTTGAAACCCGAGGGAAACCATTAACAAACCGCGATTCGTTCGCGAAGACGACACACGAAGTGTGGAGTGGAAAGAGGAAAAAGGTCCCACCGGGCGTGCCAGAATCTGTTCCCCGCCGAACACAGAGACGCGACCGCGTAGGTTCGTCTTGCCTGAGATTCGGGGCAGATGCTATTTGGTTTTATCCGTCCACCTCTCCGAAGATGCCAAGTTGATTTATGGCACCGTGTATCGGAGGTTTGGACGGATGCGGCCGATGTAGCAGACATCGTCAGATTCCCCCTCGTCTGAGGGGTTTTTAATTGTGGGGACGCTCTTCCCTGCAGGCGTAAGCCCCTGCAGTTAATTACGCCACCGCACCGTGGTAGAAACTTTCTCCTTCTCCAGAAATTCACTTCGTGTCGTGGGTGTTTGTTTTGTTTGTGGTTGCCCGTGGATTGTATACGGAGACTAATTTATATCGTCGCCCGTAGGACGTGGATTAGTCTAAATCCGTATTTTCTTAGATTTGGGTTTGGGGTTTTGGTTTAAGGATACGTTAGCCCTATTTAAGGCTAAGATCAACTTAAACTTTTGTTAAGGATACGTTAGCCTAATCTCCAGACTAAGATCAACTTAACGGGATCGTTTGGATCCGACAAGAGAGCAATTGGCTCTATTGTTTAGTTTAATGACATTGCGGTCGATTTCCAGTTTAGGGACATGGTGGTCCATCATTCCCATTTGGGGACGAATATTAGTTTAAGGACATTTCGGTCCAACGTTCCCATTTTGGGACGAATATTAGTTTAAGGACGTTTCGGTCCATGAGTTTAAGGACCCCGCAGTCCGTATCGATGTGTGGTTGTCGGGACCCGTCACCTCTCTGAAGACGTTGAAGGATTACAACGACAAATACCAGAGGAGTTCGGAGATGTACCCTTGAACCGGGTATAAATTGGTTTAAGAGAGCAGTTGTGCTCAGCTCAATTTAATTTGAGAACTTACGGCCATGATTGGGTTAAGTCCAGTTGAGAATATTCAATGTTTTATCAGCATTTGGCCTGTTAGGCCTTTACTAGGGCTCTGCCCCTGTTTAATAATGCATGACATTTTTGTTTGGTCTATTAGACCTGTATTTGGGCTCTGCCTCTTTTTTAAAATGATGCACAACATCTGTTTTGGTCCGACAGACCTTTGTTTGGGCTCTGCCCTTTTTAAAGTAATGCATTGCATTTTGTTTGGTCTATTAGACCTTTATTTGGGCTCTGCCCTTTTTTAAATAATGCAAATCATTTATTGTTTTGACAATGCGCCACGTGGCTTGTCAGGCGCTTTGCGCCAGCGCAAGGCGCAAGTCCCTGTGGAGGTGATACGTGCCACACTCTGGTGAGCGCAAGCGCAGTGCGCTGCGCCAGTGCGCAGCACCGTTGCTGCTGACACGTGGCGCGCTCTGGTGAGCGCAAGCGCAGTGCGCTGCGCTATTGGGCTTGCGACACGTGGCGCGTTCTGGTGCAGTGCGCCAATTTATGAGAGCAGTGCTCTATTTTAGAAGCGCATAGCATAGTCTGTTCTGGGACTGACACGCGGCGTTCTCTGGTGGTTTGCGCCAACCCGAGAGCGTAATAGTGCAATTTTTTCAAGTGCAGGGCACTGTTCAATATCTTAATCCAATTTTGGGTCAAAGAAGAGAATCTTTTAAGATTCCAGAACCAATGGTTCATCAAAAGGCAATGCCTCTATTTAGATCAGAAAGATCTAAAGAAGAAGTAAATTACTTCTTTTTATTAATATTAACATTTTTTATTGAAGATCTTTGATCTTGTTCTTAGATCATTGATCTTTTTAGAAGAAAATTCTTCTTTTTCTAAAGGTTTTACCTTTTCTTTCTTTCTTTCTGAATTCTTCTCAAAGTTCTTAGAAGAGCTCTGTGAATTCTCTGTGTGCTCAATAATCTCAGTGTGTTTTAGACTTGGAGTCTAGGGGCCTTTTTATAATGCCATTTGATTTGTTAAATCAGTTAAAGAGATCTTTCTCTGAGTGATTTAGGGATTTTTCCTCACCGTTGGATCTTTGATCAAAGGGCTTCTGTTTTACAGAAGATAATCTTCTTGTTTTAACAAGATCAGAAAGATCTTTCTAGAATTTTTATTCTGTTTTAGTGCTAGTACAGTTGGCGCAAGCGCACCTGCGCATGACACATGTCGTGCAGCGCAGAGCGCAGCACAACTGCGCTGCCACGTGTCGCGCAGCGCAGAACGCAACTCAGGTGAAGCGCTGCTTCCTTTATTTTCATTTTAAATAGAACCTTGCTCTGATTGGGTGCGCTGCCTTGGGCGCTGCGCTGGCGTGTCAGCTTTTGACACGTGGCGCGTTGCGCGCAGCGCAAGGAATCTGAAGCGTTGCTTCAATTTTTAAATTTTTGAAATTCAATCAGAGCTTTGCTCTGATTGGGTAAACAATCCCTTTCCAAATCAGTCTTGGGAGACATCTCTTTGGAGAGAGTGATCCCGTGACAAGCCGGTAAATTACTGCGCTTGGAATCTTCCATACTGAACCTTTTCAGTATGGTGTCGATGTACTTGGACTGTAAAAGTCCAAATATCCTCTTGGACCTATCACGATGGATCCGGATCCCCAGAATGTAAGAGGTATCACCCAGGTCTTTCATGGAGAACCTGTGTGATAAGAACCCTTTGACAGATTGTAGCATAGGAATGTCATTTGCTATCAAGAGAATGTCATCCACATACAAAACGAGGAATACGACAGTTCGTGCTACAACTTTACTATAAATGCATGGTTCATCTGGATTTTTGATAAAGCCAAATTCGTTGACCGTCTAATCAAAACAGATGTTCCAACTCCGCGATGCCTGCTTTAGTCCATAAATGGACTTAAGCAACTTGCACATCTTCCCGCCGCTCCCACTCTGAATAAAACCCTCTGGCTGGTCCATATAGACACACTCCTCTAAATTTCCATTTAGAAAAGCGGTCTTTACGTCCATCTTCCAGATCTCATAATCGTGGAAGGAAGCAATGGCAAGAAGGATCCGAATGGATTTGAGCATAGCCACTGGAGAAAAGGTTTCGTCATAGTCCAAACCAGGTCTTTGACGAAAACCCTTTACAACAAGTCTAGCCTTATAGGTCTCAACCTGTCCATCTACACCAATCTTCCTTTTGAAGATCCATTTGCAACCTACGGGTTTTACCCCTTCTGGAGCAACGTCCAAAGCCCATACTTTGTTGGTGTACATGGACTCCATCTCGGTCCGCATTGCATCCAGTCATTTTACCAAGTCAGTGCTCTGAATGGCCTGCTGGAAGCTAGTCGGCTCATCATTATCAATGATGCAATCCTCTCTATCCCCGTCTATGAGAAAACCGTAGTATCTCTCGGGTGGATGAGACTGCCTACTACTCCTGCGGAGCGGCGCAGGAATGTCCTGTTCTTTCGAACCTTCTGGTTCTTCTAAGCTTTCAGTAATAGCTTGTGGTTCTGGAATTTCCTCCAGTTCTATTACGCTCCCACTTATTTCTTTTTCTAAGAACTGATGTTCCAGAAAGTGGGCATGACGAGAGACAAAAACCTTGTGTTCTTCAGCGTAATAGAAAAGATACCCCCTGGAGTTCTTTGAGTATCCCACAAACTTGCACTGTACTGAGCGTGCCTCGAGTTTGTCCGCATGCTGCTTTTTGACAAAAGCTGGACATCCCCAAATCCTCAGATATTGAAGATAGGGTTTCTTCCCACTCCATATCTGATATGGTGTGGTAGGCAGAGTCTTAGTTGGAACTCGGTTCAAAAGATATGCAGCTGATTCTAGTGCATATCCCCAGAAAGATCGCGGTAACTCAGCGTTACTCATCATGGAGCGTACCATATCCAATAGGGTTCGGTTCCTTCTCTCCGATACACCGTTATGTTGTGGAGTGTATGGAGGAGTAAGCTGAGAGAGAATTCCATTCTCTTTTAGGTAATCCAGGAACTCGGTACTCAAGTATTCACCAGCTCGATCAGATCTCAGTGTCTTGATACTTTTGCCTGTTTGTTTTTCTACTTCATTTTTGTATTCCTGAAATTTTTCAAAGGCTTCAGATTTATGCTTTATTAAGAAGACATGTCCGAACTTTGAAAAATGATCCGTAAAAGTAATGAAGTAAGAATAACCACTTCGCGCATGTGTAGACATTGGACCACATACATCGTTGTGTACGAGTCCCAAGAGCTCGCTTGCTCTTACTCCATGTCCAGTGAACGGAGTCTTTGTCATCTTTCCTTTGAGAGATGATTGAAAAGTTGCATATGATTGATATTCGAACGGATCCAAATATCCTTCTTTATGTAACTTAGTCAACCTTCACTCATTGATGTGACCCAGTCTACAATTCCATAAGAAAGCATGATTTATTTCTGGAGACTTTCTTTTGTGTGTATTGTAGACATTGAAAATCTGTGGTTGGTTCAATACGTATATACCGTTGCTTAATGTACCCGACCCAATCAGAACATGATTAAGGTGAATGTTTACAACATTGCTTACAAATGCAAAATCATAACATTCTTTAGACATTAAAGATATAGATATGATATTACAAGTCGCACTGGGTACAAAATAACAATCACGTAAAACCAAAATATGTCCATCTGACAATCCCAAGTGATAGTCCCCCACGGACTCAGCATCCATGCCAGCTCCGTTTGCAACTCTGAGGGTCATATCACCTGCCTTCAAAACCCTACGCTTTCTCAGTGCCTGCAAAGAATTACAGATATGAGATCCTGATCCGGTATCTAATACCCAGGAAGTAGAGTTTACTGATAGACGGTTTTCAATAACATACACACCTGAAGCCGAAGCCACAACTTGCTTCGGGTCCTGGTTCTTGGCCTTCCAAGCCCTGCAATCTTTCTTCCAGTGTCCTTTCTTATGTCAATAAAAGCACTCTTCTTTCCCCACAAGCTGTCCCGCTACATTTGCCAATTTTGCCTTTCCCTTGGCTTCCACTTTACTAACACCGCCCCTTGGTTTGGTGGGGGTTTTCTTCTTCTTTCCTTTGGCTTTCGCCTTGGACCTAGAAGAAGAAGGTCCTCCAACAGACAAAGCGGGTGTTTTCCTTGGGTCTACCTAATGCGGAAAAGTAAATAATATACACTGGTCACATCAACCTCATTCCGGAAGTGCTCCAATAAAAGAATATTACATACAAATGAATTTTACATGAATGAAAATAAAAACCCTCATCTCACATAAAAGCCCCGGCTATTCAAAACACGACGATCTAATATAACATATCACAGCAACACATAATATCTCATATCATCAACGTAAGTAAGTATGCATACACCGATCGTCGTTGATGTATAGCAACGAAAACCGGCAATACAACTACATACTACACTTACGGTCACAGAAAAGAAATTGTAAAACTACAACATTTGGAATCCACAATCACTTTAGACATCATAAATCCGAAATATCACATACTTCGCATTTCATGCCTAACTATATGAATTCCACATATTGTATCGCATTCCAGATAAATAGACAGTATTAAACTTTCCGATCGAATAATCAAATACCCAAGATTTCCTAAATAGCTCAACACTTGAGCGGAGTTCAAAAAGTCTCAGAATACGTCACAGTACCAATGGTCCAGCCGTAGAAGGGTCAAGCCAACGCCTCACATGTGGCACGCCGTACTGCCCCAAACCCTAAGGTTTAAAGGCAGTTCAGACGGTCACATAATCGAGTTAAGGTTTATGTTCTTCTAGAGGGTCCACCGCGTTACTTGCACGTTTTTCCGAAAGATTTAAACTCAAGAAAAATTCAACACTTGAAAGTTTTTCGTGCCGGGAAAAAGTGAGTTAATGATATCCGTTCGAACATTTTAACAGTTTCTAAAATATCCGGAAAACAGAACGAAATTAAATTTTTCGATCGAATTAACGAATTCAAAATAATCCCCAAAACACTCAACACTTGAGTCAGATTAAAAATACTCAGAAATATGTACTAACAGCTACGGATATTACTGAGCCAAAACAAAAGCTCAATTCAACAGTACGGCCATGGATCCGCGGCGCAAGCAATGTATTGCCGCGGTTCAGCGGCGGTCCGTACGAATTAGATGCTCGTTTTCTACAGTAATGCTTATATTTCCCTGCTGATTTTTTAAAGTATTTTTAATGCTGAAAAAATCACATTTTTAAAAATTGTCCAGAGAGGGGGTCAAAATTGGTGTTTCGGGGTTCGATCGGAGTTTTAACTTCGTATACACGTCGCCTAATGCTCTAGCTTGGCTCTGATACCACTGTAGGGTTTCTAAGCACTTTTATGAAGGTCTATAAGGCATCAACCATGGCCGAATAAAAATTTAGATGTGCCGAACAACCGAAAGCCGGGATCTTTGCTAGATTATTAGGGTTAAACATGCAAGTAAATATCTTTACAACTAAGAGTGAGGGATTACAACCTTTGTAGTCTGCTCCTTCGCTTCATAAGCTCCGAGTATAAGTCCCTTCACCGCGATCCACGATCTCCCGGACTCAAGAGAGGCTCCACGACTCGAACGATCCATGCTAGCTTGTAGTGTTCCTTTTCTCCGATGATCTACGTCGAAGTTTCTATAACTCAAGCTCGCTCACTCTAATGAGGTGAACACCCTAATCTAATTGGCTAGATTAGATGAGGATGATGGAGGTATTTATGCTTTCTTTTTATATCAAATTCTCACATGAAATCATCACAAAATGAAAACCTAGTAAGCTTTCTCAAAGCTCAAGGTTGAAGAAGAAGATGAAAAAAATTAATTCCTTTTGTGATGAATAATGAAATGATATATGATTAATAATGCAACCATGGTCAAGGATGACAAGGATAACTCATGTAGAGAATTAACTAGGGCTAGGGTTTGGGTTGAGTTAAACAATGAGTCATAAGAAAATATCAACCATAATATCTTTTTCATGACAAAAGAAATCCTTCTAGAAGCATCAAGAAAGAACTAACCCAAATCAAACCCTAACCTTGTTTAATCTCCACTAAACATGTTTCATTATTAATCATATCATGTTACAATAATATATATCACATATATATTATATATTTGTAACAAAAGAAAATAAAACAATTAATATATATCGCATATATATCAATGTATTATCCGGTGAGAAAATGAAATAATAAAGCGAGCCAATATCAGATAATGTAATGCAATATATCATATATATTATTATACATTAAATCATCGAATCAATATCGCGAGAATATAATACGGTATCTCATATCGCATTATCCTCGGTCGTGCACATATCACATATGTGCCCCTACTCCGTTTTGCCTGAGTCAAGAAACCTCTGTGTAGGACTCTAAAGAATCGTCAATACGCCAGTAGTAGGTGATGACCATATCAAACACCCACAAGCTGCAAGCGGTCAGCTAAACGTAACAGCCACCCAGGTATTGAGCGGTCAGAAGATCAACAAACTAGCCTGTACATTCTCCTGTGAATCCGATCAGTAACACTCCCGTACAGTCCGGTCTCTTCGTCTGATATGTTGCATATCTAGCCTAGGGGTGGTATACGTCAGATCCCAGTAACCGATAGGTCGTGTCGATGTGAGGCTCATAACGGGTTGAGAAACTACTGGTAACACTTACCAGTAAATCTCTATATCAGCCCTGGCCAGGGACTTCCAATTATAGCCAATCGAATACAGCACAACATCAACTCCCTATACCGGGAGAGACGACTCCCCTCCTATCGCTCATTGCCTCCATATGATTCGGGACTGTACCCAAAAGCCACCGTTTTGCACGCCCTCTTGGACGTGGTAAGGTGGAAATCAAAGCACAGTGGGAATCACACAAGACTCTATGACGATCTCGGGTCTACAGACTACCCTGTACCAGTGTCACCGGAGAACTGCCATCTGACGTGTGGTATATCATCATCTGGGAGTTCTCGGCGAGTCCGTCCAGTGTACCCAGTCTCTACTGAGTACCCGTATACCATCTCTGATGTCAAAACACCGATGGATATGGGATCATCCATCGCCCATCATATGGGTCAAGATGCGTATACGCTAGTCTACTCTGGTGTATCGATGCCCTGTTTCGATATACCATCGACTAGGAACGGTTATAGGATGTACTCATTGACTACCATGGACCCACTAGTATGATCTCATCATAGTCCCAGTAGTCGAGTACAGATCCTAAGGGCTTTATCAACATGTGAGAGTAAGACAGTAAACATATACAACATGTTAAGGTAAAGTGAAACCAAATAGCATACTATCATGACGAGCAAGAAAGTCCTCTCTATATATATCCAAGCATCCAATATAATATACATCAAATGTACAACAATGGCCTCTAGGGCATATACATAACTAACCAATGTCACGTTCGTAAACCCGTCTAAAAGACATATAGTAGTTAAAAGGGTTTACCGATCAAATGACATTCACGGTCGCAGAATATAATGTATGTACTGTCAAACGCACACTTAAAATATCGATCGACTAAGTTCCAAATTGGCCCCAATAGCAAAAACAATACCGCACAGAAACCTGGGCCAAAATAGGATATCACAAAAATCACAATTTCACATCGGGGGCTATAGTAAAAATTTGGAAGCCCGTCGCCACTAAATGGCCGCAGAACCGCCGCCAATAGGGGGTAAGTGCGGAGGTTCCGCGGCGCGTTTAGGGCTTCAGGAGACCAAATTTTTTCTGTACCCTACAAAAAGCCTACACGGATTTTTAAGCTACTGCAAATAATTTTCTGACCACTTTTGAAAATCGGCAGAGAACAGATAATTGAAAACGTGATTTTGGCAATTTCCGTCGATCGATCTTTTAAACACGTTTAAACAAGCTAGTAAGGGGTTTAAAGGGTGGTTCTGATACCATGAAGGGTTCCGGCAGCGCCCCGGCCATCGAAACGCGGCCAAAATGTGGAACAAATTTTTTCTAAACTGGCGCTACCGCTACCCGATTTACGGATCGACCTTAAACCCTAAACTAGCAAGCTAACTAAGAGTTAGAATCGTTATACCGAGTTGATCCGTGTACTTCGGTCTTCATTCCAAGCTCCTAGCGGCTCCTTGATGTGGTTTGGTTGTCGGTCTTCCTCCATCTCCGATGATCCACCCGAGGGAAACGGCGCAAGCTCCAACCTCGTCGAACGAGGTAACCGACGCTCCAAAGTCGCTAGCGATGGAGAGTGGGGGTGTATGAAAGTGTCACTACAACTTTCTCTCTACCCATTTGTTCAATAGGAAAACATAGAAGATGAAGAGATGAGGAAGCATTGGCATGAGCAACAAAGAAAAATACTTAGTCTTTTTGGTGAGCATGAGAGAGTGAGAGAGAGAGAGCTAGTGTAATCAATCATGTAATGTGTCAAATGAAAATCATCACCCACAAAAAATTGGCCAGCCCCCCTCTTTCATGCTCATAAAAAATCTCACCAATTTAACAAATAAACAAATGCATCCATACTTTACACCATGCTTTGACTCATGCCCATGCTTTTTCTTAGTTACCTTTTCCACCTCATTTCCTAATTGATTTTATAATAGACAATCAATAATGAGGTGTCATCTTCTAGAAGTTATTCCGTATAAAATACGGAATACTTCCCGGTACATGTATCGAAATACATATACGCGTATTCGTACGAAAATACGAATAGCCGAGAGAGAAAACGAATAGTGAACAATAATACTAGAATACGTATATACAAATACATATATAAATTATTAAATCAAAACCCGATTTAATAATCCGGCTTAATCCTAAGCCGCTAGTATTATCAACCGTCCGATTAAAGTCTGCATAACATGCACATATTTAATCGGACACCTGTATGTACCAACATACGCCATGTACACCATATCGCCTGAACCGTGAAAAACCCTCTGTGTGGGACTCTAAAGACTCGTCAATACGCTGACAGTGGGTTTAACCAGAAGCACGTCAGCGGCACTTGCTGTACGTAACAGCTACCCAGATATTGAGCGAAAGGGAGGCCGGCGAGCAAACTCATCCTGAACCCCTACTGAGCTTGTCAGTGACAATATCCGTACAGTCCGGTCTGTTCGTCTAAGAGTATCGCATATCGAGTCTAGGGGGTGGATAAAGTCAATCCCCCAACAACGCGACATTTAGTGTCGGTATGAAACCCCATCACCGCCTGAGAATCTATCGATCCTAGATCGATAATTCTCGTCCACCGTGGCCACAGATTTATGGTGATGGCCATTCGAACACAACGCGACATCAACCCCCAATACCGGGAGAGACGAATCCCCGACGATCCGATCACTGCCTCCATGTGGCTTGGGACTGTACCCAACTAAAACCTGTTTGCACGACTCCTTTGAGCCGTGGCAGGGTAGTAATCAAAGCACAGTGGGAACTCACACGAGACAAATGACGATCTCGGGTTGACAGACTAACCTGTACACATATCACCAGGGAACTGCTATCTGACAATAGGTATAATACCAACTAGCAGGTTCCCGGCGAGTCCATCCAGTGTACTCATAACCCAATGAGCACCTGTATACTATTTTAGGTAATCAAACTAACACCAATGGCTTGTGAGACCTGGCCACCGCCCCTCGTCGGGGTCTCGATCAGTATACACTAGTCTACACTGGAGTATTGATGCCCGGTCTCGATACTCCCACGACTAGGGACATTTAAGGATGTGCTTATAGACCCCCAGCTCCCACGTATGTGATCGCCATCACAATGCTGGCAGTCAAGAAAGAATCCTATGGGCTCTATCAACATGTATATGATGATAAAGACAAACCAGATAACATACTATCATCTTGAGTAAGACTGTTTCATCGGTATAGGTCCTGCCTCAATCATCATAATCACAAGTCCGCGACTACGATAATTGCCTTGAGGGCACTATAGCCAACAAATCGTCGTCGTAACTTTGACCTTGAGCTAACTTCACTTGTACAACTTTTGGACTTAGAAATTTTAGAGAGTTTTGGTAATAGATTTCAGAATGAGGAGGGCCAAAGTGTAGGGTGGTATTTATAGGATAGAATTAGGGTTTTGTAAGTGAAGGTAGAATTAAAAATGCATTAAAATTAGAATTAAAGAGTGAAATTACACTCTCTGGATAATTACAGAGTAATCAAACATAATGAGAGTTAAGGGGGGATGCCAAAAGACTATGGCACAAAAATTGGGGGTATTTGGGACGGTTGGGACCGACGGCGGCGGCCCTATAAATGATCTCGCTGGCCATCCAAGGGAATTGGGTGGTGGGATCTGTGCCATGTGTCAGGGTCTGTTTGAATAGTATTTTGCATATGTTTGCTTTCAGTGTGACTTTTCATTTTATGTGTAGTACACGTGCAAATCTTTAGGCTTCTAAAAGTTTAAAATAAAAATCAGTAAAAAATATATGTGGCTGGAGAGATTCGAACACAGGGGCTACGTCACAGCAGTGCAGGGCTTTACCAATGAGCTACAAGTGCTTTCTTACTGTTCAAAAGCAATTTAAATTTATAACTTGTGCTCAGGCTAAGGTATTCCATTCTGTATTTTGAAAAAATTCTGTACAGAAAGTTCATGGTTTTTACATTCTACCCTCCGTATAAAAATTTCATTCTCGAAATTTATAAAAGGAAAGTGTAACAAGTTCAAGAAAAGTTTGATGATAGTGATGGTGATAGAACTATTGATGGTTCATGAAAAATATTTGGAAGAACGAAAGAATGCAAAATTTTTGGAAAGATTGAAAAAGATGTAAGGAAATTACCATGGTTACCTTGGTCTACAGTCGCAGCTTCTACGGCCACTAATGTGTAAGCCTGACGTTGGGATACATTCCTCCTAGCCGGAGACACATTTCTCTGTCCTTGGGGCATGTTCTTCTTCCCTCGAGGCATGTTCTTCAGTGCCTGATGTAATTGGCAATTAAGCTGTACAGAAGGTCCACGTGGAGGTGGAGATAGGAAAGCAAGACGAGGTACAGGATCCTGGATAGCTGGCCGCTGCGGATAAGTGACGTGAGTTCGAACTGAGTTGCGTCTATAAGGACATATTCCAATTCCATGAGTGGATGCGCCACAAACTAAGCAAAGGCCTTTTGCGCGCCTACAGTCCTTCCATAGGTGTCTATCTCTCTTGCAGTAGAAGCAAAAATCTGGACTTGGCCGGTTATTTGTTACTTCTGGTCTCCTGGTTCAAAAGTTGGTATTGAAGAGGCTCCTCCTGCCATCTGGGTAGCAGGGCGCTTCACACCGGCAGATTGAGCTCTGCCCTTCTTCTTCACTACTGCCTCATATCGATGGGCGGCTTTCAGAGCTAGGTCGTGGGTTGGGAAATCCCCTGTAGCTAGAGCAGCTTGGATTTCCGGGTCTAACCCTTACTGAAATCGTCCAGACCTGATCTCAGCAGTCGGAATGAGGTGTGCCGCAAACCTGTTACGGTCTTGTGTTAGCTGTGTAGTATGTGATATTTGAAAATCGAATATTGAGACATATCTTACCTACTGAGTATGGTAAAATCAGTATCATACTCATCCACAGATTTGGTCCACATCGAACCTTGTTGCAGGTGGATGAATTGCTACTCCATGTCAAATCGGGCAGTCTCGGGGAAATATTTCGCGTCGAACATGTCGCGAAAAGTCCTCCTTTCGATAGGCTGGGCATGACGGTTTTCTTCCTCCTTCCACCATACTTAGGCGTTGTCGGTGAGTTGCAGCTTCGCAATCCGTACTCAAGTGATGTCTAGCACTTGTGTTGCTGCCAGATCGTCCTCAATGCTCTGAGCCCATTCTTCAGCTTCTAAAGGGCTCTCTTTCCCAGAAAATTGCTTCAGGTGCAATGCCTGGAATTGCTTCACTCCGGGTGCTTCCGTTTCTGGGCGGTTCAATAATATAGCAGTCTGCTGCTGCTCTCCTTCCAGGAGACTTTAGATTGCCTCAAGTAATACCGTTTGCTCGTTGATCGGAGATGCAACGGTAGGCGTAAATGGAAGAGGTGATGGTGGTGTGTTGTTGACGTTTGTACTCGTTTTGTTGGGAGAATCCATAACATTGAAAGAAAAAATAGGGTTATGATAGATTCAAAGAATATGAAATTGTAAGATTCAAGGAATATGAAATGTAAAGAATGTTTTTAGTTGCTGATTCTTATGCTATATTGCTTAGGACTTCATGTAGAATTGACCTGCATGTCCAAGCAGAACTGACCTGCATAGGCCGCCAACAAAACTTGTCACACCCCGCTTTCCAGTGTACGGGTAAGGAGACGTGACTGATCCACTATGTATTTACTCGGAAGTAAACACGCTAAGCGTAACTAAGCAATATAATGTAAATATATATAAGAAGACATGAAATATAAATGAACAGAAACTTTTATTTATTAAATATTTCTTTACAATACAACTGAAAATGTAAATACAAGAATGGAAAGCAATGCCTAAACAATGGCATGAATTGAAAGTAAAGTGAGTACAAGTAAAGCCTAAAGGTCGTGCTGCTCAGTGGTCTGCTCCAAGTGCTCCTGGCTGGTCTCGAACTCCTAAGAGTCGGGTCATCCTAACAACATTCCAAAGAAAGAAGAGAAATAAAAATGTCATCAGCGAACAATCGCTCGGTAAGTCCCAAAGAAAATTAGGAATAGAATAGACAGATGAATAGACAGATATGAGAATATAACTGGTGTATTGTGAGTTTGTTATGTTAACGCGGTTGATTGTAGCTTGGTACAGAATATGCCAGTGTATACGAGAGGAGTCCAACTTACACCGTAGACTATGGTAACCCGTAGTACAAGGTTCCGTCGATAAAAACCATAGATCAACGGCAATGGATGTATAGTTACGTCTTTTAATGACCATCTCGTGCCACTTTTAACACCTTCTGTGCCAGTCTACCCCTTTAAAATCCCGTAATGTATTTTGTATTGATTTGTATTGTTTTGTTTAATAGATGTACGACATGCCGAAACCATAATATCATGTGAACGGAATGGATATAAATGGATAATCATGTAATCAGAGTATATCCATGGTTCGGTTTAGTCGAGTCATATTGATATAGATTGAATTCTGGTATAAATGGATTTATGTTGAATTGGAGTTAAACTTGAATCATATTCAAGGATATATCGATTGATTTGAAATTAGACTGAGACTCTGTCTGAGTCAGACACTTTAAAACGAATTGAAGTCCTGAATTAGTTTTGATGTTATCGATAACCGCTGCACATGGACGACAGAATTTGTGTCTTTTTCCAAGACAATTACCCTATTGATAACACCGTTTTTAGGTTGTCTATCTTAGATAGGCAAGCACCCATATTCTCCGGCTCCCTGAGGCTCAAGAGAACTATTCCCGCTTAAACCTATATTTACTAGGGTCCTTATTGTAAATTAATATAACTTGAGGGGGCTTTATGAAAAATAGTTTTGATATATCTTCAAAATAAACCTCAAGTATTTATTTATCATCTTTAGGGTTTTCATAGATATAGTTTTTATAAAATGAAATATTCTAGTGGATATTAATCTAACTTGAATATTATAGGTTTTCTTGTAATTTGACTTGTATTGAAATGTGCTGGTATTTTCATGATCTTTTGCGATTCTTTTCTTTTGATTAGAAAACATGGAATATATATAATATATTTAAAATAGATATTTTGATAATATATATATATATATATTTATAAAAATAGAACTTATTTATTAAATAGAAATCACATTTTTCTTAAAAATTACATTAAAAATTCCATCAAAATCGGATGCTCCGTGAAGAGGTCTGCATCTCGCTCTACTAGGCCCGAGAATATGCGATAACCCGTATGATTGGCACGCTTTTGGCGTGTTGTGTATTTAAATTTCTAAAATTAACCGCAATCAGGACGGTGTCGCTTCGCAGCTAGCCGCGATGAGTATGGATCATCCGTAGGGAGACAGAGCGTTTCAAGTTCTTATTTTCATGAGTTAATGCGTGGGGCGGAATTGTTCGTATCTACCCTATGTGTATATATTCAACGAATAAGTTGTCAGGATTAGATAGGTTAGTGTAAGTTATGGGAATCCGTATTAAATCCTTTGAGCCGAACCCGACTACTAAAGTTAGAGCAATCGGTAACAACGTGGATTAGGGTACTTAAGCACGGTACTAGTGAAATCCAGTTTATTGACCCTTGTCCGTCCGTTCTTGTCACTTGCTCTCGCCTCTGGACAATCCGAACGCAACCAGTCACGGTTAGGAATCACCGATACCTTGGTAGGGTAGGGTGCCTGACGGAGTGCTTGCGTAAGGTTTGGGCGGAGTTTAATGGAAAAGGTCGGGAAAAGGAAATGAGAAAGAAAATCTTAACTTACAATATCGTTTTCTTTCCTAACAATAACAATATTCACAACCATTACAACAACAAACAAAAAGAGCAAAAGAAAAGAACAAAGAAAAGAGTAACCAACATTACAAGTAAGTAAGTGCAAGGTAATTAAAGAGCAAGTAAGTAAAACATGGAATAAAATTACAAGAAAGTAAAGAGCAAGAATATAAATGCAAATAAGTAAAGCAAGAATGAAAAGAGAAAGAAAGTAATACTAAGAACCATAGAACAAAATGAGATCTTTATTATGTCCAAGATACAATCCTGAGTTCAATAACCTAATCTTAAACTTGCAAGATCAATGAAGAGGATGCAAGATCAAGAGAAGGCAATCAGCTCAAAGGAAACTAGCTATGTAAAAGAAAGAAAGAAAAAGAGAAACAAAATGTATACAAAGTATTGGATAATGTTAAGAAAACTTGGACTCCCCCTCCCTTGCTCACTGGTCTGCTTTTATCGGCACCAAAGAAAAATAAACAAGCAATAAAAATATGATGACGTGGCAGCAAGGGAGGGACCACGGAAGATTGGGGTCATTGGGTCAAGGGGGCTAGCCTGCTCGGCTAAAATGTGCATGTGGCCGGTCTTGGTCCGAGGAAGAATGCTCGTATTTTTTGTGATGGTTCGTGTGCTCTTCAATATCTCTCTGGTACTGCTAAATTTCTCAATAGAGGCCTGGGATGCACTCAGGGATTTGGAGGGAAACTTATAGCTATACATCGCATCACACCTTTATGCATTAACTCCACATCACTTCTCATGCCCACTTGTGCCATGATTCATGGCAGCCCCCACCATGGTCCATGCCAAAGAGAATGTGTACACTTGCATTGTGTTGGACCAATATTGTGTGCATACATTTTATTTGCAAAAACTCTTTGGATATCGACCGGTTTCCAGTTCCGGTTGCAGTATCGGCTCACAAACGATATATCCATGATTTTAAGTGTATTTCCAGTATTTTGTCATGGATACTTTTAATCTTTATTACTGAGCAAACACTGGTTAATAGTACCGATATATAACAAAATAGATAATGAATGAGCGGTATTAAAATGCAGTTTTCTGAGATGATCAAATACGCCCAAACTTATCTTTTGCTCGTCCTGAGCAAAACAAAATCATCGCCTCACTTTCACAGGGAACGCGATTGCATTGAGCTCGTGCAACAAGCCGTTAAATCTCTAGGTGTCCCTAGTAGGAGGAGTGTTGTCTCCTGAGGGTTTTCAGCGGATTATACCCACAAAATCACGTCAATCTAGTTTCATAAGTTAACATTGATTCTACTCCTACGGTTTAGTAGCTATGTTAGAAATTCTATCATCCTAAGTTAGAAATATTCAACCCTTATGTTTCTCACCTCCTATTTATTTAACCTCAGATCCTATATGTTTTACAGTTTAAAAAGATCTCGGTATCACTTGAGTTTTCCTTCTAAACCGCGGTCTCCAATCAGGGTTTTTTATCAGTTTTACGGAAAACATAGGTCTTATTCTTTATTCATATCTTTCCTCCAAATATCGATTGTATACCCCTACGTGTGTGTAATTTTTTCACCCCTACACTTAAGAATTCAATTCAAGCTATAGTACCTTTGCCCTAATACCTAATACTACTTCTTTTCGTTAAATGATGAACGGTGTTGCTCACATGCCTTTCATGCGACTATTAATATTTCTTGAGGCACTAACAGTCGATTACTGAATGTGTGAGCTTAAAACGTAAATAACAGTTTTCAGGTCATGACTTTATTTATTTATTTTTCTTTCCTTTTTTCTTTATTTTTCTTCTTCAAGACCCGATATATTTTTCAATAATGCTCTTTTGGTGGTTAGATTTAAATACCGTTTTTTTCTTATTAGGTTTTCAAGCAAGAGTATTTCTAGGTATCCTCTACTATCCTAAATTTCAAGGTGCATGTATGTGCAGTTTGTAGGGTATATAATTTCTAAATTTGGACTCAAGAATAGAAACTATTTTTCAGACTTATCGTTCAGTAAACCTTCAATACTTTCCTTTCATCTTGACTTAATTCAAGAATTGAACTCAAGATTACCTACTTCTATAAAAAAAACTGTAAGGACATATAGTTACCAAGGTTAAACAGAATGAAGGTTATTTTTAGGGTTTTCAATTTTCTAAGACTAGAATTTAGTTATTTCTAACGTATCAACTAAACTTTCGGAAATAGAAATCTAAGTTACCCTATTAGCTAACTTGACGACAAAGATTTTATATTTTTTGGAATTTTTTTGATTTTTATGGGTTTTAATAAGTGTGCACATGCAGAATATATAAATGAATGCGAAGGAAGAAAGCTTACCGAGCACACCCCTAAACTTAAACTTGATGGTGCCCTCACTGTCAGGCTATACCAAGAAGGTCAAACTGTCGGCGCTTCCTAAATTATATACAAAACAGAAAGCAAACCAAAAATATATACACAAAAAGGTCCTCCCCAAACTTAAGTGAAATAGTGTTTCCACTGTTTAAGCGGTGAAGTTCAGGATTAGGGGGGAGAGAACAATATCAATCCATACAAGACCTTACACAAGCCAAAAGTGAGCACCAACCATTCAAAGATTTTATCGTGATAGTGTGCAGATTGGTGAAAGAATATGGTGAGGAAAGAAATGGAGAATACGCGAGACCGTATGGAGATAGAAGTGGTATACGGTCCCGGTATATGAGGAGAAGAATGGCGGAGGGAAGAAAGAAGTGGAATACGAACTTGAGGGTAAAAATGGAGTGAATAAATTAGTATAATTTATGATGACCGATGTGTAAAAAGCGATTGTACTAATCTATTAACCCATCGAGAAATTGGGTCAAATCCCTTAAGATTCATGAGAAAACATGGGTAGACCGAACTTGGTAAACCAGACATAGTAAATAAAAGTGATACAGTGTCTTGCAAAGTCGGAACGATGGAAAGGATGGAGGGGGTGATTGAGGAAGGTTATCGGTTAAAGGTTCAGGAGGGTGTACACAGTCAATGAAAGGGATATGATGAATTAGAAAATCCGACTCATCAACTAAAACTGGTTCATCCTCAAAGCCTCAAAAGTCTCCTCAAAAATTATCTCATCCATGCATTTATCTTCAATATTTAGACGCATATGCAGTTCGGGAAGAACAGTTAATGACTTGTGATGATGTCCACACAGAAGTGAAAGTAAATGATGAATTGGTGAGAAAAACTCATCCAAAACTGCGGGTTCATCATCCAAAATATTCCAAGCATCAATATCCTTAATCAAGTGAAAATCAATATTCTCAGACAGCTCATCAAAAGCATGGATTTCAAGCAATTCAGGTTCTAGAGTAGAAGTGTAGAGGTCAAAAGGTTTAGGATTGGTTTCACTTGACAGGATCCCTTCATAATCCGGTAAATCAAACACTACAAAGTTGCACAACTCATCAAACATTCTATCTTCAATTGGTGTATTATTTGGGACACTTGGTAGATATCCAAAACCGGAGTTGTGGAATTCAATTTTCAATGAGTAGGTTTAATTTGGAAAGGTGTATATCTCACTCTCTCTACTCAAATTTCAACCTGTCCTGCCTCCTTATCATACATTGGAAAATTTGGAGCTAGTTGGAAACTAGCTACCGGGTCACTAGGTTGTATGAGGGCGGTCATGGACGCATTCAAATCCATCATTTGTTGGTACGACGCTACCCGAAAGTCTTCTAACGACTGTTCTAGACTAGACATGGGTTGTAAAGGGATTTCAGTAAAAAATTCAAAGTTGTTTGGATACTGAAAACTCCTAAATGGCGGTTCAGAAGCAATGTCTGGGAAGGTATAAAAGTCGGGTAGGACTGATAAGAATTGAATAGTTGGACAGGGGTAGGATCAATATTCGGATAAGAAGGTGATTGGAATTGTTGATCAAAAGAAGTTGCAGTGGTGAAAGGATTGAAAGATTGTCTACGAGATTGTTCAATACGTTCAGCAATCGACATTGGTTTCGGAGTTACAATAGGACTCTCAAAAGGGGTATCAACGTAAGTAGGTGGGGAAGGTTGAAACGGTTGATACAAAATGGATTGCGGAGTCCAATTGGTTGTCCTAAACGCGTCTATCCCATCTTTCAAAGAAATCTTGGGCATGGAGGGATCGTTCAAAGTTCGACCAAAGCAAGAACCGTAAGAAGTAATGTCTGGTTGTGGGTACCAAAGTTCGACAAGAGTTTTTTGAGGTGGAGTACCCATGATATGAAGAGAGAAAAGAGAGGAAAAAGAATGTGATTTTTTTTGTTAGTTATCAACAAAAGAATGAAATATACACAAAAAAAGAATCTAGAAAAAAACAATCACCACAAAAAAAATACCACGCACCTAATCGGTCTAGGGTTCACCTAGGTCAACTAGACCTGCTCAAGAACTTGATTGTCGAAGTAAAACTGTGTCAAGAAACATGCTCAAGATGTACTGATCACGAGGCCAGATAAGTGCAGAGATAAGGGGAGGTTTTCCGATACTTTCACGAAGCTCCTTAATTAGATAACCCTTTCTCTTTTGGCGGTTTCGCCGTGAATACTTTCCTAGACACCCCATGAACGATATACCGTTAAGCGGTGTTCTAAATACAGTTAACTTCTCCTAATGAGCGCGAAGTCCTTAAAGGCTTAAAGTCTAGTTTCTTTTAAAAATTTGTGCGGGTAAACGTTATGCTCAATTTTTATGATTTGTGGGCCACGGAAAAGGTGATGAAATCCTTTACCGTATGTTGTGGGCTCGCTTACCCTTAAGGCCGTATTAATAGATGGAATACGCAATTCAATAAAAATTATTCAAAGAATCAAACAATCGTTTTTTATGTTAATGCACAGCACTGCAAAAAATACGGGTTAGTAAATTTAAGCGTTTTTCTAGCGAACTTGCAAAGAATCCTGCAAAGATATTATAGTGGATGCGTCGGATTTTGAGAAGAAGGTGTTAGTAAAGTACGTACCGATAAATTTTCGGGTTAAGAAACCCCCGTTGAAGTTAAATCCGAATAGCTTAGAAAGTTCGCTTGCGTGAGTTAAACTATCCGGATCTTTGGCACTGTACTTCGCAATTACCTTAACTTTGAATGTACACTTTGCTTCACACGATTGCAGTTCGTAAATCCGTAAAAATCTACAAATGTCGGAAAAATGGATATTAGTGCGGAAAAGCGATATGAATGCCCAAATACCTGCACACACAAGATTATAAAAAACAAGCAATAAAAATGGGACAAAAACAGAACAATAGAGCACAAGAAAAAAATTTGGAGCAAAAGGAGGTGGTAGGGCCGGCGAGCTCGGATTTTATAGGGGTGTTGCCGATTTAATTAGGGAATTTGGGCTCCAAACTTCTTCTGTGATCTCACTGTTCTACTAGTGTCTTGCTGGTATTGTTTATCTTTTTAGTTTAGATCCAGAGTGCTAGCAGGTCAGAAATCAAGAGAGCAAAAATGGCCAGGAATGTTATTTTTTGTTTTGCTTTTGAAATTTTTAAATTTTAAGTTTGTTTTTAGAAAAGAATGGTGTTAGATGGTATTAACAAGATTAACCCAAAATAACAAGAATAAAAACGTTACCGTCTCCCCGGCAACGACGCCATTTGATTGGCACGCTTTTGACGTGTCGTGTATTTGAAGTTCTAAAATTAAGTGCAATCAAGACGGTATCGCTTTGGAGCTAGCCGCGATAAGTACATGTCATCCGTAGGGAGACGGAGCGTTTCAAGTTCTTGTTTTCACGAGTTAATGCGCGAGGCGGAATTGTTCGTATCTACCCTATGTGTATATATGCAACGAATACGTTGTTAGGATTAGATTGGTTAGTTTAAGTTATGGAAATCCGTATTAAATCCTTTGAGCCGAAATCGACCACTAAAGCTAGAGCAATCGACAACAACGTGGATTAGGGTACTTAAGCACGGTACTAGTGAAATCCGGCTTATTGACCCTTGTCCGTCCGTTCTTGTCACCTGCTCTCGCCTCCGGCCAATCCGAACGTGACCGATCGCGGTTAGGAATCACCGATACCTTGGTAGGATAGGGTGCCTAACGGAGCGCTTGCGTAAGGTTTGAGAGGAGTTTAATGAAAAAGATCGGGAAAAAGAAATGAGAAAGAAAATCTTAACTTACAATATCGTTTTCTTTCCTAACAACAACAATATTCACAACCATTACAACAACAAACAAAAAGAGCAAAAGAAAAGAACAAAGAAAAAAGTAACCAACATTACAAGTAAGTAAGTGCAAGGTAATTAAAAAGCAAGTAAGTAAAGCATGGAATAAAATTGCAAGAAAGTAAAGAGCAAGAATATAAATGCAAGTAAGTAAAGCAAGAATGAAAAGAGAAAGAAAGTAATACTAAGAACCATAGAACAAAATGAGATCTTTATTATGTCTAAAATACAACCTTAAGTTTAATAACCTAATCTTAAACTTGCAAGCTCAATGAAGAGATTGCAAGATCAAGAGAAGGTAAGGAGCTCAAAGGAAACTAGCTATGTAAAAGAAAGAAAACAAAAGAGAAACAAAATTTATACAAAGCATTGGATAATGTTAAGAAAACTTGGACTCCCCCTCCCTTACTCACTGGTTTGCTTTTATAGGTTCCAAAGCAAAATAAACAAGCAATAAAAATACGATGACGTGGCAGTAAGGGAGGGACCACAGAAGATTGGGGGTCATTGGGTCAAGGGGGCCGGCCTGTTCGGCTAAAATGTGCATGTGGCCGGTCTTGGTCCGAGGAAGAATGCTCGTATTTGTTGTGATGGTTTGTGTGCTCTCCAATATCACTCTGGTACTGCTAGATTTCTCAATAGAGACCTAGGATGCATTCAGGGATTTGGTGGGAAACTTGTAGCTATACATCACACCTTTATGCATTAACTCCACATCACTTCTCATGCCCACTTATTCTATGATTCATGGCAGCCCCCACCATGGTCCATGCCAAAGAGCTTGTGTACACTTGCATTGTGTTGGACCAATATTGTGTGCACACATTTTATTTGCAAAAACTCTTTGGATATCGGTCGGTTTCCAGTTCCGGTTGCAGTGTCGGCTCACAAACGATATATCCGTGATTTTAAGTGTATTTCCAGTATTTTTTCACGGATACCTGTAATCTGTATTACTGAGCAGACACTGGTTAATAGTACCGATATATAAAAAAATAAATAATGAATGAGCGGTATTAAAATGCAGTTTTCTGAGATGATCACCGCACCATCCCGATCGGGTTCCCCAAAATGGGTTGTAGAGGCTTATTTGTAAGGAATTAAATAATACACTTTTAAAGAAAACGTTTTTTGAAAGTTTATGATATTTAAATATAATTTCGTATTTTATCCCACAAACTAATGTTCCAAAAGCCATCGTGCTATATCAAGAATGAGTGTTGTGATGAGATAGGTCATTACCTCGTGAGTTTTCTAAAGGTAATATGAGCAAAAATATAAGGTAATGTCGTATGCAAACTTAAAGGTATTTTACTGTAAAAATGAAATAGAATTTGTTTAACATAATATTTTAAATCGAAACTTTGTCCAATTGTTGTTTAATGGTTACTAAACAATATATAATTAAATGGTTAATTTGTTATTTAATAAAAATTGAGTTTTTAAAGAAATGAGAATTGGAAGTCAGATTAACTTCGCTTCCGACGAGTTTTGAAAATAGAATTCTTTTTAATAGAGAGAGGCGAGGGAAGAGGGGACTTACTGATTGAAAGAAAAGGGAAGAGGTAGAGGGAACTTTTCAAGGTGTCGTAGAGTCGTTTCGTCGCCGGATTTGTCCCGAATCGTCGTCGGAACTTTGACCTTGAGCTAACTCCACTTGTACAACTTTTGGACTTAGGAATTTTAAAGAATTTTGGCAATGGATTTCAGAATGAGAAGGGCCAAAGTGTAGGATGGTATTTATAGGATAAAATTAGAGTTTTGTGAGTGAAGAGAGAATTAAAAATGCGTTAAAATTAGAATTAAAGAGTGAAATTATACTCTATGGATAATTGCAGAGTATAATGGGAGTTAACGGGGAGGACAAGAGACTAGGGCACAAAATTGGGGGTATTTGGGACGGTTGAGACCGGCGGTGCCAGCCCCATTACTGATCTCGCCGGTCATCCAATGGAATTGGGTGGTGGGATCTGTGCCACGTGTCAGGGTCTGTTTGTATAGTATTTTGCACATGTTTATTTTCAGTGTGACTTTTCATTTTATGTGTAGTGCACGTGCAATACTTTGTCTTCTAAAAGTTTAAAAGAAAAATCAGTAAAAAATATATATGGCTGGGAGGATTCGAACACAGGGGCTACTTCACAGCAGTGCAGGACTTTACCAATGAGCTACAAGTGCTTTCTTGCTGTTCAAAAGCAATTTAAATTTATAACTTGTGCTCAGGCTAAGATATTCCTTTCTGTATTTTGAAAAAATTCTATACATAAAATTCAGGGTTGTTATATTCCTGCTTGTCCCATCCGCAGCGGGTAGCTTCCTACCCAACAACGCTATGGATCCAAAGCCCTCATCACGAGGCGGCCAGATAGCTTCCGGCCCGACCCGTCCACCACGGGTAGCTTCCTGCCCAACGAAGACGTGGATCTAAAGCCCTTATTACGAGGCCGCTGGGCAGCTTCCTGCTCGGCCCATCCGCAACGGGTATCTTCCTGCCCAACAAAGCTGTGGATCCAAAGCCCTCATTACGAGGCCGCTGGGCAGCTTCCTGCTCGGCCCATCCGCAATGGGTAGCTTCCTGCCCAACAACGCTGTGGATCCAAAGCCCTCATCACAAGGCGGGTGGGTAGCTTCCTGCCCGGCCTATTCACCGTGGGTAGCTTCCTACCCAACGATAACGTGGATCCAAAGCCCTCATCATGAGGCGGCCGGGTAGCTTCTTGCTCGGCTAATTCACAGCAGGTAGATTCCTGCCCAACATAAGTTATGAATGCTAATCCCTCGCTACAAGGCCAGCGAACAGCTTCTTGCCCGTCGCAACCCTGCACAGCAGGTAGATTCCTTTCCAACATAAGTTGTGAATCCTAAGCTCTCGCTACGGGGCCGACGGACAACTTCCTGCCCGTCGCAACCATTCACGGCGAGTAGATTCCTACCCGGCCTAACCCGTGAATCCTTAACCCTCGCTACGAGGCTGGCGGATAGCTTCCTGCCCGATGATACGCCATGTGGACTCGGAGATCAAAGAGACACAACCGCCGAACGCCATGTCGTTTCCGGACAAACCACCACTGAAAATTCTCGACACCAACCTGAACAAAGAAAACCAAGCAAACCACTCTCGACCCGACCCATAAATAGGTCAAAACGAGAGTGTGGGGTTAATGATGATACTCATATATGGGAATTCCCCAGATTTCGACATGTAGCGGATGACGTGTCATCCACGTAAGCCCACTAGATTTCTGGTGACTACGGGGCTGGAATAAATATGATGCATTGGGGACATTCCTCGGTGCCTAGCCTTCGAGGTTGCGTCTGACCTTTCAGAAGATCTCCCCGGAGTACGTTCTCCCTTCAACTAACCACCAGCCACTCGCTCGTCTCCGAGCTATCCTATAGCTGAGACTGCTCGGCTCAATTGCTCGTCTCCGAGCTGTCCTATAATTAAGACTCCTCTGCTCACTTGCTCGTCTCCGCACTATCCTATATCTAAGATTTCTCAACGTCCTTGTTTGGCCGGGAGCACGGAGCTCGAGCACCCCCATAACGGCTCCATGTATTTCGCCGCGACGAGATCTCTGCCGCTCCACATCCCGCTTCTCACGCTAGCGTATTTTACCATTAATGGGCGTATTCCGCCATCAATGTGAATGTGACGCAGGGGCGTAACGGACGGCAAGAATCTCGCATCGGCTCGCTCCATGCGACCGTTATATAAACCCCTCTTCTAGACGGCTCAAGTATTTTGAACTCATTCCAATACGCCGCTATTTTGCCTTAATATTTCTTGGTACTTACTTGATCGTTGGAAGGTCTTACGGTGGTTTCCCATCCCGGGACTTTCCTTGTAGGTAGCTCGGCGTCAACAACAACCAACAATCCATTGAGATCCACACGCTCAATCTTCCACAACAAATCTCAACCGTTCAGCCCCGCTGGCCGAAAAATCGACAGAGGACAATATCTGAGGGAGATTCCGACCTCCATCACATGGTGCAGATCTTATTTGTAGCGGTTGAGTTGGTTGTATCATTCAACCTCAAAGTTTCTACTAAGCTTATCAAGCAACCAACAAAAACAATTAGGTCTTAAATATTTCTGGTGATTTGAGAGTGACAGAGTCATCATCTTTCTAATCTAGACTACAACCATATACATATAAATTAGGAAAAAATGCTTTTGCTGTACTTAGCCTACATGTCACATTTAAGACACATGAACTACTGTTGAGAGGTTCCAAAAGACTACACCTTTGCTTCCCCAAGTGATGTTTATTTTTCTCTCTGTGAGCTTTTCATGTTGTATATTGCATGGCATTGTTTTGCTTTAAAAGTCCATGCCCATGAGGTTAAGTTTAGATAAACAGAGTTTCATAAAGTTATCTGAACCTAACTCTAAAATTCTAACTATGTCATATTTTGCTCTCATTTTGAAGTTTAAGAAAACCTCAGTTATTTCAACTCTAAAATTTAAGATAACTGGAATATACTAAACTCCAATTCAACCATGGTTTGATAAACTCCAAACAACTAAAAAGAAAACAATCATTTTAACTTCAAAACAAATCTTTGAAGTTTAAATAACTCCATTGTCAAACACCTCATTAAACTTAAAATTTAAAGTGAAGGTAAGTCTTTACAAATTAGAATTTGCATACCCTCTAGGAGCTCTACCTTCACTTAAAGTAAATTAATTCCGGTTATCCTAACTCTATACCTCAATAGAGCCTCACTTTTTTGAACATTAATATTTTGGCACATGAAGAAAATGCTTGATTATCAAACAGTTTTACAATAGTTTTTTTTTATATACAACCCAGTGGCTGAGCCAGGACATAAAGTCAGGTAGAGCGGGAATTTTCGACTGTCATAAGAAATTATAAAGAAACTTGCAACTTAAATCACTAATTAAATTCGTTATTGTATAGTTTTTAAGATTTATTTACAAAAAAAAAAGTTAATTTTGGATTTATACAATGTAGCCATCAATTTTTTATTAATAAGATAGCAACTAAACACCTTCACACACAAACTAAATAAGTCCACTGAAATAGATAAAATAAGTCCATTGAAATAGTTATTATTAGTTTAAACCATTAGAAATAATTTTATAAAAATGAAAAATGAAAAGAGCATGGCATTACCTGATTTTGTTAATCCTCTTATTTTTGAACTTCTTCTACAAATATAATGATAACTAAATACAAAAAACTGATAAAATTATTTTTATACAATTGCAGAAGCTATGCTTCAAAAGAAGAGTTTCCTAGATACCTTCAATATATACTAGATTATGACATATGTATGTGTATATATATATATATATATATATATATATATAATTATATATATATATGGGTTTTTCTTGATATTGCTCTCTCGAAAATCGAATATTTTGAAAAACCCCACTCATATTTGACTAATTTTAAATAACCCGCTTGAAAAGTTTAATCCAACTAAATACCCCACCACGGTTCACTTTGAGCGGGTCAACGTTTTTTGACCGTCTGAAACTGCCATTAGAGGAGAAAAAGACTAAAATACCCAAAATAAAAACAAAAAAACTTCTTCCTTCTCACTAGCCGTCATCACCAACGCCGCCGCTGCCCTGACCTCCGGGTTCGACGACCCTCACCTTCGCCATCACCCTCCGCCCCTCTCATGGCCCCTCACCCTCGCCATCACCGCCGCCCCCTCATAATCATCATCTCCTCTCTGGCATATGAAATTGATGATGATGATCTCCCCTCACCTCTATCTCTTATCTCAATCCTCTTCTTCCCTTCTCTCTCCCTATCATCACCTGAGCCGCCCCTGACTCCGGGGGCCTCCACCTTGCCCCTCCACCCGCCGCAGATGCCCCTCACCATCATCCACCGACCTCACAACCTCTCCATCACCTCCGCCGCCCCCATTATCATCCTCCTCCTCCATTCTCTAACTTCTTATCATCTCCAGCAATGTTATCCTTATCGTCGGCCTTCTCCTTCCATCCACTGTCGTTGCCCCGCATTATCACCCTTCGACCCCTCACCCTTGCCATCACCGTCGCCCCCTCATCATCATCATCATCTTCCCCGTTTTAAACGGCCCCTCACCCTCGTCATCACTGTTCATCTCATAAAACTGCATTTTAATATCTCTCATTCATTATCTATTTTGTTATATATCGGTACTATTAACCAGTGTCTGCTCAGTAGTTACAGTTTACAGGTATTTGTGATACAACACTGAAAACATACTTAATATCACGGATATAGCATTTAGGAGCCGACACTGCAAACAGAACAGGAAAACGACCGATATCTCAAGAGCTTTTGTAAAATAAGTGTGTGCACATAATTTTGGTCCAACACAATACAAGTTGCACACAACTCTGGGGCATGGACCATGGTGGGGCTGCCCATGGCATGATGGCTAGAGCAAGTGGGAACATATGGTGTGACGTGCATTGATGGTGCAATAAATGATTAAAGTGTTGATGTGAGATGTTGCACCAAGTTTCCCTCCAAAACTCTGAAGGCAAACTAGGTCATAACAGATAAAGCAAACAACACCAGAGGGATATTGGGAAGCACACAAACCCACACATCCAATACGAGCCCCTCTCCTCAGAATTTGGCCAAGCACATGCTCACCAAAACCGGCCTGCTCGACCCCCTTTGCCCCAAAGTGCACCAAATTTCTGTGGGCCCTCCCTTGCTGCCTTGTCACCTCATTCTTATTGTTTGTTTAATCATTTTTGGTGCATATATAAAGCAAACCAGGGAAGCAAGGAGAGCTCTCTCTCATTCTCACATACTTCTATAGTTTTGTTAGTTTCTTTCTTTTTGTTTAGGCTTGAGGGTGAGTGGTCTTCATATTGGTTTCTTCTTCTTCTTCCCTCTTGAAGCTCTCCTTGGAGTGCTTCATTAAGGAGGTTGAATAAGCTACCATAAAATTTTTTATCTCTTCTTCAAGTATTTATAATATATTGTTGCTTTCTTTTTATACTTGCTTTCTGTTCTTATTTGCTCTTCTTTTACCATGTTTAACTAATTTTTAATTTGGTTGTGGTGTGGGTGAGGAAGTGAGACGAAAGGCTTTGCCTCCTCCACCTCTTGTTTATATTTCATGTGCTTAACTGATGATTCTAACCTATATATTGTTTATGTATTGATATGATATGGTATTTTGACACATGGTTACTTGTAACCTCCTCATATACCGTATTCATTCTCTTTCCCCATTTTCAATGTTTAAGTTAAAATCCATTTGGTGTTAAGTTTGCTAAGTTTGGATATCGCATCTTGTGATCAATTGCTTGACAATCTTTTGTTTTCATATACGATATACCATCACAAATACTTAGCAAACTCAACACTAAATCATTTGCTCTCACTAACCACTTTGTGTTTTTGTTGTTGTGGTATACTTGCTAACCCTTGTGTTTAGTGTTGATACCCCAAGCGCAGACATACAAACGGTAAGTGATCAAAATGACTCATTTCGTGCTTTGCGGCGAATATCGGAATTTGACGGTTTGTGCTCCGCAACTGCGTTGACAAGTCGTGCTTCATGCCGGGATCAAGGTAAGGCTAGACAACTCATGATCAAGGGAGTGTATAGGTAAACGTTGCGATTCGATCTTCCAAGCCAAGCCACAACCATTCTTTCCTTAAACTTGTTTTCCTTGTTTCTTGTTTTTGTATTCTTTTTGTATTTTTTTGTGACAAACCCCCAATTCATTAATTTGTTGAACCTTAAATCACGATACCCAATACACAATTCCCTGCGGATCGACCCGTGCTTGCCGGCTCCCTACAACGCGCCGTGTACTTGCAGTTATAAATATTTAAAATGAGAACGATCCCGCTTGCGCATTCTGTTTCATTAAAACATACACATTTCCAAAACATACGCGTTTACGCGCGCGGGTGAATTCCAAACAAGTTTTTGGCGCCGTTGCCGGAGAGTTGGTAGTATTAGGAATTGTTATTTCTGGTTCTTACTAACTCATTAACTACTAACTCATTTTTTTTCAAAACTAACACAAAACTAACTAATTCTTTTCATTTGTTCTATGTCCTTATAACCTGCTAGCACTCTGTGAGTCAACTAAAAAATCAAGTTATACCATAAGAGTACTTAGCTAGCTTAGAGAACCTACACAAAATTCGAGCACAAACACTCACTATTTGACTGGCGACATCTGTTCCTTCACCGATCTCGGCGGCCCAATTTGGGGTTTTGTGACTTTTTTTCTTGTGTTCTCTCCAGTACCTTGTTGATATTCTATTAGTATTGTTTGATTTTTGTAATTTTAAGTGTGCAGGAATTGGGGCACATATATCGCTTTTGACACTAAATATCGTACTTTCCGACATTTTAGATTTTTCACGGATTTACGACCAGCGATCGTGCGGAGCGAGGCTCAAATGCAATGTTAAGACATTAGAGAACTATAGTGTCAAAGATCCGGGTAGTTTGACCCGTGCTAGCGAACAATTAACGACTCGGATCACTTTCAAAGGGGTTTTCTTAAACCAAATTATTTCGGTACGTATTTTCTAACACCTTCGCCCAAATCCGACGCATTCCAATATTCTATCTTTTGCAGGATTCTTCGCACAATTTTGCCGCCAATTGAACAGAGAACTAACCGTATTTTTGCAGCGCTTAATACTTAACTAAAAAAGAATTGATTTAAAATTGCTTGATTTCTTAAATTCTTTTATTTGATTACGCGTTGCATCTTAATACGGATTTTAAGGGCAAAAAGAACAAACAAGATACAGTAAAGAATTTTATCACCTTTTTTCGTAGCCCACAAATCACAAAACTGCATTCTTGCATACCCACAATAATTTAAAAACAACTAGAACTTTGACTCTAAGGACTTCGCGCCCATTAGGTAAAGTTAACTGTGTTTAGAACTTTGCTTAACGGTATATCGTTCACGGGGTATCTAGACAAGTGTTTACGGTATAACCGTCAAAAGAGAAAGGGTTATCTAATTAAGGAACTGATTGGTTCTATTTTAGAATTGTGTTTGTAGTAATCGCAATCAATAACGGTGTCGCGTGTAGCTAGACCGAGATGAGTACGGGCCGTCCTCTGGGAAACGTTGAATATTTTATTCTTACTTTAAGCGTGTTGAAAAAGGAAGGAGGAATAATAAAGAATAATGGAAATAGTTTCTAGATCTACGTTTAACACGGATGCAAAATATAGATCTAGATTAACTTCGGATGTAGGTTTTATAGTAGAAGGGGGATTGTAGGGTTCATTAAGATTTAGTAGTCATGGATGATTAATTAAAGATTACTCTTTTTATCCTTTAATAGATTTAAAACTAGAACGACAGTGATGCATGTAGATTAGGGTTTCTGGAGGGAAAAAGGTTCCCACTCTTAACCCCTATCTCGACATGGAATTCCGTTTATATCCAGCCTTTACCAAAACAATTGTTAATCTAATCTCTAATTGCGGTCGAGACTAGCAATGAATTGATAGCGTGCCCAATTAGGATGTTAACTATTCTTTTGATAAAGTTTATAAACTTTATAGGACTTAAAAAGAGTTTAAGGATCTTCATCATCCATTAACCTACCCTAATCCCATGAACCCTAACAAGCGAAGAATTACTCGCGCATGTTGGGAGAAGAAGAGATGGAGAGAGAAATTATATTAAAACTACAAAGAGATAGAATAAGAAAACAACTACCTTTATTAATCAAAAAAATTCATTTACACTTTGTTTCCTTAGAAAAAAATTACAAAATGCTAGTTTGCTTCTCGATCTCTTCTAAGGAGGTAGATGAACCGTTGATGATCAGCCTGAATGCGTGAGCCTGTCGTGGACTTCGTGATCTCTTCAGCTTGATGATTTATCCAAGAGGCTCTCGGTCCTTATTTATAGTCCCAGAGCCAGAACCCTAGCTGCCTAATTTGGAAGCCAGTAGTTATGATCCAAACAGCAAAATCCCAACTCCCAAAGAGTCCAATACGCGGTGGATCCGCGGCCAATAGGTGGGTTTGGCCGCGGATCCGCGGCCTTATAGGGAGATCGCTTGATTTGGTCTTCTGGAACTTTATCTTTATGACACGTGGTGATATTTTTAATCTCTGGAAACTGAAAATCTTTTCTACGTCACTGCCAGACTTGATTTCTTTAGTTTACTTTCTTAATTAGGCAGGTTTGTTCCAACAACTTTGATTTTCTTGATTTCATCCCTGAAAATTCTGCACAACAATTCAAAAAATAATATTATTAGAGTTTATTTTATTGAGATATTAACTTAACCATTAAGAATTGGTCAAAAATATTTAATAAGGTAAGCATATTTTAAATGGGCCAAATGTTACATGAATATTATATGCCTACTTTTTCCTACCAAATGTTAATTATAATATATAAACACATGAAAATAGTATTTTTACAGATAAACCCTCACATGTATCATATATTATAATAAACACCTTTTATTATATAGAAATAGTAGGAAAAATGTCATATTAAATGTGCAGTTTTATCAACTAAACAAATACCCCCAAACCTATCTTTGATCGTCCCGAGCAAACTAGTTTATTCAAGAGAAGGAGAAAAAAGAAAAGAGAAAGCTAAGCACACTTTCGTAGGCAACACGATTGCACTGAGCGCGTGCAACAAGCCGTTAAATCTCTAGGTCTCTCTAGTAGGAGGAGTGTTGTCTCCTGAGGGTTTTCAGCGGATTACACCCACAAAATCCCATAATAAAAGAAAAATAGTCAAAGTTACATATAAAAATAAGAACTATAAAAGAAAGAACTTGAAAATAAGAGTTTTCAACTACACCAGCTTTTCAGTTGCTATGAGCCCTATCTTAATGGTCGTGAAAAAATATTAGAAATCACATTATCACTGAATAAAACATCGCCTTTAGTTTTCATTCCTACCTTTCTTCCAAACATTGATCATATACCCCTACGTGTGTGATCTGGACATCCCTACACTCAGAGAATTCAATTCAAGCAATCATACTCTTGTCCATCTATCTTAGTACTTTTTAATAGATATTTAGATGGAATTTGCTCACACATTTTTGATGCGACCGTTAATACTTCTTGAGGTACTAACCAACCGATTACTCATGTGCTTGCTGATTAGGCGTAAGTAGTATTTTTCTTGTCTTGCAACACCTAAGGCTTGTAGGGTTAGTATAGCACCTTGTGAAGGTTTAGGAAGGCATAACACATGCCATATTGAAATTTTTGGGGTGCTAAACAAACCCTAACCAAGATCTTTACTAGAGAATTAGGCAAACAAGCATGTTAAACACATTAACATCTAAGAGTTAGGGATTACAACCTTTGTAGTCCGTTCCTTCACTTCATAAGCTCCGTGTTGAGATCCCTTCGCTGCGATCATCAAGTACCCGGACTCTAGAGAGGCTCCATGAAGAGAAAGATGCAATCTTGCTCCCGATCTTCAATAACTAAGATGATCTATCTTGAAGAAACTCAAACCCAAGCTCTTGCTTCACTAATCAAGTATTAGCAAAGCAAACACCCTAATCTAAGTGGCTAGAATAGATGAGGATGATGAAGTAGGAATTTAGCTCTCTTTTGTTTTCAATTTCTCACTCATTATCATCACATGTCAAAAAGCTAGAAAGCTTTTTCAAGAGGAGGAAGAAGAAGAAATATATTTGTGATGAATAATGAAATCATTGTTATTGTTACAAATCAACCATGGGTCAATCATGAAGGCTTAAACCTGAGTAAACTAGGGTAAAGGGTTTGGGTTGGGTTAATAAATATCAACACAAAATATCTAAGCAAAAAACAAAAGGAAGCTTCATGAAGCTTCATGCAAAAGCTAACTCAAATCAAACCCTAACTTGTTTAAACTCCACAAATCATATTGCATTTGTAACCCTAACTTGTTACAATATTATATATCACACATATAATATATTTTTGTAACAAAATAAAATAATACAATTAACATATATCACATATATATCAATGTATTATTCAAGTGAGAAAAAGAATCTTTAAGTGAGCTTATATTAGTTAATGTAACTTAATATATCACATATATAATTATACATTAAATTATCGAATCAACACTTGATCCGATAATCCGGCTATATCGCATATAACCGACTAATATAATCTGTATCAGTTCATCGAATCAACACTTAATTCGATGACCCGGCTATATCACATATACCCGGCCGATATCTCATATCGCGAGAATCTAATACGGTATCGCATACACGTATTATTCCCGGTCCCGCATATATCATATATGTGCTCCTACTCCGTTTTGCCTGAGCCAGGAAACCTCTGTGTAGGACTCTAAAGAATCGTCAATATGCCGGCAGTAGGTGATGATCATATCAAACACCCACAAGCTGCAAGCGGTCAGCTAAACGTAACAGCCACCCAGGTATTGAGCAATCAGAAGATCAACAAGCAAACCTGTACATTCTCCTGTGAATCCAACTAGTAACACTCCCGTACAGTCTGTTCTCTTCGTCTGATATATCGCATATCTCGCCTAAGGGTGGTAAACGTCAAACCCCAGTAGCTTGATAAGTCGTGTTGATATGAGGTACATAACAGTTCGAGAAACTAATGATAACACTTACCAGTAAATCTCAGTAACCCTGACAAGGGATTTCCAGTTATAGCCAATCGAACACAGCGCAACATCAACTCCCTATACCGGGAGAGACGAAACCCCTCCTTTCGCTCATTGCCTCCATGTGATTCGGGACTGTACCCAAAAGCCACCGTTTTGCACGCCCTCTTGGACGTGGTATGATGGAAATCAAAGCACAGTGGGAATCACACAAGACTCTATGACGATCTCGGGTCTACAGACTAACATGTACAAGTGTCACCAGAGAACTGCCATCTGACGTGAGGTATAATACCATCTGGGAGTTCTCGGCGAGTCCGTCCAGTGTACCCAGTCTCCACTGAGCACCCGTATACCTTCTCTGATGTCAAACACCAATGGATATGGGATCATCCATCGCCCATCATATGGGTCAAGAAGCGCATACGCTAGTCTACTCTAGAGTATCGATGCCCTGTCTCGGTACTCCCACGACTAGGAACATTTGAAGGATGTACTTGACGACTACTCTGTACCCACTAGTATGAATTGCATCATAGTCCTGGTAGTCAAGTACTCATCCTAAGGGCTTTATCAACATGTAACGTAAAGACATTCAGAGTACATGTTAAGATAAAAAGTAACCAGATAGCATACTATCATGTCGAGCAAGAAAGTCCTCCCTATATATGTCCAAGCATCCACTACAATATACAACGTATGTACAATAATGGCCTCTAGGGCATACATATAACTAACAATCTCCCACTTGCACTAGGTCCATATGTTGTAGTATCTCATACCCTACAATTAGCTGTGGTTGAAGTATCTCATACTCAACCATCCCATAAGAGTCTATACTGGGAAATAGGCCTTTGTGAGTGGATCCGCGCTGTTGTCCTCTGTGTCTACTCTCCTAACCTCGATCTCCCTGGAGATCAACCATCTCCATGATCAGGCAATACTGTCTAAGAATATGTCTGGATCTCTGATGGGACGGGGGTTCCTAGGCATAAGCCACAACTCCATTGCCACACAATGGCAGGAACGAAGTTCATCTCATGAACTTATATATATCCAAACTGCCTCTTTGGTAGCATCCTTGGTAACGATGTATTTAGCCTTGAATCGTCTAGTATGTCACGGTATCTAGCTTGGAACTCTTCCAACATACCGTCTCTCCACTGAGGGTAAAGACAATGCCTGCGACTGACATTCAGTCGTCCTTATCACCCTGGAACCTGTCCAGTGATTCTCCTCAGGATCGATTGATACCATCTCACTACAACTACTGAGAATCCCAACATCCAATTAGATCTATCTTATAGATCCATAACTCAGGATTTAGGAGGTATCACCTTGATCCTATATGGAGAATCTTTATGATAAGAGGAGATTGACCGAGCATAGCATAGGAAACTACTTCCCTATCAAGAGTATGTCATCCACGTACTATACGAGGATCACCACCATACTCCCTACTACCTTTTTGTATATACTAAGTTCATCTACCATTTTGATGAAGTCAAATTCTTTGACTACCACATCAAAACAGACGTTCCAACTCCGCGATGCCTGATTTATCCCATAAAACATCATGCTTACGTTTCCGCTGCTCCCACTGTCTACGAAGCCCTCTGGCTGTGTACTTATAGACGCTCTCTTCCAAATCAATATTTACAAAAGCTGTCATGACACCCAACCGCCAGATATCGTAGTCATGGTATGTAGCCGTGGCAAGTAGGATCTGGATGGAGTTAAGCATAGCTTTGAAAGTCTCAACTTTTCCATGTACACCAAGTAATCTTCTCAAGATATACTTGTTCCTGATGGGGATTTAACCCTTCAGATAAAGCAACCAAAGTCCATACTTTGTTTTTGTATAAGGATTCCATCTCAGATCGCTAAGCATCCAGCCATTCTCACAAAGTCACCACTCCTGATGGTCTGCTCGTAACTAGTTGGGTTATCATCTCATGATGCAATCCTCTCTCCCACTGTCATAGAGAAACCGAAGTGTCTCTCAGGTGGATGAGGAACCCTACCAGATCGGCGGAGAGGCTGAGGTTCATTGGAAACTATTGAATCCTCCGGGTTTACCAAATCATCAGCTGCAGTTTGTATAGCTGGAACTCCTTCCAGTTCTACCTCATGACCACTAATTTCTTCACAAGAAATTCCCTTTTTCTCAAAAAGTGGTATGCCAAGAAATAAAACATCTTTTGTTCCTCGGTGTGGTAGAAGATATTCCCTTGTGAATGCTTGGGATATCCAACAAACCTCCACAGAACTGACCTTGCCTCGAGCTTGTCCGGATTTTGCTTTTGACATAGGCCGGACAACCCCAAATCTTAACATCTTTAAGAGATAGGCTATTCCCATACCATATCACATATGGAGTGGTAGGCATCTGATTTGGTTAGAACCCTATTCAATAGGTATGCTACTTCTCAAGTGCATTACCCCAAAAGAAAATAGGCAACTAAGTAGTGCTCATCATAGAGCAGACCATATCACATATGGTGTGATTGCTCCGCCCCGATATACCGACGTGCTGTGGTGTATACGGAGGAGTAATGCTGAGAGAGAATCTCATTCTCCTATAGAATAGTCCAGGAATTTCGTGCTTAAGTATTCTCATCCTTGATCTTATCAAAGGACATAATACTTATACCTGTTTTTGGTTCTCTACTTCTAACTTATATTCTGTGATTATCTCAAAAGTTTCGGACTTGTGTTTCAACAGGAACATATGTCTGAACCTTGAGAGATCATCATTGAATGTAATGAAGTACAAAGAACCTGTCCTGGCATATGTAGACATGGGACTATCATACATCATCATGTATCAATCCCAAGAGTTCACTAACTCTTTCTCTGTTTCCAATAAACGGAGCTGTGGTCATTTTATCTTTGTGACATGACTGGCAAGTTTTACAAGATATAAATCCAAACTAATTTAAATATGCATCTTTATATAACTTCAGCTAGTCGGGTCGCATCGATATGACCTAGTCTACAATGCCTCAAGAAGGATTCGTTCATTTCTGAACTCTTCCTCTTGTGTGTGTTTTGTACGTTAAGAACTGTGGTTTGATTTAGAACGTCTATACTTTTAGATAGCGTGCCTGAACCGATCAACTCTTGATATAGGAAATGTTCAAAACATTATCCATCAATACAAAATTATATCCTTCTTTACTAATAAAGAGACTGATATAATGTTGTATATCAGGTTCGGTATCTAATAACATTCGTTCAGAATAAATGTATTCTAGTAATACAGGGTGATAACTGCCAACAGACTTGGCTGCAACACTTGCATTATTTCCAACTCTTGAAACTTATCATCCGTTCTCAGTTCTCTACCTCTCTGTAGTCCATGTAACAAATTACATTTGCGGGATCCTGATCCGGTATCTCATACCCAGGACGTAAAGGATACTGAGAAACAGTTCTCGGTAATGAACACACCCGAAGAAGATGCATCAGCATGTACTTTCTTCGTTTGGACGGCACGGGGATTCTGGTAATCCCCTATTTTCTGCTCTGTCTTATAACAATTATAAGTTGGAGCGGGACCAACGTTTCCTAGCGCAGTATAACAATCGGATTCGGTCAATGCATCCGTATTATTATCTTGATTAAGACGTGACATGGCCGCTACCTAGAGAGAGATAGAAGAAAACACTTAGCATATGCTCTTGCAAGATTAGATTGGTTATTAATATATCTAATCAGGATGTCTCCCACTGTTTTAGTCAAATCTTCCTTCAAACCCTAAAAGGAAAGACTAGCCGGGATTAATTACACCCTACAAGTTCGCCAATCTTTCAGCCAGTCCAGTGCCGGTACTTTGAGGGAGGTTTCCCGTGCTTTCGCACGAACCTAATTAAAGTAAACCTCGTTTTCCCAGAGGCATAACCCCGTTGACACCTTTCTAGACACCTACTTGATCGGCTAATTGTAATGTGTAAAACTCTCACAGGAGTAACTCTTACTCGCAGCGGGTATCGGGATCCAACTATCTCATAGAAGGTATGCAATCTCATTGCAAATTTCAACTCTTGAAATTCCCAATAATATTTTACCCCAAGCGATCTATGACCTTGACAAGGTCAACAAACCATAGACCGCAAGTCAAGTTCAACCCGTCATTTCCCGATTGAATTAAACCCACCCGCATGGCCCTTGATAAGGTCAACAAAGTCACACGACTACCCTAACTCAATCGCATCATATGATTTTGCAGATAAGCATAAATAGCTACCGCACACTACGCCTTGATAAGGTCAACAAACGCAGCATGAATACTATAAAGTACTTATCTGAAATGACGGAGGGCTACTTTAAGTTTTTAAGAAAACCCTTTGCGTAATTAACTTGATATCGTTGTAGAATCGAGTGATTTT